>LPNX010106543.1:2605-134594 GCA_001517045.1 Pseudotsuga menziesii
AATGAAAATGGTTTTAAATGTCTTTATTTTCTGGAATTATTTACAATTTTGTCAATAAAAATGCCTTATTTTGTACATAAAAATGTCTTATTTATAGAAAAAATCGTAAAATGTATATGTTTTTCATTATAAATTGCTTAAAAATGTATGTTATTTTGTTAAATTTCAAAAAACACACTTGAAAATAGAAATTAAAAATATTTTACAACAAAGATAATTCAAAGGCCCCAAAAAATGTTTGAAAATGAAAATGTGTGATACTGGCATCAACCATTTTTGAAACGGGGGTAAAAATAGCTACTAAAATTAGGAGAGAGAAAAACGAGAACTGTGTCGAGTTCTTGTTTCATAGTATAAGTGGTTCTGAGAGACCCTTGTAAAGTAAGACTGGATGGTCTCTACATTCTGGATCTTTACATTCTTCATATGGTTTCTCAGAGTCATCTTCTGGTTTATGTTCTTCCCTTCAAACAATTTGGTTAGGGCATCAAACATAGCTTTAGGTGTCTTGAGGGAGGACATCTGTGGTATGAGGTGATCCTTGATAGAATCAGCAATGATCCTCTTTTCCATAAACAACTTATTCTTATGTAAGGCCTTTGCCTCATCTCCCTTTGGAATTGGAACCTCCTCACTGATATATGAGTCCAACTCATTTTCTTCCAAGACCAAGGAGATACTATACTTCCATGATGAGAAGTTATCAGCTCCCTCAAGATTTTCATCAATCTTGGTATGATGAGACATCTTAACCAAGAACCTCAAATGGAAATACAAAATATTTAGATCTTACTAGGTCAAGATGTCGGATCTAGATTTGGAGCTAAAATCCTGCAGTGTTGGTTCAGGAGCAGATTAGGGTTTTGCTTTTTTTGGATTTCTATCCAACCAAATGCTTTGATTTTGATCCCTAACTTCGAATTTGAGGAGGATATCAATCCAGGCCTGGTCTCACCAAAAAATTCCACTTCTATGAAAAGCCCTAATTTTCGGCAGCAGTGTCGGGTCCAAAACTGAAAAACCTCAGAATTGGATTTTGCTTCGACAAAAAGATGTGCCCTAGGGAGGAGAATTATTCCAACCTTATTTTTCTAAAAATATATGAAGAGAGATCCAAAAAGTAGGAATCCCTAGTTCCCGCAGCTACACATCATCTTCTTCTCAGGTTAGCTTTGATACCATGTTAGATTTTCTACATTAAACTAGAATAACATTAGGATCTTTAACTGAGAGAACAATAAGCACAGAAATCAAACACAAGAGACAATGAACACAATGTTTTCCTTGGGGAAACCATAAATGGAGAAAACCCCACAACTTCCTCATAGATTGAATCAACACCAAAAGTAAAACCCCAAAACAGTAAGATGATCTACCGACAGCAATAACCTCTTTCTTCCTTGCCCCAGTGTCTTTCTCTTCCTTAGCTATGCACTACAATTGAGTGTGAGTGAGTGTGTGATAAATAGAGAGGATAGACCTCTATTTATACTAATTCTTGACTTGACTAAACCCAACTAGGGTCGACTTCACTAGGTGAGTCTAATAACCCTAGTGGCCCGAAACTACGGGGACATTAACCCTTGATTAATAGGAGGGTTACCCACAATGACTTGACATGACTTGTTTACATTATAGAACCTCCCGATAGGAATATCGGGGCATGGCATGACTCAAGTACATCTGAGAATAAACATCGGGTTAAAATATATAAGAAATACAAGTGAATAAATTCTGAAGTTACAATTACATCAACAACTATGTGCTCTAACATCATTTCAAATGGCGCACAAAAAATGCACTTCTTTTAATTCAATGCAATTTGATGATGTTGACATCTTTCTAGCATCAATCACAGGTTTGATAAATGATCCTTAACCAGACCATAAACTATCCAATCATCCATGTATACCTGTAGGAAATTATGAATGAAATCTTGGAACACAACGACAACCACCCGAGAAAATATCGTTGGTGCATTATTCAATCCAAAAGGCATGACTGTATATTGAAAATAACCCCATTGAGTGACAAATGTTGTCTTATGTCGATCTTCCTTTGCGATTCAGATCTCATGATACCCCGAAAAGCCATCTGTGAAGGAGTACATCTCCTAACCGCCTACCCCTTTAAGGACCTCATCTGTAAAGGGAGTTGGAAAAGGATCATGTAGGTAGGCATCATTCATCTTTTTTAGGTCGACACAAATTCGAACCTCTCAAGTCTTCTTGTCCTAAACCACCATAGGGCTTATCCATTCTGATTCTTCGACATGCTCAAATATTCCAGTATCCAACATCTGGTTGAGCTTATCCTTGACACGTTATTTGTATTGTTGGATCAGTCGATATGGTCTCTGTCACATAGGTTTTGGGTCTAGTTTCAATGGGATTTTCATCTCCCCTAGATCTCCTAATATCCTCTTCATTTTCGAGAATTATGTCAAAAAGAGATCCTAGAACTCATGCAACAGATCTGTGATCTGTGCCATTGTCTCATTTTCCTAATAGTCCCTGTTATCACTCCAGGAAACTCCTCTAGGTTGCAGCTCAAGGATGCCTGGTAACTTAAATGTTTTTATGGTTTTCTAAGTGGATCAATTCAAGTGACCAATAGGACCTCACACTCTCGGGACATGCATGAAACTCAATCAGGGATAAGGCTTCTAATTACCACTATTCAGAGGTTGACAATATGGTGCAAAGATGGAGAACTTATCATGCTGCCAGATTCATACATAAAACATATATATATAAATGGATAATCATGACAAGGAAAGCACTTATAATTCAAATCATAAATATGCCAATAGGATGATAGCTATCAGACATTAATTAACCTGAATAAAACGTAAATAACACATTCAAGCATAAGCACAGAATAGACAAAAAATGGAAGTTGAACATATGACAACAAAAGAGCTTATATTAGGTCATGAGAAATATGAGAAGCTTGACAATAGTAATGGTCTATAAGTCCTTGAAGTCGAACATTTTCTTCAAAATAATTCTTAGGCTTTATATCCTTTATAAAAATATTCAAATCCTGAAAAATTGGATCTGTTTTCCTAAAAATAGATAAAATTAATTTTTTTGCAAAATTAGGCCAGAAACCCTAATTTAACTACTAGTCTATCTAATGCTAACTCTTGTTTACTCATTGAACTTTTTGATGACTACAGTGAGCACTGAAGTATATATTTAACCTTTCATCTGATAGATAAGCCACTATTGGTAAAAAATAGGTAGGTTTTGTGACCCTTTTCTCCAAGGTTGTATCCTCAAAACTAGAACATACCTCTCCCAACGGTGTTTTCCAACAAATTTCAGCTTTATATTTCATCTTTGAGGTAGTTGTACTCACCAAAACTGGTTCTGCATTACAAAACATCTTTTTGCACCCTTTTCTTCTTTTTATGGTTAAGGAGGCAGAATCCTGGGTTTGTTAGCTGTGGAAATATCTACTTTCGGTGGCTAATGAATAGCTGTTGCGTTCGCTTAAGCCACCGAAAGCTCTGTTTTCTGCAAATTTTTATTTAGCCTTTAAATCAGAATTTTACACTTTACTCCTATCATTATGGTACTTTCTCAACCTGCATAATATTTGGAATATCAGCAATATCATGGGCTACCTCCAGATTCTGAAGGCTAATAGATGCCTTTGCTAGGGTTTCCAGCGCAAGGTGTGTTCTAGGGTTTGAATCTTTCTTTTGCAGCCTTGACCTTCTTATCATCCTGTAGAGTGTGGAGTAATCCTTCATCAATATTATATTTCTTCAACCTATATAACAACAACATCATGGGCTTCCTCAAGATGTTGCAAGCTTGCTGCTTCCTCTACTAGGGTTTCCAACCAAGATGTGTTTTAGGGGTAGGGTTTGGATTTTCCTTCAAAGACCTCTAGTTCATGTATTTTCCGTAATAGTTGGTTGAATATTTTGGACCTAGGTTTGATATTTGAACTCTTCAACATCTACAGCAAATCTTCATGGACTGATAGATGAGGTCGAAAATGCCACCTGGAGGACTGACAGGTCATCTTTTGCCCTAAAACTTTGGCCAAGCTGCTAAAACATGGGGCTCAGAGATGGATTTGGTGCTTCAAATATGTGACACTTGGGTATAAAACTAAAGGGTTTTTTTTTATAATGGTTTGTTTTGAGAAAAAACCTCTCAATTTTTTCGAATTCGTTTTAATTTTCCCGAGATCTAGATTTTAAAAACATGTGTCGAACAGGAAATTCTGAGATCTGAAAATTAGGTCTCAGAGATGGATTCAATTCTCCCAATATGAAAAACCTGTAAGAAAATTGAGAGAGGTTATTGTTCTCTAACATGTTAGGAAAAAAAAATTCCTATATCTTTAAAAAATGATTCTCCAGTCGCTCAGAATCACCGTTTTAAAATGATGCCTTTTCATAGTAAAACGCCACTTTCGGTGGCTTGGAGCACCCTGAAATTTTGGTCTTAGCTGCCAAAAGCAGGGATTTTGGTGGCTAATAAATCATTGGTATGTTATCCTAACCGACAAAAGGCCCCTTTGCAACAAGATTTTATAAAAACATGATCAATAGGATTTCAGTGGTTAACGTTGTCCTGAGTCGAAACTGTTAGCTGCCGAAAGCTGGCTCTTCGGTGGCTAATGAACTGTTGAAACATTTGCCTAAGCCATTGAAAGCTAAAACTTTCAAATTTCTTAAAAAATGGAACACCATATATTCCAACCTTGTTAGTCACCCCCATGTCTTTCATAATATGACTTGAAATCTTCATCCTATCAAAAAATAAATTATATGAGTGAACTTATTGAAAATAAATTTATTTTGGGAGATAACATCTGGCTCCTACTCGGGGATGGGAACCTCCCTGTGATGTCCCAAGAACCCCATACAAAAATTCCTTTCCTAAAAGAGAATAATTAAAGCTATATTCTAGTGTTCCATTGAGCATGGAGTCATTTGTCTTTTATAACTGATCCGCTCATCAATTAGGGCTTCCTCATATTCTGCCTGTGTCAGAAAAGAATAGTCAACTTCATCTTCCATGCAGTGGATGTTCTCTTAATCCTCTCCTTCTTCCTCAATGAATTTTGGTTCTTCTTCTAGCCCAACATTCTGAAAGGATCTTTGATTCTCTGATATTCCCCTTGATTCCTTTCCCTTCTGAGGATCTGAACTGGGGGGTTGCCTCTTTTGTAACGGACAAAATTAGGGTTTCGAGGAACAAAATCACTTGGCCCTTTACCTCTCACAGGTATCTGTCCTCGATCCTTTAGCTTAGACATTTCAGCAGTCAAGTTGTCTAATAGTTTGGTCATTTTTTCAATCTTGTTCTCTGATGAAGAATCCCCAAGAGGGTCTGTTGGCTGCTTCTTCCTATCTATCTTTCCTTTGACTTTTTGAGATGCCACAATGTTAGATTCTACCTCTAGGGTAGCATCCTGCATGAGTGATAAGGAGGCAGACCTCATTTCTATGAGAAGCAGGTAGAAATCAGAGTCAAAGGCATTTGCATAATTTATCTTGGCCGAGGTATCAATGGGCTTGATTTTAGTGGGGATCTTGCTATACATATTGTTGAACCTCTTGGTGAAGTTTGAGACAGACTCCCCATTCTCTCTTTTCAAGTTGCTAAAATTGGTGATATAATAGAGGTGGTCTCTCCTCTCTCCCGAATGCTTTAGAAATTTGTCATCTAGGGCTTCAATGCCTACTACTGATCCAGTAGGAATTTCTTTGAACCATTTCCTATCCTGACCATCTAGTCTTTGTACAAAAACCCTAGTCCACACATATTCCTGTTCTATATTAATGTTCTCAGCATAACTGTAAAATGCCTCTAGATGTTCTTTAGCTATGAAATCTCCCTCTTCTATGAACTTAGGCATGTACTTGAGGTAGTCTCCAGTGGGCATGGCCAAGAGGGGGTTAGGAAAATTTAGGGGGGCATACCTAGATACCAGGATCCTTTCCATTTTGGTCAGAGGGGCAGCCATATTGGAAATGGGTATGCAAAGGGTGGAGGAAGGTATGTAGGTAGTAGCTGAAAAGGTGATCATGGTAAACTTATCCTAGTGGAGTCACTAGGGGCTGGATCTTCACAAGCAACAGTGCTTGAATATGCCCAAAGCCTAAAATTTGCTGATGTATTTATAAATTCCTAAGAATTAAGTGTTTCAGTAGAAGAAATAATAGCAGAAATATTTCTTGAAATACCTAATGAAGCTTCCTTTGCAGCACTATTGGTCTACCTTAGTGAATCCCTATCTCTTCTTAGAATCTCTTCTAGATTTGAAATAGGTGTTGCTAGTGGCCCTTGAGGGTTTTCTCTGGTACTTGGTCTTCTTGAAGCCACCTTATTTCAATGGAGTCACCAGATAGATGATTACAACTAAAATAGTGTCCAAATTTTTTCTATCATCATACCAGGATCTATGTCGTCTCCCAGGGAAACTGAGCTTTAGTATCCTCTCCTTGACAAAGGTGCCAATTTGTTATCACTCCAGGAAACTCCTCTAGGTTGTATCTCGAGGATTCCTGGTAACTTAATTGTTTTTATGGTTTTCTAAGTGGATCAAGTCAGGTGACCAATAGGACCTCACACCCTCAAGACATGCATGAAATTCAATAAGGGATAAGGCTTCTAATTACCACTATTCAGAGGTTGACAATATGGTGCAGAGATGGAGAACTTATCATGTTGGTAGATTCATACATAAAACAAATATATATAAATGGTTAATCATGACAAGGAAAGCACTTATAATTCAAATCATCAATATGCCAATAGGATGATAGCTATCAGACATCAATTAACCTGAAGAAAACCTTAATAACACATTCAAGCATAAGCACAGAATAGACAGAAAATGGAAGCTAGACATATGATAACAAAAGAGCTTATATTAGGTCATGATAAATATGAGAAGCTTGACAATAGTAATGGTATACATGTCCCTGAAGTCAAACATTTTCTTCAAAATAATTCTTAGGCTTTATAGCCTTTAGAAAAATATTCAGATCCTGAAAAATTGGATCTGTTTTACTAAAAATAGATAAAGATAATGTTTTATGCAAAATTAGGTCAGAAACCCTAATTTAACTACTAGTCTATCTAATGCTAACTCTTGTTTACTCATTGAACTTTTTGATGACTGCAGTGAGCACTAAAGTATACCTTTAACCTTTCATCTGATAGATAATCCACTATTGGTAAAAAATAGGTAGGGTTTGTGACCCTTTTCTCCATGGTTGTATCCTCAAAACTAGAACATACCTCTCCCAGTGGTGTTTTCCAGCAAATTTTAGCTGTATATTTCATGCTTGAGGTAGTTGTACTCGCCAAAATTGGTTCTACATGACAAAACATATTTTTGTACCCTTTTCTTCTTTTGGTGGTTAAGGAGGAAGAATCCTAGGTTTGTTGGCTACTGAAAGCTCTGCTTTCGGTGGCTAATGAACAACTGCTGCATTCGCCTAAGCCATCGAAAGCTCTATTTTCTGCAAAATTTTATCCTTTAAATCATAATTTTACACTTTAATCCTATCCTTCTGGTACTTTCTCAACCTCCATAAGATTTGGAATATCAAGAATATCATGGACTACCTCTGGATTCTGAAGGCTAATACCTGCCTCTGTTAGGGTTTCCAGTGCAAGGTCTGTTCTAGCGTTTGAATATTTGTTATGCAGCCTTGAACTTCTTATCATCCTATAGAGTGTGGAGTTATCCTTCATAAATATCATATTTCTTCAACATGTATAGCAGTAGCATCATGGGCTTCCTCCGGATATTGCAAGCTTGTTGCTGCCTCTGCTAGGGTTTCCAGCGCAAGATGTGTTTTAGGGTTGGGGTTTGGATTTTCCTTCTAAGACCTATAGGTCATGTATTTTCCCTAATATTTGGTTGATTCTCTAGGACTTAGGTTTGATATTTTAACTCTTCAACATCTACAACAAATCTTCATGGACTGATAGATGAGGTCGAAAATGCCACCTGGAGGACTGACAGGTCATCTTTTGCCCTAAAACTTTGGACAAATTGCTAAAAACTGGGGCTCAGAGATGGATTTGGTCCTTCAAATCTATGAAACTTGTGTATAAACCAAAAAAGTTTTTTGTATAATGGTTTGTTGTGAGAAAAAACATCTCTTAGTTTTTTGGAATTCATTTTAATTTTCCCGAGATCTGGATTTCAAAAACATGTGTCAAACAGGAAATTTTGAGATTCAAAAATTAGGTCTCAGAGATGGATTTGATTCTCCCAATATGCAACACCTGTAGGAAAAATGAGAGATTTTATTTTTATATGACCTATTAGGAACAAAAAGCTCCGAGCGTTTTGCAAAATGATTCTCTAGTCGCTCAGAATAACCATTTTAAAATGATGCCTTTTCACAGTAAAATGCCACTTTCGGTTGCTTGGAGCACCCTGAAATTTTGGTCTTAGTTGCTGAAATCAGGGATTTTAGTGGCTAATGAACCATTGGTACGTTCACCTAAGCCACCAAAATTCCTTTTGCAACAAAATTTTATAAAAACGTGATCAACAGGATTTCGGTGGTTAACGTGGTCCTGAGTCAAAACTGTTAGCTGCCGAAATCTAGCTTTTCGATGGCTAATGAACTGTTGAAAAGTTTTCCTAAGCCATCGAAAGCTAAAACTTTCAAATTTCTTAAAAAATAGAACAACAAATATTCCAATCTTGTTAGTCACCCCAATGTTTTTCATAATATGACTTGAAATCTTCATCCTATCTAAAAATAAATTGTATGAGTGAACTTATTGAAAATAAATTTATTTTGGGAGATAACAGTCCCCAATATTAGAAAACTTCAGGTTCTTTTCCATCCTAATATTAACAGTTTTGATCTTCAGTGGCTGAATCATGGGGTCAGTTGGTATGTTTGGTGTTGCAATATCGTGACTTCCTTCTGATTTCGGAATATTTTCATTATGCATGTTATCGTCATCTTTAGGTTTGCCAAATAGATTGTAATATGTCATCATGGATTGCATATGAAACTGCGCATGTGGATCTATAGGGTATGAAACTGGGACAACCTTCAACACTACATTGCAGATGAGTTGGAGTGCAATGTGGACCTCGGGGTTAGCATCATGAAAACTAAAAGTATGCACAAAGAAAATCGACAGCTCCTCCCAGGTATTTATGTTTCTATGTAGTTCTACTGCTACATACCAGAATCTAGTCATCTCATCCAAAGAATGAACAAAAGCATGGACCCACTCATCCTTGGGTTGTGACACCCACAAGGCCTGACATTCCATCAAATGACCGATGGGGTCATTCTTCCCATCATATATCCAAGCATGATAGATTTCTTAATCACCAAAGCATACCATCATCAATCATCGACATTGTTCCCATTCATGAATTGTCTTCTTGTGAGTTTCCCACCAACATGCTGGGGTGGCCTTCAATTCTTCTTCTAGCACCAACAAACTCTGTAATTCAACCAATTTTTCTTCAAACTCTTTAAGGAATATTGACAACTCTCGTAGCCCATCATATATTGGAAAATTGATAATCTTAGTCGCAACACGACGTATGGATTGCGTGGAAATTCCATAGTTTCTAAAAGACACCTCATGCAGCTGATTTTGCCAATTTTCTAAAGCATCAATAGAATCAGAGGAGTCAAAGATAGCGCTGCTCCATCCAAGTTCACCATCAGTGGTAGGGTGGATATAGTCTTAGGAGATATTGTAGGAATGGTCCTAGCCTCTACTAACTTCATCCTTGATAGGTTCAATATACCGGCGTCCTTCCTAAGGGTCCATGGGAGCAATGACCCTGGTATCTTGATTTTCGAATGTCATAACCTGCTTCTTGAAATTGATAAATTCCATACTATCATTGGCCCATCTAATCCCCAGCAACATGGGATAGGAGCGTCCACCTTCAACTACTTCAATAACATCAAAATTAGCATATGTATTTAGACCTTCGACATCGACAACCATGTTGGAGACCCAACCAATAGGCTGAAATTTGGCCTGATTTGCAAGTCGCAATTGTATAGGGGACCATCCCAATGTTGGTTTTTCCATCAGCTGCCAAGTCTTCTTGGTCAAAATATTCACATCTGACCCGAGATCCAAAATAACTGAGTCGACTTCATAGTCCCCGATATGGATGTTCATTCTCATCTCCTTGCCTATCTTTCTCTTCTGGAAGGAGTTTACTGCAGAATCCTTCAGTACCTTATTACTATGGTATAAGAACTGCTCAATCTCAAAAATATCCTTGGGATCTCTAGCTAATGATAGACAGCTCTCAAAAAAATATTGCAAGGTACTATGCTGTCATGATGGTCCTGCCTCTACAGAAGTATCAAAAGTAGATGGCATTTCAACAACAAGTGACTTACCCGAATTTCTCCCGATTGCATGCTTGGCCTCAAAGAAGGTATCCTTCTCTATCGCATATCAAATGATGCCCTTTTCTTCCCAGCAAACCAAACTTGTTGACAGGGTCCATCTTCGCTGATATTTTCACCTGCACGAGTGACGACAGCAACATCGACATCATGGGCTCTGGGCTCCGCTAGGATCGTCGCAACCATCGGGCCTTGATTCCGGTTCTGAGCTTGGTTCAGGAGTGGATTTTGTTTTGTCAGCATGTTCATAGGCTGAGTCTGTAATGGGATTTGAGTTTGATTCTATAATGATTGCTGGTTATGTACTTGGTTTTGTTTTTGGAACTGGTTCTCTAACTAAGGGATGTTCTCGGGCTGCCACTTCACGATCAAGTAAGGGAAATTTTCAACATTATGCTCACTTGCTGTGTAGTATGTACATTGCGCATGAGGAAAATCCCTTTGGTAGTGCCCAAATACTCCACAAGTATAACAATGGATTTTTCTCGACCTTTTCCTCCCCCTTGTCCTCCCCCTCATCCGAAGCATCCTCCTCATCCCCATATCCTCCACGGTATTCTTCTTGTTGCTGGTGCTGTGGTTGAGTTGCTTGTTGATATTGTGGTTAGGATAGTTGCTGTAGGGGATTTTGTTGCTATTGAACATAGTGTGCTACCTGAACATACTACGGTTGAGGCTGAGTGATCAGCAAATGATTGTATTTTGGTTGTGGTGCAAACCACGGTTGTGCCACAAACTGCGGCTGTGGTGTGAATTGTGACTATGACAGAATAAATTGCATTGGAGGAGGTGGTGAATATTGCACCTGGGATGTTTGCTGCACTATATGTGGTTGAGTCTACAACTACTAGATCACACGGGGATCCTCACCCTTCATAAGTTATGAATCACATGTTTTATCTTGAAACATATCATAAGCTCGCCAGTATTTTTCCTCATGCCCCACTGAGTGACAAAAGCTACAATACAAACTTTCTTCTTTTGTAACCATGTTCTGCATGTAGCTACAGTTTTTGTATCGATGCCCATATACCTGACATACGTGGCACCATGGTACACCAATGCAACTCAAGGGTTTCAGTAATCCTGAGAGTAGATAATTTTGAAAATTCAGACATGTGTCCTTGGTGTGTCCATCCACATGACACCATGTGCACTAGAGGTCATCATGTTATTCCTTTGCCTTCTTGATATCTTGCAGCTAGAGTGTCAAATGTTCTAGATGCACCTAAATCTGGTTCATGCCAACTGCAGTCTCCCCAATTGACGATGCTTCTAAATTCATCATGATCTCCAGGTCCTCACTCTATGTCACAATATTTTGCTGCATTAACGTCTGTCTAATGTGTGAGACCAGCGCAGCAATGAACCACTCCTTATGTTGAACATCGCTCATTTTGAAGCTAACTTGGGTGTTATAGCTGATTTTACCACACATGGTGAATAACATTTTTATGGAATTCCTTGTCCCTCTGTAGACTCCTTAGACCCCATGGACCATTTTTTTTCCTTTGATGTTTCCAAGATCATCCCTAAAAACATACAAAAATTTCCATACGCGACTTTTAAACCCTTTCTCGCGTATATACGCAGGTTTGATCCCTAAAACAATGTACATAGGGATGTGTGCAAAAGGCCAAATTATTTTGGAGTTTTCTTTGACGTGGATCCAACTCACTTGTCTCCTGGCCTTTCCTATGCCTTGAGATTGCTTGTATTTGGCCTTTCATTACCCCATTGAAGAGTTATATAAGGAACCCTTTGGATACATTGAAGGCATGAGGAATTGAGAGAAAGAGAACTACAAGTCCATTGTTGACGGAACTTGTGCTTGAGTCTGCATCCCTTTCTCCCTTGAAGCACTTTTGTGTTCTTTCCAAGCTTTCCCTTTGATTGTGAGCTTGCTATCGAGAGATGGAGGGTTGAAGTGGTGGAGGCCCAAGTGGGGGACTCAGTTTCGCCGATTCACAGACCTGCTGACAGAGGTTGTATTCATTGTAATATCTGATTTTATATTAATAGAAATACCTTTTCCTATCCAATAATGTGTCTTTGAATGAATATTTGATCCATGAATGATTTCAAATGCTTATATGTTATTGAGTATATATGCTAGACTAGGTCTAACACGATTATATATAGCATGCTTGTCTTGTTTATTGAATGTTGAGGAAGCAATTTATCAATTCAAGCTGGAGTTGAAAAGCTCAATGGGGATCTACATCAACCGTCTAGAATAAGGTATGAATCGAGATCCTTTAGTGTTAGATATTTGGTTTCTCTTGCATATAGGAAAGGATTGATTTCTGGAGTCAAGATGTCTATTGTGGTACCCCAAACCATAGGAATTTCTCTTTGTAACAGAATTGGCAACTCCACTTGGGATTTCATAGTAGTTGTCCTTTGGGGGTATTTTATTGGCATTCAATGTTCTTGAATTGCTCTTATTTCTCTATTCCTGAGTCGGGCCTAGGGGCATGTTTTCCTAGTAGTGTCTAATTGGTGTGAATTTTGTCTCAATTTATCTATTATCCTTTCTTTTTATACATTTTTTTTCCTGTACATGAGTTTTTAACTCATAGTTGCGTATACATGCGGCTTTGACTCCTATATCCACGTATATACGTGGGTCCACTGCGAACAGTCGCATATGCACTGAGTTTTTCCTTTTAGAGGAAGATGGATTGTTGCTGGGTGAATTTTGATGATTACTGAGTCTCCTTTGATACTGCTAGAGTCTGTATACACCTCTGTTTCTGACCAAAGACACTTTTTTTTAGGGTAAATTTCTTTTTTAAGAAGGTTATTGTCATTGCATTTTTGATTTTTTGTTTTGGGATTAGTGCATTAGATTTATTTTACCTTAGTACTTTGTGTGAGTGTTGTTTTATTGTGCTTGCAGAGTCTGGGGGTGGTAGAGTCATTCTTTTTCTTTAGTGTCTCATTTTTATTCAAAAATTCCAAAAATATTTACTTCTTTGCATCATTATGCATTGCACTTTGCACTTTGCATGGTACTTGCACTAGGTTTTCTTAGAGAAGTATTAGTTAGGATTTCATATAGGAATGACTACATTTTTCATTGGAAGAAAATTTTGCATTTCACGTAGTAGCATGCCCTGTTTTTCATTCGACACAATGCATTTGCATTGATTGTTAAGCGTGCATTTTAATTTGGGTTGCATCATAACGCCATTGGTTTCACAGTCATCTACCTTTTCTGAGTAATAAAGCCAAATAAAATCATGCTTAATTAAAGTGGATTACACTATTTTCTTTGATAGGGTACACCAACAAGATTAGGTTTTAGGGTCTTGGAATAGTTCATTGTGAGTAAATTCTCCAAGACCACTAAACAACAACATGTATGTGTCTGTCCATGTGAGAGTGTGAGATTCCTTGGTATAATTAGTGTTTCTCAGGATCCTTCTCTTCAAGGGAGTTAAGCACGAGGCAGTGTGAGTGGTTATTGATTGGGATGACCCCTAGTCATAAATGGGTAGCACCGAATATATTTCCAGGATTGTATTCGTATCTGGGGGCTCTTTTGAGAGTTTTGGGCTTTGCTACCCTACCCATATGGTCAATACCACCTGCGAATGTCCTCCTGAGCATTGATTATATTGAGGTGACCTTAGTTTCCTTACCCAAGTTATCGAGGGGGTACTTTGTAGGGGTTATTCTGTGGGTGTCCCGACCAGGTTGGGGTCAGACAGCATAGTCGCTATATGTGTTGAAGCTGAGGGCCACAATAATTTGTTATGAACCTCCGCTTGTTGTGTATGGAAGTCTCAAGCCTCTCCTTGGCGAGACATACCTGCTTCATTCGGGAGCTCACATATCCTACCCTTGTTTTCTTATGATTGGCTTTAGATTATATCGGTGTATGCTCTATGCACGTTAGCTTGCTTAGGGTTTGTGTAATTAGAGAGTCTTTTTAATTTTTTGAGTCATTGTGGATTTGGGTACAGAACCTCACCGTTATCGTCATTTAGTAGGACTTCTGCCTTCTACATCGCCTCCTCCTTTGGGAGAGGGAAGTAGACGGTCCAGGTAGACTACTTCTCACATTGATTCACACACGATGGGAGATCATGAAGATGAAATTCCTGAGCTACCTTCTTCACTTCATGAGGTTGAAGAAGAAGAGCCTACCCCTACATATGACCCTTCACCTGATACACCTACACACTCTGGGTATGATCCTTCATGTGATATACCTACACACTCAGGGTATGATCCCTCATCCATAGGTCATCAGTATTGGATGTCGGGCAATGAGACTCATCATGAACCTGTGAGCACTAGTTATGGTAGTTATAATATGTTTGGTATTCCTACACATGATTTGGCGCTGCACACTAAGTCGGAGTTTGAACCTATCACTATGCCTGGGGGCATTCCTATTCACTTCCATGTTGAGAGATTTGGGAACTAAAGTCACATTGCACCCTCCATCCCGGTGGTGGAGGTCACATCACATGTTTGTCCTAGACCTGATACTAGTAGTCCTATTTGGATACCAGAGCCAAGATAAGTGACTGTAGGGAATACAAGTTACGTGATTTCACATGTCCCTTCATCCTCTATTCCTATTTCTTCGAATGTTATTCCTCCCCCACATTCACGTGGTCCTTTGGGTCAGAATGTTGCTATGAGTCATGTGCATACTACTGCTACTCGTGTAGTTGTGTCTCAAATTCAAGTACCTCTTGTTGTGTCAGGAGGTCGTATTCCTACTTCTGGACATCATATTCTTACTTTCGGAATGTCTATTCCTACTTATGGATTTTCTCATGGGACATCTAAGGGGACTTATTATGGACCATATTATGGACCACAGTATGCACAAAGTTATTCACCTTATGGGTATGGGTATCAACAACCCGCTTACTCCCCGAATTATGGCTTTGTAGCCCCAAATAGTCAAGGTACACCACATTATGGTGCTTCCATGCCACCCTACACGGGTCAAACAAGAGGAGGATACCATGGCCATGGCCATGGTGGTTACAATAATTAGTCCTTTGTGAACCAAAATTATCAGGGAGCACCTCATAGACCTACTCAACCTAGGCTCCCTTTCCTCGCAACATTAAATCTACCTGACTTGTAGAGACTAACAAATGATCTGGTATCTTATGACCTGGCTTGGCTGACTGTCCCTACAAAGCTTCCCTCAGGCATTCCCATGTTTGAGGGCAAACTAGGAGAAGATCCAAGTGAACATGTTACTTCATTTCACCTGTGGTGCTCTTCTAACTCCTTACACAAAGATTTGATCTGTTTAAGGCTATTTCAACGCACCCTCACTGGGCCTGCCGTGAAATGGTAAATAGACCTACCTAGGGGGACATTCACTATGTTTGATGACCTAGCTATGATTTTTCTTAACCACTTCCAGTTACCAGTGCGTTACAATATTGGTACGGAAATCTTGTCAACATTTCAGCAAGACAAAGCGACACATATCTCGGACCATATCCAAGAGTGGCGTAGATGGAAGAGATTGATTAAAGCCTTCATACCACTAGAGTTTCTCCTTGGGTGGTTCGTTAATTAGTTACTACCTTATATAGTGAAGGATGTTTCTACATCTGGAGTTCAAAACGAGGAATAAGCCATTTTTAGGGCACATGAATTGGACTTTATTTATGCTCAATTTGGTTTGTTATATGAGATCATTCCTAATGCTCCACATTCTAGTTTCGACCCTAAGCTCAAACCTGGACCACATGCCGATGGCATTGTTGGTTGTACGAGTACCAAACCTATAGATTCGGTTGTGAAATAGGTTAGTCCATTATCTATCAACCAATCTACTTTAGGACAAGCCATGGCTTCATCTCAACCCACCCAAATGGCAAGTGTGCTTTCGGTACAATCGTCGGACCAGAAGGGTAACCAGCAACCCTGAAGGAATAAGAAGAAAGGTAAAAATAATCGTAAGGGTGGGAATAAGAATGGAAACTCCATTTCTAATGACAAGAACTCTCGAAATGATGAGGGGATAAGCAGCCCAAATGTAAGGTTAAGTTTCCTTGCAATTTATGTAAGGAGGACCACCTCACTCACTTGTGCCCTCAGATAGAAGAAGCCTCAAGGTTCATAGCGTAGGGCCTAGCTGTGTTGACTAACCCTTTACCTCATAATCAAAATATGAACTCGAAGACCCATGATCAGTCTAGTGGCGATCAAGACCTGCCAAAATCTTGTAGTGGTCATGGTTGCATCAACATGGTGCGTGCTGCTAAGGTTGTGACTCATGCGAAGGACTATGGTTCATCACAACCCGACCTTGGAAAGGAACCTGCTCCATCTAAGAGTCCTTTACGTATTGAAAAATGTATGGATAAACCTGAAGTTGCTCTTCTCATTCCTAAGGGAGTCCTTAAGTGTTCAGGGCACAATCTTAATGCCCAAGCCACCCAGAACTATTATGTTGTCGAGGATTTGGGCCACACTCCTTGTGTGATGTCTGCACTCGAAGTACTTTAGAGTTGTCCTTCACAAAGGAAATATTTGAATTCTACTCTTGGTGTTAACAATGATAATTATTCCTCTGTCATCAAATTTGAAACAGTGGGACTATAGCCTCGCTTTCCTTACTATGTGTCTCTCTTGATTCATGTAGAATGTCTTAATAAGACCGTCAAATGCACTGTGATTGACAAAGGTGTTACTGCTTCCGTGATGTCTTTGGCGTGTTGGAAGGGTTTGGGTTCCCTAGAGTTTTCTAAATCTGCTACCATGTTGACTACATTCGATGGTAGATCATTTCGGCCGCATGGCATTCTTCCTTCTCTTAAGGTCCTTTTGGGAGGGAAGACCGTTGCGATCGAGGTCACGGTGGTTGATGCACCCCTTGACTACAATCTGTTACTGGGTAGGAATTGGATGTACAGTATGAAAGCCATAGATTCTTCTCTATTTAGAGTTGTATGCTTTCCATTTAATGGGAAGATAGTTACGATTAATCAAATGTCATTCAAGAATTTGTGTGTTACCGCATCTTCGGGAGCTTCTGTCATGATTATCGTGCACTCTCAGCCAACAAATGGGAGTGTGGGTGTGGGCATGTACCCATCCCTTATGGGATCATTTAGTTTTCCCACACATGTTCTCATGATCGGGTCTACTTCTAGTGAGGCTTCATCGTCATTGCATTTGGTGTCTTTTCGCACCACTCATATGGAAGATCCTTGGATTCTTCCTGCACCGAGTCCTTCGTGTGAGCCCATTGGAATGGATGTGTCATTTCTTGCAACTATAATAGCATATCAAGCTAATCTCGGATGTGTTACGGAGCCTAGTCCTTCCTCTTCGCAGATGGAGGAGGAGGACCCATGTGAACTACCTGCATGGAAATTTCAGTCTTCTGACACACATGACTTCCTTGATAGTTTTTTTCCGTCAGATGAGGCTATTGTTGAGGCTATGTCTAGGGTTGAGCCACCTTGGGAAGAGTTGCATCATAGATCTTATTTTCTTCCTGAGTTTGACCGTTTGGAGTGTGAAGACTTTAGGGAGATTCTTAGTGAGAGAATTGGTAGTCCCATGTTTCTGTTAAGCTCTCTTGGTTCACTGGCTAATGGAAACATGGAAAATATATCTCCTACCATCCCCATCAATATCTCTAATGATCTTGGCAAGATTGAGAATGTCTATATTGGGGCAGAATGTTCCCATGCTGAGATTCAAGAGTATACCGAGCTGTTCAAATAATTTCATGATGTATTTTCTTGGTCATATGAATAAATGCTAGGTATTGACCCTCGCATTGTTGAGCATGAAATTAAAACTTATCCCAATGCTAAGCCTGTTCGACAATGCTTGCGTGTGGTGAATCCTAGAAAAGCACCTGCTATTAAGGCTGAGATAGAAAAACTGTCGAATGCTGGTTTTATCTATTGTGTTCCCTTGATGGAGTGGGTTTCAAACCCCATTCCAGTTGATAAGAAGTAGGGAATGATCTGCATATGCATTGATTTATGTGACTTGAATCATTCCTGTCCTAAAGATAATTTTCCCACACAATTTATTGATCAGATTTTGGATGAGTGTGCGAGAAGCGAGGTATTTTCCTTTATGGATGGCTTTTACGGATACAATCAAATACAAATCAAACCTAAGGACCAACATAAGACTGCCTTTATTTGTCCTTGGGGTACCTTTGCATATCAAAAGATGCCTTTTGGCCTTAAAAACACTGGAGCCACTTTTCAGCGGGCTATGACCTTGATCTTCCATGATCTCAAATTGATTATCGAAGTCTTTTTGGATGACCTTGCTGCTCATTCTCGTCAGAGGATGCATCATTCCTACCATTTGAGATTAGTGTTTGAAAGGTGCCGCCATTATTTGGTCAGATTAAATCCTCACAAGTGCATCTTTTGTGTGAATTTTGGTCGCTTATTAGGGTTCATTGTCTCCAAAGAGGGTATAAGAGTTGACCGTTTGAATGTTGAGGCAATACTATGATTTTATTCCTCGAGAAACATTAGACATCTTCAATGTTTGCAAGGCATGGAAAACTTCTTACGGAAATTCATCGTGAATTTTGCCAATTTGACTAGAGGCTTTATGCATTTTTTGAAGAAGGACACTACCTTTTGCTAGGATGAGTAATCCCAGGATTCCTTCGATGCTGTTAAGCGGGCCTTAGCATTGACCCTAGTAATTATTCCACCTGAATATAGCCGTGACTTTCTACTTGATGTGGCCACGTCCATGGATACAATTGGTATGGTTTTTGTTCAAGAGGATGAGGAGCTCCAAGAGCATGTCATATATTATCTTAGTTGGAACCTTATAGATGAGGAGATCCATTATTCCCATGTGGAGAAGCTTGCCTTAGCTATCGTTCATGCGGTTCAAATATTGAGACACTATATTCTCCTTCACTAGACCTTGGTGGTTTCCCATGTCAATCCATTTCAGTTCATCCTCTTTAGAAAGATGATAGGGGAAAAGTATAATAAGTGGATTGTCGTCTTGTAAGAATTCGATCTCGAGTTTGTTTCGGCAAAATTGAAGAAATCATTGATTTTTGTGGAACTTATATCTGATTTCCTGAGCAAGGAGGAGGAGGAGGCTTGTGATGATACGTTTGTCGATGAGCACATATTCTTAATCTCAACTTTGGATCCATGGTATGGAGATATTATCATATATTTACAAACATTGAAGGTACCCACTCACCTTTCACGGGATGAACGACGACGATTATGTCATGTATCCAAGAGTTATCTCATAGTGGATAACACATTGTACCAACGTGTGGTAGATTCCATTTTACATCATTGTTTAAATCATGAGGAGGTTGAGCTTGTGCTGAATGATTTCCATGGTGGGGCATGTGGTGGTCATTTATCTAGGCTTTCTACAGCCCAAAAAATCTTGAGAGTGGGTTATTTCTGGCCGTCGATCTTTAAATATTGTGTCAATGCGGTCAAGAAGTGACACCCTTGCCAGCTGTTCACATGTAATATGTGCTCGCATCCTGCCCCATTACATCCAATTATCATCGTCGGTCCCTTCACTAAGTAGGGGCTCAATTTCATGGATTGCAACCCAGCTTCAGCTGGGGGGCATCGTCATATTATCATGGCTGTTGATTACTTCACGAAATGGGCTAAGGCTATGCCCACAATTAAATCCGATAGTGAGATAGCCACACACTTCATATTCAACCAAATTATTACTCAGTTCGGTATTCCGAAATAGCTTGTCACTGACCATGGTAGGCACTTTCAGAATCGGATGATGGGAGAGTTGGCCTCGAAGTTAGGGTATAAGCAGGAGCATTCTTCTTATTATTATCCTCAAGCGAATGGACAGGTTGAATAAGTGAATAAATCACTCAATTCCATTCTCCAACAAACCATCACACAAACCAAGACCAATTGGCATATCATGTTATATCCTACTTTGTGGGCTTATAGGACCCCGGTTAAGACTGCCATCAGTTTTTCTCCATATCAGCTTGTACATGGAGTGGAGTCTATACTACCAATTAAGTGTGAGATCCCTTCTTTGAAGCTATCCATAGAGCTCTTACCAAATACTTCCTCATTGGATGAACGTTTGGTCCATTTAGAGCAGCTTGATGACTAGCGTTGAGACGCTTTAGTGGCTCTAGAAGTGAATAAGCATCGCATTAAGGTCTAGTATGATAAATTTGTCTGTCCAAGGAAGTTTAGTGAGGGGGATTTGGTCCTTTTGTGGGATCAAGCTAATGAACCTTTGGGGGTAGGAAAATTCAACCCCATGTGGCATGGTCCTTATGTGGTTAAATGTGTGTTAGAGAAGGCCACTTATGATCTAGTAGATTATGAAGGGACAGCCTAGATAGAGCCTAGAAATGGGCTCTATCTTAAAAAGTACTATGCATAATTTTCAACGAGGGATGACTATTGTATATTATTGTACAGCATTTTGCATAGTTAGGTTTTTCTTATGGTGATCGGGTTTGTTGATTAGCTTCCATTTCTTATGGCAGATATCAATGGATTCTTCCATCTATATGGGATTCATGGATGGTGCAAGCCGTCACTCTCAACACTCAGCCTCTACTGCTTGGGTGATTTATAGTCCTATGGGTCAGGTATTGTCTTTAGGAGGCATATGTTTACGACCTTCTTCAAACAATGTTGCTGAATATAGTGTCTTTATTGAGCTTCTATGGGATTCCATGCCACATGGTGTTCTATCTCTTGAGGTATGTCTTGATTCGTAGTTAGTAGTGTCACAGCTTAATGGTTTGTATCATGTTATAGATCCAACATTATTACGGAGATTCTCATGTGTGAGATTGTTAGAACAACAATTTGACAACATAACATACATACATGTTCCAAGAATTTATAATCAAGTTGGTGACTCATATGCTAACTACGTGTTATATTAGCATTTGTTTCATAGACAGTAAGCTCATCACAACCATACATTTTTACACATGTAAATAAATAAACCGACCATCATAAAAAAATTTCATTAAACATCCAAAATGTGATAATACATAGTGTCATAATACAAAAATGGGGCTTCCAAGCCACCAAAATATAAATACACGGCAGTACAAAATTTATCACTCCCAAGTATCTAAGCCTAGGGAGGAGGAGGGGGGTTCTGATCGTGGAATGTCACCATGGCTCTAGCTAGTAATATAAACAACCACACCCATGCTCGTGGCACACCCACCACTTGATGCTGCATGGCCTCAAGCAGGTCCTCAACCTATTCCATGGGTACCCTATGTGTTAGCCGCATGAAGTTGGTATGAATGCTTTGGAGCGTCTGCCCCGCACCCACACCCATAATGTCATGTCCTCTTCCCCTCCGTCTATGACAAGGGAATACTTTAGGCCACCAAGGTCCTACATCTGCATACATATGATACGATTTCACTATGTGTTTTCACACAAAAACATGTCTTTTTGATTCCATATATCAAAAAACACAAAAAAAATTAAATAACTCAAAAATATTAAAAAGAGGGTTGGGATTCATTACCAATGTCACCGTATGCTGATCCTGGTGGTAATGGCATGTCAGGATCTCTCCAAAAATCTATCCCCGCATAGGGGTAATCATCGATGGTAACTATCTGCCATCGCCACCATGGAAAGAAATCAGCTGGATAGGGGTTGGACACCCTACCTCCACCTAGTCTGCGCATTGCATCTACCCAATGTCGTTGGGATGGATCTCGAACCCCATGAAGAGGAACGTCAACTCTAGGGCTCAATCTTGGAACATGCTCAAAGAAAAACGTGCTTTGTATGCTACTGAAACCGAAGTTTCATACTCTTCCCATCTTACACTCACCGAGCTGGTGTTTCATGTTTCCCAGTAGTGCAATGCTCTAATCATACACTTTGGGTCTCATGCACTCTACCACATAGAACATCAGAGGCCATGAGGCCTGGTGGAGTGAGGCTAGCACTGCTATCCTACCCAGTGTCAGTAGTATGGCCTTTAGGCCTAGAACTCGTATGAAGTTAGTTTGGATCTAACTCCCGGCCTTATTTTTGTCTGGATAAAAATACACGGCTATGTACTCATCTATGGTGAGGCCACCTCCAGGCCCATGAGATCGTAGGTTCACCACTTCCCCCCATCGGAACAGTCCAGTAATAAAGTATATGTCCTCCACTTCTATGGTGAGGGACATCCCATCAATCTGGAAAGACTCTGAGTTAGGATCCCAGTAGTCTACTAGCATCTGCAACAGTCTTGGTTTGGCTCTTAAGCCACCAAGACACAAAAACTTGTAGAGCCCGCATGCACGAAGAGCCTGTTGTGCCATTAGATCACCACGTACTGCCTCTTCTACATCCCCATGCTTACGTTCTCTCCATTCTAGAACCATCCTGCACATTTAAATCAAGTTTGGGTCATTAGAAGTCTTTGAAAAAATTGACTGTGGTCGCATACACGACTGTTTTCTAAACAACCGCATATGTACATGACTTTGAGGGATTTTTCCACGTATATCCAACCCTATATGTGGAAAAATCCTCAATTTCTGCATGGGCCAAGGTGCACACTTTAGGATGGCCTAGAAATCAAAATTGACCATTGAAAATTGAAAATTTTACATGAAAATGAAAGAGCATGGCATGGGAAATTACCTAGAAAAAACGGTGTCGGATTTTGTCATCTGGATCTCCCGGAATTCGCGTTTGAAGTTCTGAGCTCAATTGGGTAAAAATTTCAAATGTTATATAATGTTTTGAATTTTTTACTATTTATAAAAAAATTCAATTTTTTTCAAATTTTAACCCCCTTTTCTATAGTTTTGGACCGTTTCTAATCCTTTTGGACCGTTTTTTACTAATATATTATGTAGGAGACCATTTTGAGCATCGTTTCGACCATTGTTTTGACTCGTTCATGCTGATTTCAGGTATCATGTCTAAATTGGCATATAGGTTAGGTTTCACCACTATTTGAATTTTGCATGACCTTATGACCATTTCATCATAACCGTAGGTATGAACCCATTCTATCTTGTCACAGAACCTTCTTGTTATTTTAGAAGTGGAAAGATTTGAATGGTATAGCTTGACCTTACATGGGTACCCTAGTTAGCGCCTTATTTGCATTTGGTTCCCATGCCGACAATTTTGTCCTTTAGGGTGTGGGAGTCCATTGTATAGTGTTTCCATGACATTTCGCAAGAGCCTCATACTCCTCTTGATGTTTTGCTTGCCTATTTCCCCTGGACTCCCTTATGTCAAGTTGTAATTGCATTATCATGAGCTTTTTCTGCCTCATTTGAGCCTTATGCCGGCTTCCCTAACTCTAAGTATCAGCCATATAGCCTGAGTTTATCTCATGTCTAGCCACACAGAGCCAATTTGTATATCCTTTGCAGCTTAATTCCCTTTTTTACTAGGAGGGGACTTTCCCCTGAGTGTCGCTATCCTACACCTGTGTCCTTGCATTGAGCATAGGTATGTTCCACTGCTTGGAACTAGTTTGTTTTCCCATTTGACACTCGTCTCCTTCTAGTTTGTAACTTTAAAGAAATTTTATTCTTTTTCAAGCTTTTCAAATATTTGAAAAAGTAAAAAAAAAAAAATTAAAAAACCAAAAATCCGGACAACGAAAGATGTTATCTTTGGTAGCAGTCGAGTCGTGTCTCCTTCAAATAGATCACTGTATATCACGTCCATTGGTTGGGTTAATAGTTTGACTTTAGGAGCTATAATCATTTATCTGAGTTTATCTCCACTGATTGGTTAAGCTTCCAGTCCCTATGGAGCCTTTGTTGATGCCTCCTGTGTCGCAGAGATGTCCTAGTTTTGCATATCGAGTCTATGCCGCCTACATTCAGTCACCATTTGCCTTTATTCTCTTGTTTGAAGGAATTTGAAACCTAAGTCAGCCATTCCTCAATTATCTTGACTTTGCATGCCAACCATTCTCAGTACAGTTATTGGTTCGTGCACCTTATGATCGAGTACTTCCACATTATACAGCTTTGCTGAGTACCTCGTGTTGAATGATGGGGGATGCTTTAATGCCCTCCTTCCAACAGATTTCATCCCATCGACTTCAGATCATTTATTCTGAGATAGGAATCTAGACTCATGTTTGAGTTCCTTGAGACTTGCAATCATCAATGGCAGGTTCTCTCGCCATCGACAGTTTTTTGGGAATACATCAATGTCCCCTGATCGATGGATTCTCTCAAGTGTTCGACCTCAACACATTTTTTCACACTTGTTAGTTTGCACTCTAGTACCTTGATTCCCATTTTCATTATCGATGGGTGATCTAGTGTCTGTTAACAGTGTACATCAATGATCGGTAATCAGACAATGGACTACTATGTTCGACCTCGACACCTCTATTCACATAGTAGGACATGTACTTGTAGCAGCTTGTGTATAATACCTTCTACATTGGTGGCATCTCTTATATGCTACCTCCTTGATCGTGCCAGTGTTCAATATATTTCAGCTCTCGTGACTTGATTCCAATGTATGTCAGACATTTCTATCCATTATGGAGATCTTGGTTGTTGGTCCCTAGGCAGACCCAGGTTTACTATAATGTACCAACAACACCCCTAGCTCACTGGCCCTTTCGGCGACAGACCGCAGAGCAGCCTAAAGTCTCACCTGAAGTGATCCTAATGGGTTGGCCAAAGACTCAAGTGTCTCGACCAGATTCTGTATAGCGCCTTGTGTGCATCTCGCAGCTCTTCTTAGCCCGCAAGATGTCTCTTTCCATGACGCACAGTTTCCTCTTACTCACGATGACTCTAACCTTTATCGCATCGCCGCGTCCTGGGCAACACGTAACTTTCTCCTGTGCTCGATCCTTACCCTGCGCTATCGCGTGCCACAGCTCCTCTGATGGTGCGATATCGCCCCTCTGTGATATCCTACCATTGCAGCTCAGTGTACTTAGCGTACTAGTGTTGAACTTACAGGACTCAATACACAAGGTTGTTTTACACTGCGACTCTTAACTGTCTTGAGTGAAACTTATACAAACTCTTATACATAATACTTAAAGACTTCAAATTGCATTTATCCTTTTAATATGCTGTGAACTGAATAACACATACATACATTTACTGTAAGCAAATTTCGCGTAATGAATGACAGATATAACAAGTAAATACAATCACATGAATCAATCACATAACGCTCGGATTTTATGTGGTTCACTTCCAGGGTAGAAGCTACGTCCATAGAACTGTGTTTCTATATTATAACTTGAAAGAGGTACACAGTTCTGCTGCACCACATATGTAGCTAGAGATCTTCTGGGTAACTCTGCACACAGCCTGGAGCCCTTCTCTCTTAGATCTCTTCTTTATATTGCCTTCTTACAATATACTCTCTCTCTCTCTCTCTCTCTCTCTCTCTCTCTCTCTCTCTTCGTCAATCCCTGCGGATTGTTACAATACAAAATAACAGTGAGCTAACAGAATACTGGACTCTCAGACTCGCTGATGTTTGAATAGCTACAGGTTACCCTAATAGCTCCAGAAGGACTGACTAGCTAACCTTTTTCAATACAAAATACATCCCTTTATAGGCGGCCCGAAGGTCTCACCATTACAACACTGTGGGCCTGTCCCAACAGTAACCCAAAACCCTAACTAGTGACAGTCGGCATATCTATACTAGGGGTAGCCGCTTTCCATCACACCACTGCTCTCTGTAGTATTTCATGCTTCCCGGCACTTAACATGGGTACTATGCACCTCTTCTCATCTTCTGTCCTTTGTCTTCAATACCTCAGCCTCATCACTCCTTTTCCTTTATGAGGGTAGCTGAGCCCTCCTGTCTTCGTCGCTGCCTTCAATGCAGTGGTTGAGCTCTCTCTTCTCGACTGCTCAGCTACTGTCATCTTTCTTGACTTCTCTGTCCCAACAGTCACGGTTTCTGGCTCTGCTCTACAGCTAGAAACATGCTACGGCGTCGTAGCTTTACCTTATCTCTTCGTCTTCGCAAAAACTGTCTATCCACCAAAATGGCAGCTTCTCCTGTAGCTGCAGGACTCTGCTCCAACATCGGTCCATTATATATATTTAGTCTTTATGGAGATCATGATCCTTTGTATATTTTCATCATGGAGATTCTAATCTATATATATTGTACGTGGCGATGACCACATATGTCATAGTGCATCATGCCTATTCATGTCCATTGTACTCTTATGTATCCGGGACTGCTATATGTATTTGCAGTTATGTGCAGAGTTGTATCATTGTATAGTGCCGATTGGATGGCTAGTTCTTCCACTAGGTTCTTCATCACTTCACTTCTGGAATGGACTTATAATGTATTTCATCCATCGTATGACCCCTCTGACCTCACACATTAGGGGGCATCTGTTATAGCTGATTTTACCACACATGGTGAATCACATTCTTATGGCCTTCCCTGTCCCTCTGCAGACTCCTTAGACCCCATGGACCATTTTTTTTCCTTTGATGTTTCCAAGATCATCCCTAAAAAAATGCAAAAATTGCCATACGCGACTTTTAAAACCTTTCTGGCGTATATACGCGGGTTTGACCCCTAAAACCACATACATCGGGATGTGTACAAAAGGCCAAATTCTTTTGGAGTTTTCCTTGATGTGGATCTGACTCACTTGTCTCCTGGCCTTCCCTATGCCTTGATATCACTCGGATTTCACCTTTCATTACCCCATTGAAGAGCTATATAAGGAACCCTTTGGATACATTGAAGGCATGAGGAATTAAGAGCAAGAGAACTATAGTCCATTATTGCTGGAACTTGTGCTTGAGTGTGCATCCCTTTTTCCCTTGGAGCACTTTTGTGTTCTTCCCAAGCTTTCCCTTTTCTTGTGAGCTTGCTATCAAGAGATGGAGGATTGAAGTGTTGGAGGCCCAAGTGGGGGATTCAGTTTCTTCGATTCACAGACGTGCCGACAGAGGTTGTATTCATTGTAATCTCTAATTTTATATTAATAGAAATATCTTTTCATGTCCAATAATGTGTATTTGAATTAATATTTGATCCATGGATGACTTCAAATGCTTATATGTTATTGATTATATATGCTATATTAGGTCTAACATGATTATATATAGCATGCTTGTCTTGTTTATTTAATGTTGAGGAAGCAATTTATCAATTCAATCTAGAGTTGGAATGCTCAACGGGGATCTACATCAACCATTTGGAATAAGGTACGAGTCGAGATCCTTTAGTGTTAGATATTTGGTTTCTCTTGCATATAGGAAAGGATTGATTTTTGGAGTTAAGCTATCTGTTGTGGTACCCCAAGCCATAGGGAAGGTCATAAAAATGTGATTCACCATGTGTGGTAAAATCAGCTATAACATCGGGCCATTGTAGAAGGAGCACATCTATTTCGCATAGAAGCAGTACCCGAAGAACTAGAAGAAATCGCTCAGTTCTTGGAGACAGGTCAGGCACCTGAAGGTCTGAACACCAAGAAGAAACAAATCCTAGCTATGAAGGCTACACCCTACAGCCTCATCAATAGATTTTTGTACAAAATGGGGTTAGACGACATTCTAAGACGTTGTGTACTCGACCATGAGAGAGAAAAAATCATGCATGAGGCACACTATGGACCTGTCGTAGGACATTTTCAAGCGGATACAACTGTAAGAAAAATCCAACAGTCATGCTTATGGTGGCCGACCATCCACAAGGATTGCAAAAAATTTGTTAGTCGATGTGATAGATGTCAACGACTTGGTCGACCTCTACCGAGCATAGAAATGCCCTTGATATCTGTAAAACCTAGTCTCACATTTGAACTTTGGGCTATAGACTTCATAGGACCTTTTCCTATCCCAGCCAAATGATCAGGTGCCAGATATATTATCACGGCAGTGGAATATGTCACTAAATGGGCAGAAGCTGAACCCATCGATACATGTTCAAGTGAGGTAGCCGCTAAGTTTATCTACAAAAACATTATCACCTGATTTGGATGCCCACTCACATTGATCAGCAACCAAGGATCACACTTTATCAACAAAACCATCAAACACTTGACCAACCAGTTTCACATCGACCACCAATGAAGCACTGCATATCATCCTCAGTCGAACGGCGCCATTGAAGATTTTAACAAAACACAAACGACGCTTGAAAATGTCGTCGACCTTGTGTCGACCCCCCCACCCCCATCTCCGACACCCGTAGTCAAAGAACAAGCACCCGCAGAATGGTTGGACAGCCCCAGTGAAGAATATGAACGTGCAATCCCGGAGGCACTCAGAGCCAGGGTTAGCCAGGACGCTGAGCTTAAATCTTTCTTTGCGACACTGCCTTCACTGTTTAAGTCATCCCAGAAAATAAAGACAACGGCTCCTCTCAAAATACACAAACAGATTTATGCCCAGGAAATGACAACATTTACCCGGATCAATGAAGAAGGTGACATCATAGGACACAGTCAGTCTGTCACCGAGCAGGTCGATCCCGAGACACAGAACAACCCACCTACATCACCGTTTGAAGCAGCGATCTTTTTTGATGGAAGTCTCGAACATATTCAAGCCACTCTTGCAACCCCTGTCCATACCCCCACTCCGTCCCCAACACCACCATCATCCCAACCTCCTTCCTCACCACCTCCACTGTCGAAATCCCCACCACTAGAATTACAGCCAAACCCATCACAGCCACCGTTATCTTCACAACCAGAAGCAGACATCCCACCTCCTCAAACAGAAAAACCCCCATCCCCCATACCCCCTCCTCAAAAAGAAACACAGCCATCTTCCATACCACCTAACCAACTAGAAAAACCCTCGACATCCAATCCACCAACAACAGACCCAACTTCCACTACTGCAGGTACCCAGGAGCAAGAACAATAGCCAGACAAACAGCAGAAAAAGAAAGAGCAGCATAGACCATCTGGCCTTCACATTACCCTAAGGGATGCAAGTTCCTTGGAAGACATAGAGGTCGGCCAACTCCTGAAAACAGTGGCAAAAGAGTCCAAGAAAAGGACAGATCGAAAAACTAAAGAGCTGGTCGCCAAAAATGCAAAAGAAGTCAAGTTTCTCGGCCGATGTAGAGCTCTATTCTAGACCATGATACCAGGCCCTATCGACGTTGACACAGATCGACCACTTGAAAGAGCATATCAGCTCTTCGAGACAATGGTATCGACTGTCTGGACCCGACTGCACGAGACTAAAGAAGGACAAAAGGAGGAGACTGTTCGACTGCTCCTGGCCCAACACACTGCATTCTTGGAAGCTTACAAAGTTCTCCAGGTTCATATGGAAGAATCAATGGTCACCGAGGAAGTATTACGAGACTGGCCTAATCACTACGGGAAAGTCTATCAACAGACCAGGCAGGCAAGGCAGGGCATTCAGGCTCTGGAGAGTTGAAAGTCGACAGAGGCAGAACTGAGGCAGACCATTGAAGAACAAATTGTGATGGAGACTAACAAACTGCAGAAGCTAGAACGAGAGGCACATCAGTGGGTTCAACAGGCCCTTCCCAATTTAGAGAGAGTTGACCACATCTGTCCACAGATGAAATGACTCATCACTGCTGCAGAAGAGCAAAACCAACTGTTGGGTCCCAACATGGAAAACATCGCAGAATTGCCCATGTCTGAAAAGATGTTGATCCTTTCAAGTCTTACAACCTTAACGATCGATATCCAAAAGGAATTACAGAGTTGGACCGACTTTCAGCATCATCTGGCCATCACAGCTCCAGCTATCGTTGAAGTCTATGTCCAAAGGAGACTGACCATCTGGCTACACAGCCCCCAGCATGAGCAAGTCTGACTGCATCCACAAGAGTTCATTTTTGTACCTCCATGTTTCTTCAGGATGAAGAAATGTTTTGTTCGTGGGGGAGATGTAGAAGGAGCAAGCCGACATAAGTCGACTTGGACGAAAACTGACTTAGCCATCCAACTAAGTCGATGGGCCGACTAGTCGATCAACCAACTAAATCGGTCGACCGACTAAACAAATTGATTAGTTGACTTAACTAACAGTCGTGTCGGTTCACCGAACCGACAGGTAATTATTTTGGGTAACTATTTGTAACTGGTATATATTAGGCTATTGAGCCAAGCAAGAACTCAGTTCAGTTCTGTGCCTTGTATGAACTCACTACATTAATATAATATGTTTTCCTATCTATTCTTGTCTCTTGTCTCTTATTTATGGTTATGTTTTAGTATGTATTATTGGTAACCTTATGTGATCTGTGAGATTACAACAACCATCAACGTCTTAAACCTTTGATCGAAATCCCAAACAACCTCATTGAGAAACTGCTTGATCTCTTTGAGTTCTGTAATATATTAGGCCTCAGATTTGGGTTTCTTAAATTCCATGAATATCCCTTCCCAGATCTCATTCAGTTTTTTTTCCATCGTTCCCTAAGGAACCTGCATGAATCTCATGTACTAGTAAAGTGCACGGCCCCTGAGGGTGGTTTCCAATTGTATTTTCTTGATATCATTGTCCACAATCTGTTTGGCAGTCTAGACCACTTCACACAAGAACCAGTACTATTTTGGGTCATCAGTCCCAATTCCATGGAACATTGGTAGCTTCATTTCATTTCCCACCATTCTGGGCCTTCTTCCTCCAAATGGTCCTCTACTACTAGACTATTGCTGGCATGCCGAAAAAGTCAATGTAGAATGCACTTTTTATACCTATTGGTGGACTAGTGCACAGAGGTGTGGACACATTACTGCTGGGGCTCGAGCTCACCTCTACCTTGGGCGTAGCCTGGGTCTGGTCATCCTCATCGTCACTGTAGGGTCACTTCGTCCCATGTGGTTGTTCTTCATGGCCTTGTGTCTCGATTGCAGTAGGACCTTCCCATGTCCTCTGCCTCTTCTCTTATTGAAACCTTTCTCCTCCCCTTGTACAACCACTTGTTTCCTCGACAAACCTCACAGTCTCATCAGAAATCATACCTATCTACCCCTTATCTTGCCATTTTCCTCCCCCCTTTCATCATAGTGTCCACAGCCTCCACACACTAGTTCCACTACTTGAGGTGCATTTTCAAAATACCCTTCTCATAGACAAGCATCTTAATAGATAATTGTAAATACAACAAGAACCTACCTTGTGGTCCATTGATAAACTCTCTTTCTGTTTCATTGTATGACTTATTGGTATAGACTGCAAACTCAATGATGTATCCTTCCAGAATACTATCCAGCCATAATAAGACAGCTGGCGATGCCTTGTTGTCAGTTTCTTGCAACTCCTGGATCAGTTCTGGGGTCTAGGATGTCATCTCCCCTCCTTGATGGTTGTTCTTATTATAAGTGAAACACGCTAGCCACTCATACTATAGGATTGGAAATTCACAGAAGAACCATTCATAGGCACTATCATAGATATATCGGGCCAGCCAATCATTTTTCAACAACTTCATATTATGATTCTTTGCTTCAGTAAATTATCACAGCTTTAGGTTGAACCAATCTTCAATCTCCGGTTTAGTTTGATTCCACAACATATCCTCCCTTCAGTTGCAACAAGGTCCCGACAACGAAACCATTTGTTGGTGAAACCCACCAACAAATCCTCGTCCACAGGGGTTCCCGCTCTGTCGACACCCAACCGGTGTGATCTCCTTGAGCATTGGCCTAGATAGGTTTGACCCTACACAATCATGCCCATAGAGTGGATGAAGTCTCACTCGAGATGTCGAGGGAGAGCTGTCGGGACCATGTTTTCGGTAGTAAGAAGGGAGGGTGGGGAATCAACAACTAAACAGTATAATCATCAGATCCTTCAAAGACAGTTAATCAGAACCACAACATTCATCACAGATCTATCACCATAACTAGAGGATCATTAATAGGTCATATCATTTATTTATTCATCGCATCAGTAACATTTATTCATATAACAGATTCAGTAAACATTCATCATTGACATCGCAGCACATAAAGACATGAAAGAAATAAGAGACAAGATCAATTTAGGGAAACATCCATCATGTCATATTACTTATGTGCAACAGATCCACACCATACAGTACTTCTCCACAATAAGAGACTAATCACAATCCAAGATTCAAGAGCTGGTCGACATAGACAGAGCCAAAAATACTCAAGAACAAAATGAAGCGACAAGATCACAAAACAGATCACAAAAATAGAGTGATCAATTGATCTTTCACCTCTATGATGCTACACAATAATTTGATGATATGATATCTCTCCTCTCATCCATGATTATCCTACAATTTCAATTCTAATTCTATATATAGGCTTGCACCTTTACATCCATGGTCCACTTCTAACTAACTTCTAACAAACTTCGAACAAACTAGTGACCTATATCCACAAATTGTGGTCAAACGATACAAATTTTCATAAGAAATTCTAAAAACGCTTATTCTTATGTATATCATGTGGATTTGGTCCTATGTAGTGTTGCATGAGCTTGTGCAGCTTTCAAGGTGTTGTGCAACTCACTTACCCAAATCGCTGCCAACACTTGTCTACTACTTCCAACGTGTCGATTTTCAGATCACACCCCCGACCTTTGACAGTCAGACTTGTAGACATAATTTTCACGACCATTTTAGGTGTGGAGGATTTGATTTTTCTAATTATCATTCCTTTGGAATTCTTTCTTGTCGGTGTTCCTGTTAATCTCTCTACCAAACCATCCTTTATCCCCATAGGAACAAGGTCTCCTTTGTTAGAAAGTCTAGTGAGCTTGTAAATGGTTTCACCATATATCTCCACAGTTTTGTCGAAGTAAAACTTCCCATTGTGGTATCGACTGATGATAAATTTGGCAATAGTTTCCTTTGTCCCTCCAAGACTAACCATGAGAGGTGCATTCATATAATTCATGATTGTACTAGCATTAACCTTCAACCCTTCCTTTGTCATTTTCATGTTTTCATAGGCCCATTTTTTTTATCTCTACCCAGATTTGTGCCCATGCATTTTGTTAGCAACTTCTAACTAGCAGAGTATCGAAGGAAGCATGGTGAAGAGAAATGATGGTTGTTTGAACTTTGGTTAAATATAAAAATGTGAATGTATGACAAAAGGGCACATAAATGATGAAATCATCGCATAGATATGCTCTGTGGAGATGCACGGAAGAAAAGGGCATGCGGAGATAATTAACAGGGTGCAAAGATCGACGGTCATGAAACTAGGTCGGAAAAATCTACGGTTGATGAGAAATCTGCTCCATAAAGTTGTGCGTTGTTGAAAACAAAAAGGCCCAGCAGAATGTGTACATGTAAGTTAGTCCAACGGCTTAAAAATAAAGTGAAAATTCATCAATAGACATCATCAGGTCCAGAGGATAGAGTTGCACGATGGTTGGAGTAGAAAAGCAGTAGCGGAATTAAAACCGTGATACACGTGGCAGCTTGTGGTACATTCCGCGGAGAAAAATGGTTTAAGCAAAACCACTAAAAGGAGTCTCTGGAATGGACTTCTATATAAAGTGAATTTGACTTATTTGAAGAATCATTGTTTATTTTACATGCCGGGACGAATGAAAAGGACCGCCCACCACCCTTTCATAGTCAACTTCAGGTATATGCAATTACAGTCACAAGTAAGTCCCGAATACTTGAGATTTATTCATAGAATTACCGTCATTTTTATATTATGGATAAAGAGAAAGGGTTAGAAGGTCTTAACCGAATTATGGATGAAAGAGAAGAATTCCTGGTTGATAGAGATAGAGGTGTATATGACCCATTTCTGTTCGTGGGGAATGTATCGGTTATTAAAGAAAGATTGTGGCAATATAATTCGCAGGGAAACGACATTTTGAATGCTTGTAAGTCATTTCTGTATTATTTTTCCATTGAGAAGACCCTACACTTTCCTGAATTCGCCGAGTGGTGTGCAAGTAAGTATTCATATTCTGAGAGAGTCATTGTGAGTCATTCCACCTCCAAGATATTGTGTAGAATCGATGCAAACACTATCCCTGGATTCCTGAATTTGCCTGATAATTACCCTGATAGTGGTGAGTCTATAAATGAGTCTGTTTTGGCTAAAGTGTACAGAGGCTGTAAAGCTGAAGTTCAATGTAAATTATTGTCTAGCATTCTTAATGAAGGTCAGTACTTAGGTCTCTTTTTGCCATATCGTATTCACATCTTCAAGGAGGACGTTCAATAAGTTGTCTTTGGTCTGTCAGGTTTTAGGTCTGGATAATGACTTTCATGTCAGTGAAGTTGTCTTGGGTTTCTTATTAAAAATGAGTTCAATTAGTCTTGGGTCTGAGTCCTAGCCGGTCCATGTCTTCAACTTGGATAAATATTTAGCAGAAGCTATCCATATCCAATTGGTTGAGTTCTCAAAAGTCATATTTTTCAAGTATCAATCATATTTGTTGAACATGATATTATGTTCAAATGTAACTGAATTGAAATTCTTGAGTACTATATTCTCCTCGAATTTGCCGAAGCAAATCAATATGTTCGAATTTGTAAATTCCATTATGTCAGAAATGTATAAGTTGCTTTTTGATGAAGTATTGCCCAGAGTGTTGGAAGAAATGATGAGTATGATGCAATCATCACCTGAAGATAGAATTGGAGATTGGTTCTTGTATAAAGACTTTACAGTTTTGAGAGTATACGGTTTCACTGGAGAGCCTTACAGGCTGCTTTCTTTCCTTACCCCAAGGATATTTGCATTGGAATACATGAGACAGATATTACATGCAGAAGAGGAACATTTCAGGGCTTTCAAAAAATCCTCCAATATCAATTTCCCCCTTAAAGTTGGTTCCTTCATTTTTAAAACCAAGGGTGCCCTGGTGTTTGTAGAAAAATTATTCGAAAAATATCGATTTTCAAAGGGAACAAAGGGTCAATTATGATCCTTATCATATAATTTCTCTAAGAAAACAAGCAAAGAAAAATAAACCATTTGATCACCAGGGTGTTGAGGGTTTGAAGGAAGTAGCCAATTTGTTTTACTTGGTGGAAATTCCAGGATGCGATGAGAATACAAGCAGTGGAGCAGTTGCATTGTATCAAAATGCCAAATAGTTCTAATTTTCTAATTAAAATAAGTTTTTCTGAGATTGAAAGTATGGAAATAGATGAAGATAGTTCACATAAGAAGACCAAAACATCTCAAGATGATAAAATTTCAAGTGAAGTATTTTCGGATGATTTGAAAAAGGTAGCTTTGATTCCTAAGAAGCCGGTGCAAATGAATCAATTTTCTTTTGAAAGTGTAAATAATGCAAAATCAGGTTCAGTTTTTAAATCTAAAGTTGAATTCATGAATAGCTATGTAGAAAAGCAGGGACAGTCCCTAGAAGAAACCAGAAATCTGCTCCCACGAGTGAGAAGTCTGAATAATCCAAAGACTTCCTTGATTTCCACTCGGGACGTAGAGAGAAATACTTTAAAATTAGCTTTGGTAAGTGACAAAAAAGTGGTCGAAACGGAAGTAATATTAGATAAAATCAGTGTACTCGATAAAATACAGTTTCATAAACAAACATGAGATATTATTTATTCATATTTATTGCATGCCATGGTGAAATTAACAAGTTGCAAGTTTTGGTTGACAAATTAGAGGTCCAATTAAAGCACGAGAAAGTTGAGAACAAGGCGAATTCTATTCAAATAAAGAAATTGCAAGTAGATATCGTAATCTCAGGGGATGAAACAGGGAACACACAAGCCATCATAAGACTTTTAGAAGAAAAAGATAATGTCCTCCAGGTACTAAAGAAGAAGTTGAAAATATCGAATTCAAAACATGTTCAGTCATCAGAGCTGTTAGCATTGCAGGAGAAGGATAAGATTCATCAAGAAATGATGGAGTACAAAGGCAAGACTGTGAAATTGCAAGAAGAAAAGAACAAGTGGGAAATGGAGCAAAATGAGTTAATAGCACAAATTTCACGGTTGAAGAAAGACCAGAATGATGAAAAAGAGATTATCGAAGAACTAATGAGCCGGAATCCTACTGATGAAGATTTGACTATTGTAAATATTGAAAATCCTTTAAATGATTTTTCTGCTGATGATTTACTAGTGCCCATGTCACAAGTCAGCTTGAAGCATGTAGAGATAAGGGAATTAAAAGAAGAAAATGAGAAAATCAAATCTGAGCTGACCAAAATGGCTAAAAACAAGAAAAAAATTTTACAGGATAAAGGTCAATTACAAAAGAAGCTTAATGAATTAAAAGAAAGGAATACAGGAAAGGGTCCTCTCCAGGGAGCTAAACACAGAATTTGGGATACATTGTCTGTGGAAATTACTAAGTTTAGACATTATTTGAATTTCATTGATGATCAAAGTACATTGGTTAATTTAGCAAATCAAAGATTGAAACTAGTAAATGAGACCATGGAGAGGAAGCCCCTAAGCACAGCTCAGAATGCATTGAATTTCTTTAATTCATTAACTTATCAAAAATTACAAGATATAGGAATCAAAGACAGAATGACAATGGTACTGTGGTCAAAAAGGTTTATTCATAAACATCATCTTATGAATACAATACAAGATAAGGCTGATGGGATGACCTCACGTATTAATGATTTTAGGCATGCTTTTAAATATTTTTTTGAAGATGGCCTTCCTTCTTTCTAGGACGAAGAAGGGAGACTTATTTCTCAAGAACATTATCATAGCCTGCTAGTGCAAAGCCGTATGGATCACTCTAAGTTTGATGATTTAGTAAAAGGGATGACGGGAAAGGTCATCATGGACAAGTTAACATAAGACTTCAAGATATTGCAAAAGATTCAGAGATTCTTAAGTGGGCTACCCTAGAGCTATCGAGACATAATTGAATTTGTCGAGCCCAAGACGTTGGTCTGATCGTCAGAGGAGGGCTGCCTACTATGTCTTATGAAACCTATATGGATTTGGAAGTGTCTATTTGGGAAATGATTGAGTATGATATCCCAAGCATAGAACAATGGAGAGCCGTGGAAAGATTTGGACAAACAAAGTATATTCTTCATCCGTGAAAATAGGTGTTGCACGCTATGGAGCTACTTGTTCGAGCCTTGTTGTTACCAAGTTTATTTTAATTAAATGATCTGTTATCAGTATCAAAGCAAGTAGTTTATTCCTAGTTATTATCGATATAGTTACAAAGACTTTGATTATGCAGATTATTCAGTTATTAAATCTTCTTGGGGGAAGAAATCATTTTATGTATATATTTGCATTTACTTGAGGTAATGGGGGTTGGAACCCATTTGTTGATGAATGTTTTGAAGACATATAATTTTTGAAATAACAAAGTTGAATTCATGTGGGTTATCAAATATTCTTGTGCTATTTACTTTACAGTCTGTATTTTCTTTCCTTTGTGATCGTTTTTCCAGTGTTACATTCCATTTTGTTTTCCTCGTATCTGAAGCGTAGTATTGAATGGTTGGAATTCATACTTGTTATGCTATGACTATTGTTTCAGATATTTCATAAATGTTTCTGCTAAAGTTAATATGGAACTCATCTTCTGATGCTCTATATTGATGGATTGTTCATTAGTTTTCCACCTGAACTCAATGAATGACTGTAATTAAGTGGTTATCTCGCCTTTGATTAAATCTCATGCATGCGATTTTGTGATACCTTTATGTATATTTGACTCCATTGCCGAATGATTATGTGTATTGTTTCAATCTTCTATATGATTTTCAAGTGTTGATTTTATATCTGGCCTTGTTGAATTTATATCTGAGAGATCCCTCTCTGGAAAGGAAGGTCAGTTTATTTCTGAAGTGGTTTTTGCTGTTACCTTTGGAATTTACCTTTGCAACCTGGGTACATTCTGAGTGTTAAAAAATTGGCACCGTTTTCGGGGATGAAAGTGCAAATATTCCCTGGGAAGAATGACAGAGTTTGAAGACCAAGAAAAGATTTATGTGGCCAAACAAGAATTTTTGTCAGTAGAGAAGGCTGTATATTTGCCCTGGTGATTCCATTGTAAATTTTTTCAAATTTCAAAAGTTATTCTGGCTTTGAGGAGACACACATGAGGTAATTCTGATACTGAAATTTTAAAGATTTTGGAAGATCTAGAAAGGTTATTTAAGAAAAAGGATAAAGAAAAAATAGATTTTCCTTTGTTTGGTGCATCATCTTCTCAAGATTCTCCTAATATTTTTGATCTAGAATGGGAAGTTAATGTTGGAAGGAGTTTGTTGAAAACTAAGTCTGAGTCTGATCTTAAGAATAATGAATTTAATTTTTGAAGATTAGAATCTTATTTGTTGGATTCCCTTTGGAGAGATTTACAACAGTATGCAAAAGTTGAAACATTTTCTATTCAAAACACTCGAAAGTCTTCAGTTCCTCTGAATCCACCTAGACCAATGGCAGCCAGATTTGCTCCCTTGTGTTTGCCTGCTTTATTACATGACCTTCCTCAAAATTATTCCCAAAGAATTTTCTTATTTGATGGAGAAGGTGACATAACCGCAAAACAAGATGTGGCTAAGTTTGAAGATTTTGTTGACTTGGAAGAAGTTGATTATGCAGATGTTAAAATGTGGTTATTTGCTCAAAGTTTATTAGGTGAGGCGAATAAATGGTTTAAAGACTCGCCAGATGGATCTATATTGAATTTACAAGCTTTCCAGAATGCATTCCTAGACAGATGGGATGACAAACAGAATCCTTTGTAGCTCTTGTCTCAGTATAATAGTCTCAAAAAGGGGGGTTTTGAATTTTCAAGCAGGTTTATGAGGGTTTATAATTCTATTCCAAAAGACATAAAACCTTCTACAGCCGCTGCTAAATTGCATTATGCTAGAGCCTTTGATAATGAATTTGCATTCTCATTGAGAGAAAGAAAATTAGCAACTCTTGCTACAATGTTTACAGATGCTTTAGAAATGGAAGTGAATATGATGTCTAGTGGAAAAATGAAACACAGAGACATTGATACGAGGAAAAAGGAAGAAAAATCACCCTCTACTTCTTCTTCTACCACTGATATCAAATTTGAAATGATGTTGAAGACGATGGAGAAGTTCATCGACAAATTGACTATGGATAATAGGGTGTTCAACAGAGGACAAGTCGATCCTCAAATCAGGAATCCTAATTTTAGAAGACCAAATCCTCCTATACTTCCACAAAATAGGTAGAGAGAGATGAGAAACCCAAGAAATCAGGAAGAACAACAAATTCGACCACCGTTTCCTAAAAATTATGTCGCTGATGAAGAAGACCCTAATGAAAATGAAATTCATCTTTTTAGAGAACTAGATTCAGAGATATATCTTACTGAAGAAGAACATAACATGTTTGCACAGGAAGATGGGAATGACGAATTTGAAAGGGAGACAGAACAGTATCAAAGAGCTTATCTGCATGCTATGGATGATGTACAGAGGAAGATCAGATTGAGAAACAAAGAAGTCTTTATAAATAAAGGGAAGGTAAATCCAAATCAGCCTTCCACTAGTTCTCTAAATATAGAAAGGGGAAAAGAAATGCAAAAAGAGTCTGTTGTAAATAAAGAATTTGATAATGAGATACAAAAAAAAAAGGAATGAAGCAAGTAACCCCCATTGATGTAGAAAGAGTTAGTTCTAGTTTCAATTTGCAAAATGATCTTTCAAAGTTAAAAATTTCTGTTCCATTTAATGAGTTGTTGAGAAACAATGAATATAGAAATACCATAACAAATATGGTCAAAGGTCAAGGAGAATTGCAATCTGATATTTTGGAATTGAATGATGATAATCCTACTATTTCATTTGGGTTGAAAGTTGAAAATTTAGAAAATGAAGAAGTCCCTCCTTTTTATTTGAGTTTGAATGTGCATGATATGGTGGTCCATAATACTATGCTGGATTCAGGTGCATCACATAATTTAATGCCAAAGGGATTAGTTGAAAGTCTGGGATTGGAAGTGACAATACCTTATAAAAATTTGTATTCTTTTGATTCCAGAAGAGTAAAATGTCTTGGTTTGATTAAAGATATGGTAGTAACTCTGAATAAATTACCATCTAAGACCATAGTAATGGATGTGGTAGTAGTGGATATCCCACCCAAGTTTGGAGTATTGTTGTCAAGATCTTGGACTTCAAAGTTGAAGGATAGTTTACAAATGGATATGTCATATGCTACTATTCATGTTCAAGATGGAAGTAAGAGGTTGTATAGTGAGAAAAGAACTTCTTATGTAGTGAGCAGTCAAGATAAGCCTGAAGTTCATCATATATATGTTGTTGATACTGATTTGGGGTCTTCCATTTTCTTTAATGATACTGTCCCATATGATTTGGAAGCTACATTGCAGATGAATCCTGAGGAAAATAAAAAAGAAGAAGTGATGTAACAAGATGCTTTGGAGGAAAAACAAAAAAGAGAAGGTTTGTGGACTATGTACTTTGATGGATCTGTGGCAAAAATAGGTGCTAGAGTTGGTGTGTATATAACTTCTCCTATCAGGGATTTTAAATCTTTATCATATAAATTAACATTTGAATGCACAAATAATGTAGCTGAATATGAAGCTTTATTATTGGGATTGCATGCTTTGAAAGATTTGGGAACACAGAGGATAAAGGTTTTAGGGGATTCAAAATTGGTGATAAACCAAGTGGATGATAGTTATTAAACCAGGCATCCCCAAATGAGGGCTTATAGGAATGAAGTATGGGATATGATTGGTAAATTTTTTATAGAGCATACGATTCAGGTGGTTTCTAGACATGAAAATACTGTAGCAAATTCTTTAGCAATAGCTGCTGGAAAATTTAAAACCCCTATTGCTGGTAAGAAAGAATATCAAGTGGACATTGTGAACGAACCATCTATTCCTGATAATTCCAAATATTGGCAGGTATTTGAAGATGACATGCAGATCAGAAGGTTTTTAGAAATATCGGGAGAATTTGTAAATACTCATATTGACACCAAAAATGACAATGGAGAGAACTTTCAAGATGATGAAGAACCTGAAAAAGAAAAGGATGGTGCTGAAAAATTAAAGGGAACCTTAGGAGGGAAAGATATTATTCAATTAAAAAATAATTTTATACCAAGAGATTTGATTCCTTTGGAAAAACTCTTTGATCAAAATGATGTTTCTAAGAATCCTAAATTGAAGCCTGTTGAGAATGTTGTTGAAGACAGGAATATTGGTACCGAGGAGAATCCTAAGATTATAAAATTATCCAAAAATTTGCCTGTAAAAGAAAAAGAGGAATATGTGAATTTAATGAAGAAGTATACAGATGTATTTGCTTGGAGTTATGAAGATCTTAAGGAGTATGATACATCTATAATACAACATACTATTCCTATAAAACCTGGGGAGAAAACTTTCAGGCAGAAACTTAGAAGGATAAATCCTAAATTGCTTCCCATTATTGAGAAGGAGATTAAAAAGTTATTTGACGCCAAAATCATTGTGACTCTAAGATTTTCGAAGTGGGTTGCAAATTTGGTTTTTGTTAGAAAAAATAATGGAGAAATAAGACTATGTATAGATTTCTGAAATTTAAATAAAGTTTCTATGAAGGACAATTATCCCTTGCCGAAGATGGATCATATGCTGCAGAAGGTAGTTGGAGCTGAGAGAATTTCGATGTTGGATGGTTTTTCTAGTTAAAATCAGATCAAAGTATTATTTGAAGATCAAGAAAAAAATGCATTTACTACACCTTGGGGTAATTTTATGTATGCCAAGATGCCTTTTGGCTTAATGAATGCAGGAGCTACTTTTCAGCGAGCCATGGACATTGCTTTTGCGGGAGAAATTGGGAATTTTGTAGTAATTTACATGGATGACATCACAGTTTATTCAAAATCTTACAGAGAACATATTCATCATTTAGAAAAAGTTTTCATGAAGTGCAGGAAATTTGGTATATCATTGAACCCAAAGAAGTCAAATTTTGCATTGGAAGAAGGAAAATTGTTTGGCCATATAATATCTAAAAATGGAATAAAAATTGATCCTGAAAGGGTAAACGCAATTTTAAAGGTAGGAGAACCCAGGAGTAAAAATGAAATACAATCATTTTTGGGACAGGTGAATTTTTTAAGAAGGTTTGTGCCTAGTTTTGCTGAAATCTTAATGAATATTACAAATATGCTGAAAAAAGGTCATGAGATAAAATGGAATGCGGAAGCTAGGAAGTCATTTTGGGAAATCAAACAAGCAATCTTAGATGCTCCGGTGTTGGTGAGTCCATATTTTACCAAATATTTCTTAGTATTTTCATATTCTTCAGAGTATACCATTGCAACAGTTTTATTGCAGAAGAATGATGAGAACATAGAGCATCCCATAGTATTTTCCAGCAAGATGTTGAGGGATGGAGAATTGAAATATGACATCATGGAGAAACAGGCATATGCTTTAGTTAAGGCATTGAAAGATTTTAGAGTATATATTGTACACTCACATGTAATCGCGCATGTTCCAACTGTTGTAGTGAAAGGAATTTTGACATAACCTGATCCAGAAGGTAGAAGGGAAAAATGGATAGCTGCATTACTGGAGTACGACATAGAGATAAAGCTTACTAAGCTGGTTAAGGGACAAGGATTAGAAAAAATGATGACAAATTCAAATTGTGAATCTTTACAAATCAATTTCTTATCCCACCAGTTTAATCAATTGGATACAGAAGTGGAAGTAGTGATTGATTTTGTGGCATCTCCATGGTACTCTGACATTGTTTACGTCCTTCAAAATTTACAAGCACCAGTAGGATTGAGCAAGTCAAGGGAAAGGTCAGTAAAATTGAAAGCTTCCAAATTTTGTATTATAAATCGGTATCTTTATTGGAAAGACCTTGGAGGTGTGTTGCTAAACTGTCTTTTGGAAAATGAAGCTCACCATACAGTTAAAGAATTTCATAAAGGATATTGTGGGGGGTATCATTCTTGGAAGGTGACTGCAAATAAAATTTTAAGAGCAGGCTACTATTGGCCAACATTATTTTTAGATGTATATAAAGAAACCAGCATGTGCCATCAATGTGAAATTTTTGATGGTAAAAGAAAGGTGCTTCCTCTCCCTTTAAATCCAATAACAATAGAAGCTCCTTTCCAACAGTGGGGTTTGGATTTCATTGGCGAAATAAATCCAAATTCATCAAGACAACACAAATAGATTTTAACAGCTACGGATTATTTTACAAAATGGATTGAGGCGATTCCCACTAGGAAAGCCACTAAAACTGTAGTCATGGATTTTCTTGAGAAAAACATATTGGCTAGATTTGGATGCCCCAAAAGAACAGTAATAGACAATGCAGCCACTTTTAAATCCAAGAAAATGATTCATTTCTGTCACAAATATCATATAAGTCTCAATCATTCGACCGCCTATTTTCCGCAAGGAAATGGGTTAGCCGAATCTTCAAATAAAATATTAGTAAGGATCATCAGGAAGTTGTTGGAAGATAATAAAATATCATGGCATACCAAACTCAAATATGCTTTATGGGATAACAGGATTAGTACTAAAAGGGCAATCGGAATGTCTCCTTTCCAATTGGTGTATGGAACTGAAGTCGTTTTTCCAGCATCGTTAGGTGTTCCAGTTATGAGATATTTCCAAGAGCAGCAGGAAGAACCAAACCACATGAAAAAGAGGATAAATCAGATTATTGAGCTAGAAGAGCAAAGGAATAAGGATTACGATAAAGTGCAATTGCATCAGGAAAAAATAAAAAATACTTTTGTCAGAAAGGTGAAAGAAGAACAGTTTCAGATTGATGACTTGGTCTTGAAGTGGGATTCTCCTAAACAAGATAAACATGGAAAATTTTATCATATGTGGGTGGGTCCTTATGTTATTTCTGGATATAGAGGACAAAATTCATTTCTTTTGGAATATCCGAACGGGGTTTATCTGTATAGTAACCCTGTCAACGGGAGATATTTGAAACATTACCTATCCTAAGAAGGAAGGTAAAACTTGTATCATAGGTTGTAAATATTTATTTTCTTTAGAAATCAGTACAATTGGCGAGCCAAATGTTTTTGAAGCTCACAGTGGAAGCCCTAAGATTCAGGAGGCATGCCATTCCTTTCTATTAAATATATCAACAAGAAAGATAAATTTTTTGGAAGCTATCATGAAAAGATTAAAGACGGGCACCTGGTCTACGAGTTCTTTGATACCTCGCAGGGAGGATATCATCCCCAGATGGAGCCAGTTGTTAACAACTTATAACTAGCAGAGTATCGAAGGAAGCATGGTGAAGAGAAATGATGGTTGTTTGAATTTTGGTTAAATATAACAATGTGAATGTATGATAAAACGGCGCATAAATGATGAAATCATCGCATAATCCAATGGTATAGAATGAGAAGGTGAAAATAGATGGTTTATAATAGATCTTCTCTGTGGAGATGCACAGAAGATAAGGGCATGCAGAGATAATTAACAGGGTGCAAATATCAACAGTCATGAAACTCGGTCTGCAAAATCTACGATTGATGAGAAATCCGCTCCATAAAGTTGCGCGTTGTTGAAAACCAAAAGGACCAATGGAATGTGTACATGTAAGTTAATCCAATGGCTTAAAAATAAAGTGAAAATTCATCAACAGTCATCATCAGGTCTATAGGATAGAGTTGCATGACGGTTGGAGTAGAAAAGCGGTAGCGGAATTAAAACCATGATACACATGGTAGCTTGTGGTACATTCCGAGGAGAAAAATGGTTTAAGCAAAACCACTAAAAGGCGTCTCCGAAATGGACTTCTATATAAAGTGAAGTTGACTTATTTGAAGAATATTTTTTTATTTTACATGCCGGGACGAATGAAAAGGACCACCCACCACCCTTTCACAGTCAACTTCAGGTATATGCAATTACAGTCACAGGTAAGTCTCGAATACTTGAGCTTTATTCATAGAATTACCGTCGTTTTTATATTATGGAGAAAGAGAAAGGGTTAGAAGGTATTAACCGAATTCTGGATGAAAGAGAAGAATTCCTTGTTGATAGATATAGAGGTGTATATTACCCATTCCTATCCGTGGGGAAGGTATCGGTTATTAAATAAAGATTGTGGCAATATAATTCATAGGGAAACGACATCTTGAATGCTTGTAAGTCATTTCTGTATTATTTTTCCATTGAGCAGACCCTACACTTTCCTGAATTTGCTGAGTGGTGTGCAAGTAATTATTCATCTTTTGAGAGAGTCATTGTGAGTCGTTCCACCTCCAAGATATTGTGTAGAATCGATGCGAAAACTATCCATGGATTTCTGAATTTGCCTGATAATTACCTTGATAGTGGTGAGTCTGTAAATGAGTCTATTTTGGTTGAAGTGTACAGAGGCTGTAAAACTAAATTTCAATGTAAATTCTTGTCTACCATTCTTAATGAAGGTCAGTCCTTAGAAGGTCTCTTTTTGCCATATCGTATTCACATATTCAAGGAGGAGGTTCAATTAGTTGTGTCTTTGGTCTGTGAGGTTTTAGGTCTGGATGATGACTATCATGTCAGTGAAGTTGTCTTGGGTTTTTTATTAAAAATGAGTTCAATTAGTCTTGGGTCTGAGTCCCAGCCGGTCCATGTCTTCAGGTTCGATAAATATTTAGCAGAAGCTATCCATATCCAATTGGTCGAGTTCTCAAAAGTTAGATTTTTCAAGTATCAATCATATTTGTTGAACATGATATTATGTTCGAATGTAACTGAATTGCAATTCTTAGGTACTATATTCTCCTCGAATTTACTGAAGCAAATAAATATGTTCGAATTTGTAAATTTCATTATGTCAGAAATGTATAAGTTGTTGTTTGATGAAGTATTTCCTAGAGTGTTGGAAGAAATGAAGAGTATGATGCAATCATCACTTGAAGATAGAATTGGAGATTGGTTCTTGTATAAATACTTTACAGTTTTGAGAGTATACGGTTTCACTGGAGAGCCTTACAGGCTTCCTGCTTTCCTTACCCCTAGGATCTTTGGATTGGAATACATGAGACAAAGATTACATGCAGAAGAAGAAAATTTCGGGGCTTTCAAAAAATCCTCGAATATCAAATTCCCCCTTAAAGTTGGTTCCTTCATTTTTAAAAACAAGGGTGCCCTGGTGTTTGTAGAGAAATTATTGGAAAATATGGATTTTCAAAGGNTTCTTTAAGAAAACAATAAAATAAAAATAAACCATTTGATCACCAAGTTGTTGAGGGTTTGAAGGAAGTAGCTAATTTGTTTTACTTGGTGGAAATTCCAGGATGCGATGAAAATACAAGTAGTGGAGCAGTCGCAGTGTCTCAAATGCCAGATAGTTCTAATATTTTAATTAAAAGAAGTTTTTTTTTGAGATTGAAAATATGGAAATAGATGAAGACAGTTGACATAAGAAGACCAGAACATCTCAAGATGATAAAATTTCAAGTGAAGTAGTTTTGGATGAGTTGAAAAAGGTAGCTTTGATTCCTAAGAAATCGGTGCAGATGAATCAATTTTCTTTTGAAAGTGTAAATAATGCAGAATCAGGTTCAGTTTTTAAATCTAAAGAATAATTCATGACTAGCTATGTAGAAAAGCAGAGACAGTCCCTAGAAGAAACCAAAAATCTACTCCCATGAGTGAGAAGTCTGAATAATCCAAAGACTTCCCTGATTTCCACTCAGGACGTAGAGAGAAATACTTTAAAATTAGCTATGGTAAGTGACAAAAAAGTGGCTGAAATGGAAGTAAGATTAGATAAAATCAGTGTACCCAATAAAATACAGTTGCATAAACAAACAGGAGATATTATTTATTCATATTTATTGCGGGCCATGGTGAAAATTAACAAGTTGCAAGTTTTGGTTGACAAATTAGAGGTCCAATTAGAGCATGAGAAAGTTGAGAACAAGGTGAATTCTATTCAAATAAATAAATTGCAAGCAGATATCGTAAGCTCAGGGAATGAAATAGGGAACACACAAGCCATCAGAAGACTTTTAGAAGAAAAAGATAATGCCCTCCAGGTACTAAAGAAGAAGTTGAAAATACCGAGTTCAGAACATGTTCAGTCATCAGAGCTGTTAGCATTGCAGGAGGAGAAGGATAGGATTCATCAAGAAATGATGGAGTACAAAGGCAAGACTGTGAAATTGCAAGAAGAAAAGAACAAGTGGGAAATGGAGCAAAGTGAGTTAATAGCACAAATTTCACGGTTGAAGAAAGACCAGAATGATGAAAAAGAGATTATGGAAGAACTAATGAGCCGGACTCCTATTGATGAAGATTTGACTATTGAAAATATTGAAAATCCTTTAAATGATTTTTCTGCTGATGATTTACTAGTGCCCTTGTCACAAGTCAGCTTGAAGGATGTAGAGATAAGGGAATTAAAAGAAGAAAATGAGAAAATAAAATCTGAGCTGACCAAAATGGCTAAAAACAAGAATAAGATACTATAGGATAAAGGTCAATTACAAAAGAAGCTTAATGAATTAAAAGAAAGGAATATAGGAAAGGGTCCTCTCCAGGGAGCTAAACACATAATCTAGGATACATTGTCTGTGGAAATTACTAAGTTCAGACTTTATTTGAATTTCATTAATGATCAAAGTACATTGGTTAATTTAGCCAATCAAAGATTGAAACTAGTAAATGAGACCATGGAGAGGAATCCCCTAAGCACAGCTCAGAATGCATTGAATTTATTAAATTCATTAACTTATCAAAAATTACAAGATATAGGAATTAAAGACAGAGTGGAAATGGTATTGTGGTCAAAAAGGTTTATTCACACACATCATCTTATGAAGACAGTACAAGATAAGGCTGATAAGATGACCTTGCATATTAATGATTTCAGGCATGCTTTTAAAGAATTGTTTGAAGACGGCCTTCCTTCTTTTTGGGACAAAGAAGGGAGACTTCTTTCTCAAGAACATTATCATGGCCTACTAATGCAAAGCCGTATGGATCACTCCAAGTTTGATGATTTGGTAAAAGGGCTGATGGGAAAGGTCATTGTGGACAAGTTAACAGAAGACTTCGAGATATTGCAGAAATTTCTGATCGTCAAAGGAGGGCTTCCTACTATGTCTTATGAAACCTATATGGATCCGGAAGTGTCTATTTGGGAAATGATTGAGTAAGATATCCCAAGCGTAGAACAATGGAGAGCCGTGGAAATATTTGGAAAAAGAAAGTATATTCTTCATCCGTGAAAACAGGTGTTGCGTGCTATGGAGCTGCTTGTTCGAGCCTCGTTGTTACCAAGTTGATTTTAATTAAATGATCTGTTATCAGGATCAAAGCAAGTAGTTTGTTCCTAGTTATTAGGGATATAGTTACAAAGACTTTGATTAAGCAAATTATTCAGTTATAAAATCTTCTTGGGGGAAGAAATCATTTTATGTATATGTTTGCATTTACTTGAGGTAATGGGGGTTGGAACCCATTTGTTGATGAATGTTTTGAAGACATATAATTTTTGAAATAACAAAGCTGAATGTGTGTGGGTTATCAAATATTCTTGTGCTATTACTTTAAAGTCTGTATTTTCTTTTCTTTGTGATTTTTTTTCCAGTGTTACATTCCATTTTGTTTTCCTCGTATTTGAAGCGTAGTATTGAATGGTTGGAATTCATACTTGTTATGCTATGACTATTGTTTCAGATATTTCATAAATGTTTCTGGTAAATTTAATATGAAACTCATCTTCTGATGCTCTATATTGATGGTCTGTTCATTATTTCTTCCTTTCCACCTGAACTCAATGAATGACTGTAATTAAGTGGTTATATCGCCTTTGATGAAATCTCATGCATGCAATTTCTTGATACCTTTACGTATATTTGACTCCATTACCCAATGATTATGTGTATTGTTTCAACTATCTATATGATTTTCAAGTGTTGATTTTATATCTGGCCGTGTTGAATTTATATCTGAGAGATCTCTCTCTGGAAAGGAAAGCCAGTTTCTTTCTGAAGTGGTTTTTGTTGTTACCTTTGGAATTTACCTTTGTAACTTGGGTACATTCTGAGTGTTAACACATTTTCCATTACTTTGTCCTTTTTAATGTTTCCCAATATCTTTACCAATGGATTTACAGTAGATTCCAACTCCTTGGATTTGGAGGTCTCGAATCTGGTCTTCTTTGGTGTCATTTTCTCGGATATAGGTTCGTCTTTTTGAATAGGGAGTGTGCTCTCAGGGTTCTAATAATTTTGTCACTCAATTTATTCATAGAATGTTATGAAATATTCATCTGATGTAGTATTTATAGGTGGAATGGATTGTGATATTGTCGATGGAGGTATTAATGGCAGATTTGGTGGTAGAGGATTCTCTATTAAAGGATATTTTAATGCGCTTTGGTTTTGGCACTCCCTCCAACCGTATTCATGATAGCTTGATTGGACCTTTTGATCCTCTTGTCAATGTCGATTGTATGGTTGGTAGATGGTATGTTGATGATGGAAATGTCAGTTATTGTTTTTATTGAACTGTATTCTACTACGTCTTTTGAGATTTCCTCTCATTTTGATCATGCCAGGATTTGTTTCTTTTTGTTGTTTTTAAGTTTTTATGACTTTTATAGATTTTTGGTAACTGTTGGAGGAGCAAGTTAGTATGTCAACTTGAACAAAAACTGACTTAGTCGATCAGCTGAATAAGTCGATCAGATAACTAAGTCGATCAACAGAATAAACTAGAGATTAGGTCAGCCACCTAAGGTCATGTCGGTTCACCGAACTGACAGGTAGTTATTTTGTAACTGTCTTGTAATCATATATATTATCCTGTTGAGCCAGATGAGAACTCGGTTCAGTTCTCTATATTGTATGGACCCGATCTTGTTAATATAATCTGTTATTTTCCTCTACTTTTTCTTATCTCTTGTCTCTGTTATGTATGTATGTCTGGTATGTATTATTGGTAACCTTATGTGATCTGTGAGATTACAACAGTAACAGTTATGAAACCATTTTTTTTCCAGGTTTTTCAATTTTAGTACCTATTTAGTCGGGCACCATTTATTAGTCTCTGAAATACTATGCCTTGTAACATTCTTAATCGGACTGATCTATTGGCATTCATTTCTTCAATGATATAGGGTCCCATCCACTATGTGTGTAGTTTCTTTGGTTTTCCTTTCACCCGACTGTTATATAGTAGCACAAGATCTCCAACTGACAAGTTCTTGTTTTTAATGTTTCAGTCATTCCATGCTTGTTGTTGTTGTTTTTGAATTTCTTGATGTTGTATAGCTATAAATCGGTCTTGTTATAGCTTAGCTAGTTGCATTAGTTGGTTCTTCATTTATTCCTCAACATTAATGTGTAATATGTTGGTTGTTACTGGTGTATGTTGTCGAAAGTGTAGGGGGGCGACTGCCTCTTGGGCATAGACTAGTCGAAATGATGTTTGGTATGTGGAACGCTTGTTTGTTGTTCTATATGCCCATAATATAGCATGAATTTTCTCATCCTGTTCGTGGTTTTCATTGTTACAAATTTTTGTTAGGCCTCTTGTTAGGGTTTTATTAAATGCTTCTATTACGTCATTAGACTGAGGGTGATAGGTTGTGCTTTGTCTATGGTCGATTTTGAGCTACTCTGTGAATGTTGTAATAGTTTTATTAATAAAATGTGATCCTGAATCACTAATTAGATTTAGTGGACAACCAAATATAGTAATTATGTTTTCATATATAAATTTGGCAGCTACTTCGCTAGAACAGGTTTGAAAGGTTCTTCCTGTGTCCATTTAGTAACATACTCTACTCTAGAAATGGTCCTATAAAGTCGATAGCCCAAATTTTGAATGTTAAACTTGGATTTTCTGATATTAGTGGCATCTCATTACTAGGTAATGGTCGACCTAAACATTGATAGTGATCACATTTACTAACAAACTTTAGAAAATATTTTTGTAATGTCGACCACCATAGTCCCGACTGTTGGATATTTTTGTAGTCGTATCCGACTAAAAATTTCCTCCAGCTAGTCCATAGAGTTCTTCATGCATTTTTTTTTCTCTTTCATGCTCTAAAACACACCAATGGAATACTTCATCCAAGCCCATTTTGTATAGGAATCCATTAATTATACTATATGGTGTGGACTTCATTGCTAGAATTTGTTTCGTTTTAGTGCTCATACCTTCAGGTGCTTGACCATTCTCTAAAAAATTAGCTATTTCTTCTAGTTCTGCTGGTACATCCTCTATTTGAAATAGATGTGCGCCTGGGAGATCCTCTTCAACTCCTGTCGGTTCCTCCCCCGTACTGATTCTCAATAAGTGGTCAAGTCCAACATTTACTCTTCCCGGTCGAACTAGTACTTAGAACTCAAATATTTGAAATAATAGCAGGAAACGACATATTCTTCCATGATGTAAGGGTTTATTCACCAAGTATCTTAGTGCTTGGTGATCTGTGTAGAATATGAAAGGATTAGCTAATAGGTAATGTCGATATTTCTGGAGTGAAAATACCATTCCTAATGCCTCTCTTTCTGACGTTGAATAGTTACGTTCTACTTTATTTAGTTTTAGATTGCTATACACAATTGGATTGTCCATCCCGTCCTTTCCAGATTGTGTTAATATTGCAGCTATTTCTATGCCTGATGCATCAATGTGTACATGAAATTTGAGTGACCAATTTGGGAACCTAAGGATGGGTGCTTCGACTAATTTTTTCTTCAACATGTTGAAGGAATCATAACATTCCTCATTCCATTCATACTCTTGGTATTCTTTTAATATCTCTTCTAATGGGTACGTCATATCTGAGTAATGGCGAATGAATTTTCTATAATAGCTCGTGTGTCCTAATTGCACTTTGTCTTTCTTTGGATTTACTGGGGTTTTAGATCAAGAATGATTTTTATTTTTTAAAATTCAACTTTGTTTCCTTCTTTGCATACAATATGCCCCAGTAGAATTCCTATGGGGGTTAAAAAGATGCATTTCTTGTTAAATTTTCATATGCTTAGCTAATACATCAGTATTTCATTTCATTTTCATGATAAAAGCATATAAACAGGATCACTGAAATGTAGACAAGCACAACCATAAAAAAATGAACACAAAGATTTATCCTGGGAAAACCCTAAAGGGAAAAACCCAGCAAAAGCTTCCTCAATATAGATTCCCCGAAAAGATAAAAGATAAAACCAGCAAGGAGATCAAAGCCTGATCTTCCTCCTTCTCCAGCTACTTCTCTTCTCCACTAATGCGCTACACAAGTGAGAGTGTGTGTGTCTCAAATGAGGAGCACTACACCTATATTTATATTCATCCGTTCACTTAAGTTAACTCATTTGACATGTAGGCTCGAGTTAAATCATGTAGGCTCGAGTTACACATGTAGGCTCAAGTAACCACACTGGGGTGCTGATGATCCACCTTTACAATTAGAGGGGACTACCTCATGACTCTTATTAGTTCTTTCGATTAGGAGCATCAGGGTACAATGTAATACAAGTGGTTCTCCCAATAGGACCATCAAGGACCACAAAAAGATACATATAGAATATTCTTTGAAGTTACAATATTTCAACACTCCCCCTCAATGAGAAGGGTATTCTACAGCAACATCAACAACAACAAGAGTAGAGATACGGGACATCATCAACATCAACAGGGTAACACATTTATAAATCATTGGAATCTTTTCAACATCATGTAGTCTTCATCTCCAATCTTCAGTCTTCATCATCAACAACAAATTCAGTCTTTGATCAGCAACATCTTTAGCATTTTGATCTTTCAATTAGCAATGACGTCTTCATCACTTGGACCTTTCGATCAGCAACATCTTCAACACTTTGACTGTTCGATCAGCAACAACATCTTCAACATTTTGAGCTTTTGATCAGCAACATCTTCAACACTTTGACTTTTCGATTAGCAACAACATCTTCAGCACCTTGACCTTTCGATCAGCAGCAACATCTTCAGTACTTTGACCTCTCGATCAGCAATATCATCATCAACACTTTGCCCTTTCGATCAGCAGCAAAATCATCATCATCATATTCTGATCTATCGATCATAATCATCATCACATTCTGATCTTTCAATCATAACCATCATCATCATACTCTGATCTTTCGATCAGAAACATCATCAACATACTCTGATCTTTCGATCAGAAACATCATCATCATACTCTAATCTTTTGATCAGAAACATCATAATCATAGTGCGTCATCATCATACTCTGATCTTTAGATCAGTACATCATCATCATCATACTCTGATATTTCGATCAGTATTTCATCATCATCATACTTTGATCTTTCGATCAGTATGTCATCATCATACTCTGATCTTTCGATCAGTACGTCATCATACTCTGATCTTTTGATCAGTACGTCATCATCATCATATTCTAATCTTTCGATCAGTACGGCATCATCATAATCAACAACAACCTGCAATCCACAACTCAAAGACAAAAAGTTTTTGGATCATTTTTGGACTTAAAGTCCAGGGATGATACAATCCCACCACATTCTTAACAACCGAAGTTACCAGATTGATTACGGGAGAATCAGTCCCTATCACTTTAGGACTAAGTCCAAGGATGATGCAATCCTACCACATTCTCTAGGACCGAAGCCACCGGATTGATTATGGGAGAATTAGTCCCTATCACTTTAGGACTATGTCCAAGGACGATGCAATCCTACCACATTCTCGAGGACCGAAGCCACTGGATTGATTATGGGAGAATCAGTCCCTATCACTTTAGGACTATGTCCAAGGACGATGCAATCCTCCCACATTCTCGAGGACCGAAGCCATTGGATTGATTACGGGAGAATCAGTCCCTATCACTTTAGGACGATGTCCAAGGATGATGCAATCCTACCGCATTCTCGAGGACCGAGGTCACCGGATCTATTATGGACAGATGTCCCGGGATGATACAATCCCTCTTCATTCTCAAAGACTGAGGTCTCCGGATCACTTTAGGGAAAGTTCCCAAGGATGATACAATCCCATCACGTTCTCGAGGACCGAGGTCACCGGATCTATTATGGACAGATGTCCCGGGATGATACAATCCCTTTTCATTCTTGAAGACTGAGGTCTCTGGATCACTTTAGGGCAAGTGCCCAGGGATGATACAATCCCACTACAACATCACTACTCCCCCTTTCGAGGAAGGTCTTTCTGAACAACACCAAGCTTGTCTCAAAAGTGTTCGAACTTTTCCCAATATAGAGTCTTCATCAGTACATCATCATCCAAACCATCATCATCTACATCTTCAGTATGTGAATACTGAAAGCATCATCATCTATATCTTCAGTATATAAATACTGAAAGCATCATCATCACTATATTCAGTATAGAAATACGGAATCACCATCATCTGCATCTATAGTATGTAAATATTGAAACATCATCTATATCTTTAGTATGGGAATACTGAAACATCATCATCTCTATATTCAGTATAAAAATACTGAATCACCATCATCTGCATATTATGTAAATACTGAAACATCATCATTTGCATCTTATCTCATATGTAGAAATACCAGATTTCTATGTGTTACAATGCAACACAGGGTTCTCTGTCATCACAACTCTGGTTATCACATAGAATCATTGTAGTATCCATATTAAGGTCAAAGAGACCTGATATCAGCTTCTGCAGCCATATTGCTTCACCACTTAGCAGAGTAATTTTCTTATGTATTCTACTTCAACCGTGCTAAGAGAAACACTAGACTGTTTCCTGCTAAACCATGAACTCATAGCAGACCCCAAACAAAACCATCTACTTGATGTGCTTTTCTTGTCTGAGATACTTCCAGCCCAATATGAATCTGTATAGCCATACAATCTTTAGTCATGGTTTACATCATATTATAGACCAAAGTCTATAGTCCCTTTCAGATATCTCATCACATGTTTTGTAGCTACTAGGTGAACCCGTCTTGGTTGAACAAGATATTGACTTAAGGTGTTCACAGCAACAAAAATGTCTGGTTTGGTATTTGTTAAGTACATCAATGACCCAATGATCTATCTATAATGAGTCACATCCACTAACTCTGATGAGTCATCAGCTAACAACTTCAGTTTTTTAGTCCATTGGTGTGGCCATGGCTTTGCATTCCAACATATTGAATCTCTTCAATATCTCTACCGTATACTTTCCCTAGTTGAGAAAGATTCCTTCTAAAATTTTCCATACTTCCAGACCTAGGAAATAATGCATTAACCCAAGGTCTTTCATCTCAAATTCTTCTACCCATTTCTTCTTGCTTTCCATAATCTGTTTCTCATTCCTTTTCAGGAATAGATTATCCACATACAGTAATAGTATGACATGTTCATCTTCTACAACCTTGAGATAAAGGTTAGGATCAGCTTTACTCTTGGTAAATCCCATGCTTGACAAGGAACTATATATCCTTCCATACCAAGCTCTAGGAGCTTGCTTCAAGCCATAGAGGGCCTTCTTCAACTTGCATAGGTGATTCCATATGTATTCAACTTCAAAACCTTGTGACTATTCGATGTAAAACTCTTCCTCAATCATACCATTAAGGAAGGATTGTCTTTACTTCATCATGTACCTTGCTTCCTGGAGTAAGTGTCTCTTCAGAATTAATTCCCTATTTCTTATAGAAACCTCTAGCCACAAGTCTTTCCTTACTTCTATAAGCAACATATTTTATCTTGCAAATACATTTGTAAGATACCACATTCTTTCTTTCTTGTTTGAGTACTATATCCCAAACATCATTCTAGTATCATAACATCTTCTATGAGTTTGTTTTCTCAGGTCATCAGCATATCCTAGTCTTCTGCATTCAACCTTGAGGTTGGAACCCACTTTACTCTTGGTAAAGTCTCAATCCATCATGAAGCTATCAATCATGTCATACCATGTCGAACTCAAATATAATTTTCTGTAGTCACTCCCCCTGAAGTGGAGTATCATCTTCCCTCTTCATTTTGTACAGGTGGTTCTATGCTTGATATATACTGGTCAATAGAGTATGTCATGTCATAGTCTATTCTTTCTGAGAAAATTCATGAACCTTGCTTTGTACACTTGTTCTTGTAGATACATATGGAATATACTATGTACTTTCCTTTATGTCTCGAAATCATATCATATACATCATTCCCCATGATCAACTGTTATTTTTTTATTTTATCATAGCTTCTTTCATAGCATTCTTTTCTTCATCTTGAGTTATCTCTTGTACCCATGGTGGTCTTCATCCTTCAAGGTGGATCTACTGCTTTCTGAAGCTCTTTCTTCTGTCATGGTGTCTCTGACCCTGGGAGCTTCAGATTCATGTTTATTGGAGTGAATCTTGAATTGTCATCACTTGTTCTTTGGAACAAGTCTCATCCTTATTTTCTTGTAGGAGGTTGTACAGGACCTTTCCTACAATTCAAATGCACCAGTTGCATGGTTAGAACTATTTCATAAAACATATGCATAATGACAAATTCTTATGCATCATGCAACTGTTTAGTCAATACAACATTCATTCATATCTCACATAAACTTTCTAGATGCCTTCCATCTCTACCATGACATTATTGAGATTGTGCACTAATCCAATATGTCGACAAAGAGTTTTGATAAGTAGCAGTGGAGAGTTGTATAGCACCATGAGCTACTTACCCATCACATGCATATTAGTAGTATACAGTCATTAATGCAAACAATCTATCATGCATAACACATCAACTAAATATAATCAAATGTACAACAAAACAATATCATGAAATGACAATTGAATACTTATATTTTATTTTTTTTGTGGGTAGACTCCATCTTGATCATTTTGCTTTATCATCTTCTTCATTCATGAAATCTTCATTTCTTATCCAAATGACAAGAATTGAGTTATTCATATTCCTCATCGCTTGAGGGATCTTCTTTGAATGGTGAGAGCTTGATCTTCAATTGCTCCCATCTTCTTCTTCTCTTCTTATGAGTCGAGCTGAAAGAAATTACTTCCTTCTGGCATACATTCTTTGCATGAATCCCATGATCCTAGGAGGCCATTCAAGGTGGTTATCACCACTTCTGCATTTTGGATCTTCACATTCTTCAACTGTTTTCTCAAAGCCATCTTCTGATTTAAGTTCTTATCTTCAAATAGATTGATCAAGGAATAAAACATCTTTGGTGTCTTTAGGGAAGACACTTGTGGTACAAGTTGATCCGTTATTGAATCAACAATGATCTTCTTGGCCTTGATCAAGTTCTTCTTGTGTAAGGCTTTGAGCCTCATCTCCGTATGGAACTAGAACCTCTCTACTTATGTAGGTGTCCAATTCATTTTATTTATAGAGATCAAATACTTCCATTCTTGTAATTTGTCAACTTTACTAAGCTTATCATCAAGATGATGTGATAGATCACTTTGAAATGAGAACCTCAAATGCAAATAGCAAAATATTAGATCTTACCGATTTGAGGTGTCCGTCCTGCTTCCAGAGCTAGCTGATTTAGGGTTTGTCAGAGAAACCATAATTTTCAAAACTTGGAATATTTAAGATTTTATTGGATAGAAAGATATATCTCTTCAAATGGAGCTGTCTAATGTACTCCTTTTCTGAAAACAGTAGAGGAAATCTCCCGGAACAGGAAGCCCTAGTTTTCCAATTTCTTCTGCAGAAATTCCTATCATTGTTTCTATGATATATCCTAAATTACTGCTCCTATGTGTCTAAAATTTCTCACTGAGGTAACCTCACATGTTCCTGATACAACACAATAGGTTTCATCGGAATTAGTTTCACCAATTGAGATTTATGATCCTTTTCCCAGGGTAACCTATTACAGGACTGTTCAGAATAGCGAATATGTATGGATTGCCACATGTCATTGTTTCATCTGATGGTTCTAAAATTTGGACCATAGAAAGTAAGTTCGTGATATTTCTGGAACATCTTGAGGAATTCAATTTGGAAATCTGTATCCCAAGCTATAGCAATGTTCCCCAAGTGTCTTGTTTAGGGATGAATTCTGGAAGAGGCTAGAACCCTAACGTGGAGGGATCATATCTCCAAACATATAGCACATATGAGGCTGAATTTTGGAAATAGTGTACATCAGGATTTTATATTCGGCCTCTAAAATTTTCAGCTCCTGAACCTTCACCAATCTCGGGTTATAGCAAATGTACCAAAACTTAGCAGTTTTAGTATTTAGGGTTTTTCTAGCTCGGGGTCAAACTAGGGTTTGACTTTCCCAGAGTTTCACCCAACCAAAAAACTTTATCCAGGTCTCTAGACTTTGATTTTGATGAGGAGAGAAATCCTATGCTGGGATCACTCAAAAATTCTTCTTCTGCAAGAAGCCCTAATTTCCCGCACCGAAAACTGAAAATGCTTGGAATCGAATTCCCCTTCGACAGAAAGATGCGCCCTTCAATGGAGAGTCAGCCTAGCCTTCTTTTTCTGATCAATTGTGGAGAGAGAACCAAAAAGTAAGAAGCCCTAGATTTTGTAGCTACACAATGTCTTCTTTTTAGGGTGGCTCTGATTCCATGTTAAATTTTCATATGCTTAGCTAATACATCAGTATTTCATTTCATTTTCATGATAAAAGCATATAAACAGGATCACTGAAAGATAGACAAGCACAACCATAAAAAATGAACACAAAGATTTATCTTGGGAAAACCCTAAAGGGAAAAACCCAGCAAAATCTTCCTCAATATAGATGCCCCAAAAAGATAAAATATAAAACCAGCAAGGAGATCAAATCCTGATCCTCCTCCTTCTCCAGCTACTTCTCTTCTCCACTAATGTGCTACACAAGTGAGAGTGTGTGTGTCTCAAATGAGGAGCACTACACCTCTATTTATATTCATCTGTTCACTTAAGTTAACTCATTTGACATGTAGGCTCAAGTTAAATCATGTAGGCTCTAGTTACACATGTAGGCTCAAGTAACCACACTGGGGTGCTGATGACCCACCTTTACAATTAGAGGGGACTACCTCATGACTCTTATTAGTTCTTCCAATTAGGAGCATCGGGGTACAATGTAATACAAGTGGTTCTCCCAGCAGGACCATCGGGGACCACAAAAATATACATATAGAATATTCTTCGAAGTTACAATATTTCAACATTTCTTTATATTGAGTGAAAGCTGGATTTGTTAGTATCTTTCCAACATTAGTCTTAGACACTTGCATTGATATTTCAACATAGAGTAGATCGTCCAGTCATCAAAGTATACAACCATTGTTTTGTATATGTATTCTTGGAATGCTTTGACTACTATCCTGGAAAATACAGTCGGTTCATTTTTTTACCCAAATGGCATAACTTTGTAAGCAAATGAACCAAATTCACAGAAAAATGCCATCTTCTTCTAGTCTTCTTTGGAAATCGGGACTTGATTGTACCTTGAAAAATCGATCCATAAATGAATAACACTCATGTCCTATGACTTCATTTATGATTTTATTTGCAAATGGTGTCATAAATGGATATGTTATGGTGACTTTATTTAGTTCCCAAAAATTGACACATATTCTCATCTTTGTTGGATCGTTCTTTTTCGGTTGAACGACCATTGGGATTTCCCACTCCGATTGGTCAATTGGGTAAATGATTCCTGCTGTTAGCATGTTGTCAATCTCCTTTTTCACTATTTCCTTGTATTTGTGACCCAATTTGTAAGTCCTTTTATTTATAGGTATTGCATCAGTTTTCATGTCTATTTTCATTTCACCCATCTCTTATACTAACCCTTTTAGGTCTTTATAGTCTCGGGAAAATACATCCTGGAATTCTTTCAATAGATTAACAATTCTGGGTGTTTTCTCATTATCCCAATAGTCACCTATTCATGCAATTTTCAGTCGGTCATCATTTGAGATGTTGACTTCTTTGGTTTTGAATTTTGCTTCCATCCATTCTGGCACCTTACTTTCATTGATTCATTGATTTCCTTCTTTAAATTATGAAAATGATGCTAGGAATCCTTCTGTTGTCATCCTATTGGTATCTTCTTTGTCGATTGATTCGAACTTAATTATTGTTCTAACTGGTTTTACCTTCTCTGGATGATCATTTTTACACTAAAATATTTTTCCATAGGTATGCTCGTTTTCTAGTCGAAGCCTTTTTTACTAAGGTATTCTACTCGACCCAATATTATTGCATGGTGCTTTTTTCCTGTTGTAGTTTTGTGTTGACTTAGGTTGGACAATTGGTTGTATGAATGTCTTTATTTGAATTGTTTCTTCGACTAGTTTATCATCTTCTGGTATGAATCTAATGTCCTTAATCAAATTCTCTTTAAGTTCATTCCAAATGAATGTATCACATTGAGCTTCTTCCATCTAATACCATTTATTAGGTAAATCACCAAGTGTGGATGGGAATTGGTGTGGCCATGTTTGCTCATCTATGTACCCAAGTATTATCCATTCCCTTTCACATGTACTTATGTGATTTTAAAGGTCTTGTCCTTGTGTGAAGACTGGTATTTACGCCTATATAGTTAGCTTCCTCCCGCCAAATATTTCAACAAATTATGTTGAAGTTATTGTCCACATTTGTAGCCTCGATTGATGGGTGTCCCACCATCAAGTGGCTTGAATTGTAAACGTTTCGACTAGGATTTGTAGTCATCCATGCTCACCTAAGATTTTAGAAACTTGTCCGATATGGAGGATTCATGATTCCCTTTCTTTACACCGAATTTTTTTTTTTACTTTCTATTTTAATCGATGCTAAAGAAGGGTATTCCCTAATTTTCCTTTCAAATATATTTGGAATTGTGGACACATAAAAGTATTGTCGACTCAATTTTTTTAGTACATCCTGAAAGTATGTTTGATGCACTAATTAGTATGTTTGAAGGTAAGAACATCAACATAAGAATGACCTTGAGGAACAAAATAAAGGGTGTGAAGATATAGAATACAGATACCATAAAATCATATTTCTCAAGAGTATTTCAGATCAAAGAATAGTTAGAATCCATTGGTGATATGGTTGAAGAAGAAGAAGTAGTGAAGATGGCCTTGAATGGTCTCCCTAGAGAATGGGATTCCTTCATTAGAGGAATATGTTCTAGAATAAAATTAACCAAGTTCAGCAAGCTATGGGAAGAATGTGTACAAGAAGAAGGAAGGATAGTAAATAGAGAAGAGAAGATAAATGATAATAAAGATCAAGCTCTAGCTATAGACACCAAGAATGGAAGAATAAAAGGGAAGAGTCAAGTTTCATATCCTATAAGATCACCAGAATTCAAGAAGAATAAGAAACCTATAAGGGATTATTCATCCTTTGAATGTTATTTATGTCATAAGATGGTACACATGGTTGGACATTGTCTTGTTCAGAAATATCAGTTCAAGAAGAAGAATCGAAAGTACCATGCCGATGCAACTGAAGGAAATGAATCAGATAAGTAAAGGGCCATAGAAAATGAAGACTCTAGTGAAGTTTATTTCCTAATTTCACCTCCCATAGGTTCAATCACTCATGGAAGTTCCACTTGGCTCATAGACATTGGTGCTTCCAAACATATGACAGGGCATAACGATTCACTCTCTTGTCTTACCAAAAATTACTATTCACATAAGGTATAGCTTGGAGATGATTATCATTACCCCATAAAAGGAATGGGAGAATCCTCTTACAAATTAAGAACTGGAAAGTTCATGAAGATGAAAGAAGTATTATATGTTCCAGGTTTAAAGAAAAATATTCTTTCCATCTCATCTCTAGATAAGAAAGGGTTTAGAGTTTCCTTTGTATATGGTGAAGTTCTTATTTGGCCTAAAGGGGAGACAATAGATGATCCTACTATAGTTGGTTTCAAAGAAGGAGGACTCTACAAATTGAAAGGACACATAGATTCATCCCTTACATCCAACACCATCATTCCATGTGAATTATGGCATAGAATACTTGCTCATGTAAACTACAAAGCATTTCCAATTGTGAGCAAGGCCAGGTCTACCAGAGATCAAGATTGATCATGAAGGAGTATGTAAAGGATGTGCTCAAGGAAAGAACACTAAGAATCCATTCCCAAGTAGTAACAAGAAAGCAAAGGGGATATTGGACATTGTACACTCAGATGTCTGCAAAATGATGTCACCCACTTCCTTAAGCGGGTATGTATATTATGTCTCCTTTATTGATGATTACTCTCATAAGACTTGGATATACTTATTAAAAGGAAAAGCCAAAGTATTTGGAAAATTCAAGGAATTTAAGGCTCTTTTAGAAAATCTATCTAAAAAGAATATCAAGACCTTAAGATCATATAATGGAGGAGAATTCACTTCAAATGAATTCAAGGACTTCTGTAACATGTAACACCCCAGTTTTGACCCCGTTTGCATTTAAATAATATGATGTAAATAATCATGGTGTGGAGCTCAAGGAAAAATCCACACCATTGAGTTAGTGTTTATGTTTCGGCGATTAAGGTTGGGCCGATGGTATTTTATGCTATATGAACATTAAAAAGTTGGACACCATGTTAAATTTGCAATTCTAATTAAAAACCTACAGCCATCTATGTCAATGCAACAAAATGAGATGGGGACATGATTTTTCCTAAGGATAAGGGGGGGAAGGGTGGGAAGAAATTTGAAATGGGCAGAGCACTCGTTTCTAAAAAAATGTTTCTTAATTTTATTGGGCAAGAAAACACCAAAAACGCATGTCTTTCCCTCATGCAGTCACATTTTCACCTTCCCCTCACGATTTGTACTATGTGGAACGTTTTTGGGATGGATTTTCTGGCATTCCCATGGAAATAAAAACCACTCAGAGTCATGATCCTTCACGTATTTTCCTGTTCGATGAATTGCTACCCTTTTTCATGATTATCCTATTTGTTAATCGTTTTTGGAATGCGAATAACCAGAATATGATTTGTGTTTTTTTTTTAATTGAATGACCAACAAATGATTTCGTTTTTGGTAATTGTAGTAGTCGGTATGGCTCAGGCAATGTTTATAAATTCGTAATTGTTGTGTGTGTGTGTGTATTCCTTCGCTTCTGTTACATTTTGTTAATCCGAGAACTAAGATCATTGTGTGCACATCCTCATTCGAGATCTGAACTAATTTGGGGAATGGAAATGGAGTCTGGACTTGCTTGATAAAGCTAGTGTGTGAAGGAACCTCACAGACCAATCTAGAAGGTTGGTTTTCTTCTTTTCATACCTTGAATAACATTGGAAGGGAAGGCATGGCTTGAGGGACTATGTAGCAGAGAAGGGGGTGCTTCCTTGTGTTGGGTGTGTAAATGTTTAGAAGTTAGGCTAGATATGGTGTAGCTGTCCATAGCTCTAGGATTGAGCTCACTAGCTTAGCAATCAGTCTCTCCACTTCCTTGGCATTCTGATAAACCCAACTCTATTGTCTTGGCTATGTCTCATGTGAATTTTGGCTAAGTGTAAACCATTGTCTGTGTAAGTTTGATAAACTAAGCTAGAAGGATGGCTTGGATAGTATCCTGATAAACCCACCTGTTGGCTTGGTTGTGACTTGTATAACTTTGTCTATGTGTAAATCACTACCTGTGTAAGCCTGATAAATACAACTCTATTGTCTTGGCTGAGTTTTATCATATCCTTGGCTATGGGGAATCCTCGTAGTGTTCCTTATTCCTTGGGGAAATCATGCCCATCTCGAGGGTGGAAATGGTGCTGAAAGATTGATGAGCACACTGGCCTATGGTTGGGTGGAACATTGTAGAGACATAGCTTGTAGAGGGACAAGCATTTGATAAAGATAAGTATCTATTGTGTTTCAATCCCTGCAACTCTACTTGTTTGTAAATTAATATGAAATGTATTATGTTTCAGTTGTATATTTCATGAATGATGCATATATTTGTGTAATTACTTCAATGAATTTTATAAGTTGTTATGAAGTTAGATCGATTGGATTGGTGATGGCCTAGATGTTGGAAATCAGTTTGATACTTACAAATTTTCATGAACAGATTGAATTTCCACATATTTTTCCCTTCCGAAATTCCCTTTCCGCAACTTGCAGGATGTGGGATGCGGAAATTCTGTTTGGAGAAATCTTCTTTCCACAATTCCCTTTCTGCAATATGTGGGATGCAGAAATGTCATTTGGAGAAATCTGCTTTCCGCAATTCCCTTTTCACAACTTGCGGGATGCGGCATGCCGAAATGACTTATGGTAAATTTTGATTTCCGCAACTTTGATCTCCACAATAGCCTTTCCGCATGATGGATGCAGGATGTGGAATGTGGCATGCAGGGTGCAGGGTACGAGGGTGCAATTTTGATATGTCTCCGAGTCCGCAAGTGAAGGTCCCTACACCATTGATTTTATGTGGGATGATTCTCACTCATTGATTTGATTTTGGATGGAGAACAGACTGCGACTGTTGATTTTCGTTGCGATTCTTCTAAGCTGTTTGATTTCTCAAATGGTTGAGGAAGATAAATATTTTAGACGGTATGGATTAGAAGGTTAGTAGGAGAAATTCTTGCATGTGTAGATCTCTAAAGAAAAAAAATAGGGATCCGAAATCATCATACCAATGCAGAATATGAGATGGGTAACTCAGGTATAAGAGTTAGGTGGTCGTGTTCCCTCCTTTGGGGTGCGAGGGGACATGATAGTGTGGTATCAAAGTTGTTGGTTGTAGGATTGGGCCTGGATGGGATGGAAAAGAAAAGTGGTTATAGTATTCAGCCTCAATGGGCCGATTTGGACAGTTATAGAACTGTTGGTTAATAGTTCCAATGTATTTTTGGTTGCATAATAGAGAAAAATTTCCATGGGAAGTCGATAAGTGATTTTTTTTTTATATCTAACATATTTTTGCACAATTATAGACACCTTTAGAAAGGGCAGTGCAATTCTGAATAGTTGGTTCGTCCATGAGGATAGACAATGCATAGAACCCCAATGCGCACGAGGAAGAGCATCTATTTGCTGGGAACAATTCAGGAAAGTAAAGAAGATAAATGAAAGGCATACTATGTGGAAATAGTTCCAAAAATATTTCAAGTAGAATTACCTCTCTAATAGGTATTATCATGACAAGATCAAAGAATTCCATGAGCTGAGATTGGGACAATAGACCATGGAGGAATATGAAAACAATTTCTTGGAACTGTTGAGGTATGTCAGGTATATTAAAGATGAGAAGGTAAAATTTTAGCTCTTTCTGAGTGGAATTCCTCAGTCCTACAAAGACCAAATTGAGTTTTATGAACCCAGAACTCTAGAAGATGCGATAAGAAAAGCTAAGTATTGCTACGAGCAAAGCAAGATAAAACTTGACTATGAGAAGGCGTAGAGGGACAAGATGAACGAGAAGTGAGATCAAAGGAATAAATGTTTCAAACCTTCTAACTTCAATAATCAGCAGAAGCAGCCATCCCAAGTTGAGAAGTAGCCAGCTAGAGTGGTGGGAGAAGAGCCAAGAGATCCACAACAAAACAAAGCACCACTCCAATGTTGGAAATGTGGAGGACCCCACATGTGTAGGTACTATCCACTTGAGAATGAGAATGAAATGCCAGCATAAAATATTCAAGAGGAAGAAATAGTGGGACAAGTAGCAAGGGACGTACCTAGAATTTATGCAACATTGGAAGACCTCTAGGAAGATCACCAGTCAACAGTGGTTGAAGTTCCAGGTAATATTGTTGAGAAATCTATTTCTATTTTGATTGACCTTGGTTCTACTCATAGTTATTTTTCTCCTAGAGTAGTGGAGGTTTGTGCTCTTAGGAAAGAAAATCATAGCAAGTCATGGTTAGTTTAGCTAGCCATTGGAACTAAGAGAAAAGTTAATGAAGTGGTGGAGAAATGTCCATTGGTGATGAATGGATTGGTCACTTGTGTAGATATGAATTTTCTAACACTTGGTTCCTATGATGTTCTCATTAGAATGGAGTGGTTATAAGCTCACGGGGTGAATCTTGACTATTATAACAAGAATTTTGAATGCATGGATGAAGAAGGGAACCCAGTAGTTGTAAGAGGCATTCCAAAGGTAATCTCTGTGAGGCAGAGTTCAAAAATTCATTTAAAGAAGTTTTGTAGAAAATGTTTCTAGTTATATGCATCCCATATTGAGGAGGCAGCATAGAATGGAACTCTCAATTCGGAAGACTATCACATGTTGCAATAATTCAGAGATGTTTTTCCTGATGAGATTCTAGGGCTTCCTCCAAAGAGAGACATTGATTTCATGATTGAGCTTGTGCCAGGAGTAGCACTAGTGTCCAAAGCACCTTACAGAATGAGTACACCAGAAATTTTAGAGCTCAATATGCAGTTGCAAGAATTGTTGGAGAAAAATTATATCAGGCTAAGTGTGTCTCCTTGGGGAGCACCAGTTTTGTTCATGAAGAAGAAATATGGTACACTCAGATTATGTATTGATTATAGACAGCTGAACAAAGTCACAATGAAGAACAAATATCCCTTGCCAAGAATTGACAACCTCTTTGATCAAATGAAAGGAGAAAAGGTATTTTCCAAGATTGACTTGAGGTTTGGTTAACATCAGGTGAGAATCAAGGTTGAATACATTCATAAGACAACCTTCAGAACAAGGTATGGACATTATGAGTTTATAGTGGTTCCATTTGGTCTCACGAATGCACCAACAACATTCATGTGCCTTATGAATAATGTCTTCAGCAAGTATTTGGAGAAGTTTGTTCTTGTTTTCTTTGATGACATTCTTGTTTTTTCTGAAAATGAAGATGAGAATGAAGAACATTTGAGACTAACATTGCAATTTCTCAGAGAACATCAGCTGTATGCAAAACTGAGCAAGTGTGACTTCTATAAGGATAGAATTTAGTACTTGCATCACATTATTTCAGAAGAGGGTATATCTATGGATGCTGACAAGATTGAAGCTATCAAGAATTGGCTAGGGCCTACTCCAGAGAATGTGACAAAGGTAATATCCTTTATGGGGATTGCAGGATACTACAGGAGATTCATTGAATGATTCTCCAAGGTTGCACATGCTATCACTTATATGCAAAGGAAGGGGATAAAGTTTGAATGGACCTCAAAGTGTAAAGAAAGTTTCCAGCGGTTAAATTATCTTCTCACCAGTGCACTAGTCTTAAAATTTGCAAACCCAGAGAAATATTTTGTGGTATGTATGGCTGCTTGCGGTCAAGGACTTGGAGGATTTCTTTTGCAAGAAAACCATATGATATTCTATGAATCTATAAATTTGAAGGATCATGAGAGGAATTATGCCACTCATGATCTGGAACTTGCAGCCATGGTACATGCTCTCAAAATGTGGAGGAATTACTTGATGGGTAGAAAATTTGAGTTAAGGACAGACCACTGTGGTGTGAAATATTTGTTTGATCAGCCTAATCTAAATACTAGGAAAGCTAGATGGCTGGAATTTTTATGTGATTTTTATTTTGAAATCAAGCACATAAAAGGAAAATTGAACAAGGTAGTTGATGCACTCAGCAGAAAGGTGCAGGAAATGCATGTGGCATCTATTAGTAATTTCCAATTAGATTTGAGACAATAGATTATTAATCATAATGTTTAAGATTAAATGTATGTGCAGGTAAAGGAAAAATTACAGAAACAAAGCCTTGAAAAGAAGTATGAAGGTTATAAGTTAGAAGAGGACATAGACTTCTTACTTATGAGAGCAGAATGTATATTCCAAATGTGGCAGATTTGAGGAGGGTTGTTATGGATGAAATCCATAAAACTCCATATTCTGGTCACCCATGATATCAGAAGACAATTGCTACCGCAAGGAAGTAGTACTTTTGGCCAGGCATGAAGAGGGACATGGATGAATATACTTCAAGGTGCATGAAGTGTCAGTAGGTAAAAGTGGAGCATCAACACCCATCAGGTTTCTTACAACCTTTTCCAGTTCTATAATGGAATTGGGAATTTATTTCCATGGACTTTATTAAAAGATTTCCAATGAATTGGAGACAACATGATTCCATCATGGTTGTGGTGGAAAAGTTGACAAAGTAAACACATTTTACACCAGTGCATTCTACGCATAAGACTGATGACATTGCTAAGAGTTTCATGAAAGAAATTTTTAAATTGCATGGATTTCCTAAGGAAATAGTCTCTAACAAAGATGTCAAGTTCACTTCTAATTTTTGAAAGGATTGTTTGCATACTTGGGAACAAAGTCGAATTTCAACACTTCCTACCATCCTCGGACTGATGGACATACCGAGAGAGTTAACCAAGTGCTGGAAGACATGCTTTGCATGTATGTTATGGACAAACCATACAAGTGGGAAGACTATTTACACCTGATAGAGTTTTCTTATAACAATGGATAGCAAGCATCCTTGGGGATGAGTCCATATAAAGTTTTGTATGGTAGGAGGTGAAGAACACCAGTGACTTGGGATAACCCAGTGAACAGAGTTGTGATCGGTCCAGAATTGCTCAGGGAGATTGATCAGGAGGTTGTAAAGGTCACATAGAATCTAAAGGAATCCCAAGATAGACAGAAGAGATATGCATGTAATAATAGGGTGAGCATAGAGTTCAGTATTGAGCATCATGTTTACCTCAGGGTGAAGGAAAAGAAAAGTTCCTTGAAGCTTGGGATTTTTTCCAAGCTGTCTCCTAGATATTGTGGGTTGTTTGAAGTGCTTGAAAGAATAGGAACAATTGCATATAGACTTACATTTCTTGCTAGCACTAGGGCTCATAATGTATTTCATGTTTCCTTGCTTAAGAAATATGTGCATGATCCTAACCATGTAATAAATTGGAATGTGATTGAGGTGGAACCATAGGGAGAGTTCCAAATCAAGCCTATGCGCATCCTCTCCAGGAAGGTCACAATGCTCTAGAACCGGGAAATAGGATAGGTGTTACCACCTAATTTGTACTTAGTCGATGTTATCAAGTGAGCCTGGTGAACTAGACAAAGATGATTTGTTTGGACTTCAGAAGACCTTTAGAATTGCTTCTAGGAAGTGCGTGTTGTACTATATCACATGTTCATACCCAGTAGGGGAGTTATAATAAAATGTTCTAGAATAGTAGTGTCTGTAAAAGAATCAGTCTCCTGGAATTTATTTGTCAATCCGATCAACCCAGAGTGTTTCTCCCCTTGGTTATTATTAGTTGTTGAATAAATGACTGATAATTTCTGTGTTTTTCACTCAATACCTCCAAAGGTTGGGTGGTCGTCTTGGCATTTAGGCCTACTAAGGTTATTAGAGTCTATGTGTCAAGGTATAAACATGCTAGGAATTATGCTCAAGTCATATGAACATGTCTAAGTCCCCCTAGTTTTTAATTTTTTTTCAATTTTTTAGGTTTTTTTAAAGTTTTAAGTTTTCCAAAACTTAGGCTATTTTTTGATAGTCTAAATGGAAAAATTGGTTATGTAATAAAAGTGGGCTCAGAAGTCAGTTTCAGTCATGGGGGTGCTCATTTTCTAACTTAGAGCACCCGTTAAACCGATAAACCCACTTTTCCTAATTTTTGAGTGATTTTCCCATCACTCAGGTGAGAAAATAAAAAAAAATCAAATATTAATTAATTTAATTTAAAATTAATTAAATAATGGAGAAAATCCAAATTCCTAAATCAGTGGGATTTGCTTCGATTTGACTGAAGTCAATCTCATTTGCTTTGGATTGACTACAGTTGACCATGCCTTGATTGAAGGAGTTGATCTGGGATGAAGAGGGAGTGCACCATAGCATTCATCCTTGGGATTTGTGTCCTCTCTCTCTCCTCCACACCTGTGGGCTCATCTAGATGTGGTTTGGTTGATGTTTCAGTTAACCGGTTGATGTGTCAGTCCGATCAGCACTCTGATTGTCATTTACACTGTCAAACTCAGATCAAACTTAGTCAGACTCAGATTAGACTCAATTAGACTCAGATCAAGCTCAGCTTGACTCCTCATGCAGCTATAGTCCCTCTCTCCTTGGGAATTACGCTCCCTATGGCCTAGGGTTTCAGTTTTTGCTATAAATAAAGCATAGTTTTCTCCTTTCCAAGCTAGTTAGAGTTGTATTGAAGAGTTGTTGCTATTTTAATATTGATATATTTTTCATTGAAATAAAGAGAAGCTTTGGAGGGAAGATGGTGTCATGTTATTATGTGTGGATGAGCATTGCCATGTTTCATTGAGGTAACCTGTATCTATGTTCATAACTTGCTTATTTTGATATTGTGGATCCAGTGATAAAATATTGATAATAAGTTTATTATGATATTGATAGGAAAGGAATATGTTAATAAGTTTATTGGATATCTCTTTTTCTTTTATGCATGTCTAGAGATCTATATTTAACATGCTTTATAAAATTATATGCATGCTATTCTAATATCTCTGTTTATGTATTAACCGGATCTCACCAGCTTCTTGGAAAGCCTTTGGATTAGTTGTAGGTTCCTAGCTTGGAGAGGGTGCTAATATATTTTTCATCCTCACTTTCTTCAAAACTTTCTCAAAGGCATAGTCCCTCGACATTCCATCGGAAATATCCATGGTTGATCTTCATGGCTACAAGCTTGCCTTCTTCTCTTTCTCCTCTTTAAATTTAAAATATACTCGGTTACTTGGTTCATAGATTTGATTTGTTTATATCTATCATCTTAGAGTGAATTTTAACATATATCTATCTTCTTAAAGCTCATAATCTAGATCTTTCTCTTAACAAAGTTTTCATAAGCATTCTAGATCTAGCTTTAGGGAAATTGTCCTTTTTGCATGGCATTTTAAAGAAAATTTGTATCTTGCATGCATTAGATTTATATTTAGTAATTTAAAATATAAATCCAGAAATCAGTGCACATCATATTGGATTCCCAAAATAAAATCAAAGATCCCAAGGAAATCTTTCTTTCCTTGGTTCCTTTTTCACCCTTTTTTTAACTAGTTTTAACTTAGTTGTTTTCGGTTAAAAGTGTGTTGACCCAAAGGTACTTTCAAAGTGACTTTGGGAATATTTAAGTTTAATAATATTGATGTTTTTTATCATGTATAACAGAAAATAGGAGGATTTGTTGTCCAAAAAGTGACTTTTGGGCCATTCGAAACCCCCAGGGGTCTCCGCATTTCCTGAAATATTTAATGTTTTCACTTTGTAAGCTCTTGGGTTTGTTATTTATAAGAACCAAGAGGAATTGTATCATTATTCTCAAATTTTAACCACTGGTAATAAAAAAATAGTTTCGAATAGGATCTTTCAATCCCATTCCCCATCCCCCCTGGGGGGATTCACGTCCTTTTTTCCTTTTTTGTATTTTTCCTATTTTTTTATCTAGATTAGTTTTATTTATGAAAAATAGTGTACTTTTATTCATTTCATCATATATTCCATATTATAAATTCAAATTAACTTTAATACTTACCCCATGAATCCCGATTGAACCGAAAGGTGAGAGAGGATCGTGGTAGTTTTAATTAGAGAACCTGTGATTTGTTTTATTTTTGCTGCTTCATTATTCACTATTAATTTTTTCAATTAGTCATTTAAAATAATCCCCCTCCTTTGTTCCTCGATTGATTTCCACTTGGACCGAAAGAGGTCTTTGGAGGGTTTTCTTTTTAATAAAAACACATCGATTAAAATTTAGTAAAAATTACAAAGGCTCTAGTGTCTATGCTCTGCATTTTGGCTGCAGTTCATCCAATCAGTCAAGTTGCATCAAAATCAATGTGAGTGACTAGATTAATTAGGTTTCACATTCCCCAATTAACCACCATCAGGCGAAAATCCAACGCCTAGAACAAACCGCAAGCAGTGGAAAAATACCCAAAGGAGTGGGAACAACTGGAAAGTGACCATGAGGTGTCGATCTCATTTACACCCTAATTCCTGTATTATGAACACAGACTCTGAGATTCCATCCAGCCCACAAACACCTTGCAAGTAGCCGTGAAGGTTTTATTTTTGGACATACTCCAAGTACCCCTCGGGTATATCTGGAGTCCCCCCTCACCTAATTTAATCCACTCATTTTTCATATTAACTTAAAATGTACCAATGGACAATTGAAAAACTTTTACTCCGAGCACATGCAAGCACATTTAATCATTTTGTGACTCCATTTTAAGGCACTAGTTATTTGTTTACTTCTTTCGATAGATATATTCTGTGTCAGCATTGTGCTTAATTGTGTTTATTTTTCATCTTGTTATCTATGGTTGTCAATTGTTAATTTCAAAATCCTAAGCAACTTATTCAATTTAATACCATCATACTAAAGTAATTAGCCTTAGTAACTTAATAGGGTCTACCCCCCTTGGATTCATTAGGAGTTGACCCTAAACGGAGGAGTCAAGAACAAGGTGACAGCCTTGACTCATGACTTGCCCCTAAGGACACACCGAGTGGCTTGAATAGTTCTTCCATGTCACCCCTAGGTGTGTGAAAGGAGGAAACACTTTTTGGCACCGTTGTCGTCTATAAATCTTTTTATTCCCGAAGTATGACTTTTGTTTTCTTCTTTTTTGTTTTTGATTTGTTTGATGAATGCTTAGAGTAGATCTTTAATTTTCATCTAGCGACTCCATTGAACTTTTTTAGTTTTTACTTTTACAAAGAAAAGAAAAAAATATTTTTGTGAGATTTCTTAAATGTATATTTTTATTCTCACATGGCAACTCCATTGAAGGGATAAAACCCTTGTTTCTCACAATTTTTTTTTGAGGTTGATTGTGTGTAGGTAAGCCCACGTAATAGTGAAATTGAAAGATCAACTCCATTTTTCAGTTCCAAACATTCCCCATGATCGCTTATTCTTGGTATGGATGTTAAAATAATAGAAATTGTTGCTTGATTTTTCTGTGATTGTCCTCCCATTGACTTCTCTAGCATCCCTGACTTTCCTAATCATCTCGTTAGTGAAATGACATCTACTTCCCTTCTAGTATTTTGGGGAGATGATAATGATCACTCAGCCAAATTCCATGTTATGATTTTTCTGTCACATATGAGTAAAAACAACATTCAACATGAGGATCATACGATGGCGATCTTTGCTCATTCTCTGCAAGGAGATGCTTCATGTTTGCTTCATGAGTGTTTAACAGATAAATCTATTACTTCCCTTGCAAAATTCTTCGAAATATTTTTGAAGCAGTGGCATTATGATGGGAATGATATTGAATCATTTGGTTCTAAATTATTCATTGAGACCAATTCAAAGTACTTCTTTCCTTGGAAATAGTTTCATACAGAATATCCTAAGATATGTAGTATTGACATATTGTACAACACCCAACATTAAGAAATCCATTATGATCCCATTGAGTCTATGCATGAAGAGCCATTAGTTGAAAAAATTGTTAAAGACCCTCCTCATGTAACATCAATAGAGAATAGTGATGATTGGGAATGCTTTCATGATTATTTTAGTGATGATGATCACATTTGTACTACATATCTACTTAAGGATGAAACCATTGCAGAATCTTATAGTGAAACTTATGATGAAAACCATAATGTGCATGATGGGACTCCTACCTGTTCTCCATATAATGATGACAGTCTAGAAGGTTTACTTCCTTGTTCCCATTTTTCTAAAGAAGATGAGCATGAAAATGAGGACAAGTATAACTTGGAGCATGATACAAGTGACAAAGACTCCCTTATGTCCAACAAAGATGTTGAAGAGGAGTCCTGGACATTCATGGAAAATCTAGTCTATGAGGAAAATAATGAACCAAAAACTTTTGATGGTTTTGTTGATTCTCCTGTCTATCGCATATCTAAAGGAGAGAGCATGGACCTTGTGGCCTTGGGAAATTTTGATATGGAAAAGGAGCATGCAGTTTATCCATATGATCAGTCTAAGCCATATATCAATACCAGTAATGAAGACAAAGAGAACTTGATATTAGAATGTGATATCAACAATGGAGAATCCATCACATCTGACATAGATGGCGGTGATGAGTATTGGAATCTTTGTGAATATCTTATTGAGAATCCCATCTATGCTATATCCAGCAAGGGGAGTGTCTATTTAGAAATTTGTGGAAGTCCAATTTACTATACTTCCATAGAGGGAAGCGTGGATCTGGAGACCTGGGAAAATCCTAGTATGTAAGAGGAGCATTCAGGACTCTTATATGATCATTCAGATTCATATCATTTAGATCCGTACAAAGGTTTAAATAATGAAACATTGAGAATTGGTGTTGTGAAAAGACAAATGTGATGCAGTCAGTGGAATATCAGTCTCAATTATCATCTTCACATATATATTTTCCTTATGATTTGGATCCGCTTGGGTCTTATACAAGGATTTATCATCTGATAAGACTTGATGATCAATATGATGGTGTAATCAATCTACCTCATCATTCTAATTTGTATATCAATCCTATCCAGTCATGGATAGAAGCAGCTTGCGCAAGCACCTACCAATTTTGGAAGAAGTTTGACGACATTATTCATGCCCATGATTTCCCATCCAACCCGCCCATTCCAGATCATCGTGCAGGTTTGCATTTTCTGAATAAAGTATCCTTACTTTGGCCGGTAACCAAAGACAAGGCGAAAAAAAGTTATGTTAATGAAATGCTTAAGTGGTTACATTGAATTTTTTATTACACCTAACCTTTTTATATCATGATTAGAGTAGGAAAATAAGCCCCTTAAAAGAAAGCATTTACTTTTCGCATTTCTGTTTTGTACTTAGCTATAATAAAACTTTTCTTTCATTAATTAGCGACATTTTTTTTTTAAAATAAATCAGATTAATGGTTCATTTGGATTTTATATAAAGCTTGTGCTACTGAGTTTTTCTTTTCAAATTGAGATGTTTTTATAGGGTATATAAACCAGATATTATGGTTTCCTTGTATCCACTCCTTGCCCTATGACCATATCAAGCACATGTCCCGCAGTTGGAGGCATATGTTACCACCTAAGTTGTACTTAGTCAGTTTTATCAAGTGATCCTGGTGAACCAGAAAAAGATGATTTGTTCGGACTTCAAAAGAACTTCAGAATTGCTTATGGGAAGTGCTTGTTGTACTATATCACATGTTCATACCCCGTAGAAGAGTTGTAATAAAATTTTCTAGCATGTAGTATCTATAAAAGACTTAGTCTCTTGGAATTTATTTATCAATCCGATCATCCTAGAGTGTTTTTTCCCTTGGTTATTATTGGTTGTTGAATAAACGACTGATATTTTCTGAGTTTTTCATTCAATACCTCCAAAGTTGGGGTGGTCGGCTTTGCATTTATTCCCATTGAGGTTATTAGAGTCTGTGTGTCAATGTATAAACATGCTAGGCATTATGGTCGAGTCATATGAACATGTCTAAGTCCCCTTAATTTTTTTTAATTTTTAAAGTTTTTTTAAAGTTTTAACTTTTCCAAAACTTAGGCTATTTTTTATAGTCTAAATGGAAAAATTGGTTTTGTAATAAAAGTGGGCTTAGAAATCAATTTCAGTCATCAGGGTGCTCATTTTCTAACTCAGAGCACCCAGTAAACCCATAAACCCACTTTTCCTAAGTTTTGCATGATTTTCCCATCACTCAAGTGAGAAAATCCAAAAAAAAAAAAATTAATTAATTTAATTAAAAATTAATTAAATAATGGAGAAAATACAAATTCCTAAATCAATGGGATTTGCACCGATTTGACTGAAATCGGTCTCATCAGCTTTGGATTGACTAGAGATGACCATGCCTTGATTGAGGGAGTTGATCTGGGCTGAAGAGGGAGTGCACCAAGCATGCATCCTTGGGATTTGTGCCCTCTCTCTCTCCTCCACACATGTGGGCTCATATGGATGTGGTTTGGTTGATGTTTCAGTTAATCGATTGATGTGTCAGTCTAATCAGCACTTCGATTGTCAGTTACACTTAGTCAGACTCATATCAGACTTAGTCAAACTAAAATCAGACTCAATTAGACTCGGATCAAACTCAACTTGACTCCTCATGTAGCTGCAATCCCTCTCTCCTTGGGAATTGTGCTCCCTCTTGTTAGTTTTTCATTAAATAAGCTAGCATTATGATCTTAGGATCTTTTCACTGAGAGAATAACATGTACACCAATAAAACATAAGCACATCACAAGAGACAAGAGACACAAAGAGTTTTCCTCGGGGAAACCATAAAGGAGAAAACCCTGCAACTTCCTTAGAGATAAAATCAGCACCAAAACAGTAAGAGATCTCCCAACAGCAGTGGCCTTCTAGTCCCAGTATATTTCCTCCTCCACAAGTGTGCCTCACTTAAGAGAGTGAATGATGTGTGTGATAAATAGAGAGTCTCACTCTCTATTTATATTCTTCCATTCACTTGAATTACATTTTCACACGTAGGCTCGACCTAACATTACTTAGCCGAGCCTACACCTTAATTAGTGTATAATAACTCGAGTGCCCCAAAACTATGGGGACTTACCTAATGACTTGACATGACTTGTTTACATTATTAATCTTCCCGATCGGAACATCGGGGCATGACCACATGACTCAAATACATAATAGAAAGATCCTGGAATAAACATCGGGGTACAATACATAGAAGAATACATTCTGAAGTTACATATACATCAACACTCCCTCTTAACTAGGAAGGTATTCTTTCGACACAATTTTCAACACTGGTCTTCTTCTCTGTATCAGCTGGATCATCTCGTCTTCAAGTCATATTCATCTTCAAGTCATCTTCGTCTTCAAGTCATCATCATCTTCAAGTCATCATCATCGAATCTAGATCATCTCTCGATCTGGATCATCATAGAACATCATCACTGGATCTGGATCATCTCTCGATCTGGATCATCTCTCGATCTGGATCATCACTGGATCTGGATCATCTCTCGATCTGGATCATCACTGCTGGATCATCATTACTGGATCTCGATCATCACTCAACCTGGATCATCCCTGGTGCTATCTCAAGATTCTTCTCGTCATAGGAAGTTCTACAGAGCGAGCCCTTTTTCATGCTGGTTGTAGGCCTACTCCTCATGTAGGTCTTCACCCAGCCATCTGACCTACTCGTCAAAAAGGCACACCCAACACTCACATCTGACCTACTCATCAGAAAGGCCCAGCACTTACATCTGATCAACACATGATGCGAATACTGGCTCAATCATCTCTATCTGGTCAACACATGATGCCAAGATAGATACTGCACTTACATCTGATCAACACATGATGTGAAGACTGGGACAGCACTTACGTCTGATCAACACATGATGCGAAGACTGGCTCAATCAACTCTATCTGATCAACACATGATGCCAAGATAGATACTGCACTTACATCTAATCAACACATGATGCAAAGACTGGCACAACACTTAAGTATGATCAACACATGATGCGAAGACTGGCTCAATCAACTCTGTCTGATCAACACATGATGCCAAGATAGATACTACACTTACATCTGATCAACACATGATGCAAAGAATGGCACTGCACTTACGTCTGATCAACACATGATGCGAAGACTGGAACAACACTTACGTCTGATCAACACATGATGCGAAGACTGGCTCAGCACTTACATCCATCTAGACAAGAACACATCCTATCACAGTGATGGAAGGGCATGCACTCACATCTGATCTTGTAGTAAACTACAATCACATCAGAATGGCCCCCAATCCTCCTCGACTGAGCTACCTGGTAACTGACCAAGCCCCTCCATTCTCCTCGAGAATGGCAGTTGCCCTTGCATCCGACCTGCTCATTGGAATGGCCAACACTCATATCTGACATGGAAGGAACTAAATCCTTTAGCCATGAAAAGAATGGTTCATCCCTTACATCTGATCAAGTGGGAACACATCCCTCTATCACATTAGAATGGCTACTCCGCTTTTACACTAAGTCTTCTTGGTAACTGACCAGGTGCCTCCATTCCTAGAATGGCAATTGCCCTTACATCTGTCCTACTCAACAGAATGGCCAGCACTCATATCTTACATGGAAGGGAGAAACCCTCTCACCATGACAGAATGGCTCAGCCCTTACATCTGACCATGGAAGGAACCAATCCTCTCACCATGTCAGAATGGCTATGGCTCTCATCACTTTCTCTGGGAGGAAGCCTCAATCTGGAGAACACCAAGTCTCTCTCTGAAGTACTCAAACTTCAGCCTATCCAATGGTTTCGTCAATACATCAGCTATCTATTCCTCCGTCGCAACATACAAGAGCTTCACTGCTCCTCTCTGCACCATATCCCTGATATAGTGATACTTGATCTCGATATGCTTCGACTTGTCATGGAACACTGGATTCTCTGACAACTTCACACAACTCTAGTTGTCACAATATATACAAGTAGCATCCAACTGGAGATCAAATATATCAGACAGTAGCTTCTGCATCCATACTGCCTCACAACTAGCTAAACAAGTTGCGAGATACTCTGCTTCAGCTGTACTTAGCGCCACACAGGATTGCTTCCTGCTAAACCAAGAGATCATACATGATCCCATACTAAAGCAACATCCTGAAGTACTCTTCCTGTCGATGGCACTGCCTTCCCAATCTAAATCAACATAACCCTCTAGGTTAATCTTCTGATTCGTATCATACTTGAGCCCATAATCAATTGTACCCTTCAGGTACCTCAAAATATGCTTTGCAGCAATCAAGTGAACACTTCTTGGATCTGTCAAGTACTAGCTCAAGGTGTTCACAGCAAAGAAAATGTCTAGTCTCATGTTCGTCAGGTACATCAATGACCCAATCATCTGACGATACATCATAGCATCAACCGACTCTGACGAAGAATCACTCAAAGGATTTAGGTTCGATGCCATAGGTGTGGCCATTGCCTTGCAGTCCATCATCCCAAACCTCTTCAGGATCTCTACTGCATACTTCCCTTGTCCAAGGAATATTCCATCTATACTCTACCACACCTCCATACCTAGAAAGTAATGCATCATCCCCAAGTCCTTCATTTCAAACTCAGCAGCAAGATTTCTCTTTGTATCAACAATCAACCCATCTGTACCTGTCACAAATAGATCATCTACATATAAAAGGAGTATCACTGGATTGCCATCTTCAACCTTGTAGTAAAGGTTGGAATCCGCTTTACTCTTGGTAAATCCCAAACTAGATAGAAAGCTGTCAATTCTGTCGTACCAGGTCCTGGGTGCCTGTTTTAAACCATATATGGATTTCTTCAATCTACATACATGAGATTCTCTGTCATGTGTCTCAAAACCAAGTGGTTGTTCTACATACACTTCCTCTTCCACTACACCATTCAAGAAAGCAGTCTTGACATCCATCTGGTGTATCTTCCATTTCATCACTGCAGCCAGAGAAAGTACTGATCTGATGGAAGTGTATCTAGCTACAGGTACAAAGGTCTCTTCATAGTCTACTCCCTCTTTCTGAGAGAATCCTCGAGCTACAAATCTTGCCTTATACTTTTCAATGCTACTGTCTGCAGCATGCTTTATGTTGTAGATCCATTTGGAAGTGACAACTGACTTCCCTTTTGGTCTTGGGACAACATCCCAAACATCATTCTTCATGATTGATATCATAGCGTCCTTCCATTCCTTTTGTTCTGCCGCTTCTTCATAACTGGAAGGTTCTTTATCAATAAAATCACACAGTAAAGCTACATACCCGGAATTTGATCTTGTCCTCTTTCTTTCTCTGTGATTCTCTTCTGGAGCTCCATATCTTTTCGCACCTTGGATAAGTTCACGTACCCAAGCAGGTTTCCTCTTATGAGGATTCTTCTCCAGTGGTGTATCTAAAGGTCTTTGTGGTTCCTCAAACTCTCGATCTTCTTCTTGAGCTTCTTCATTCATGATTGTATCGCGGATCCTGGGTGCTTCTGCTTCTACTTCTTCAGGTTCTTCAGCAGGTCTCTTTCTGGATTTGTTGTAAGCTGTGTCTTCATCAAATGTTACATCCCTGCTGACTTCAATCTTCTTGTATCCTGGAAAGTAGATTCTGTAAGCCTTTGAGCTTTCAGAGTATCCCACAAATATGCCCTTCTTTCCTGAAGGATCAAGTTTTGTTCTCTTCTCTTTTGGAATGTGGATGTACACAGGACAGCCGAATATTCTGAGATGGCTGACTTCTGGTTTCTTGCCGGAGAATGATTCTTCAGGATTCTTGTTCTCGAGTACTCTATGTGGAGTACGGTTCTATACATACACTGCTGTTCTAGTAGCTTCATCCCAAAGATGCATAGGTAGATCTTGATCATGAATCATAGCTCTTGCAGCTTCCATGATAGTTCTGTTCTTCCGTTCTACAACCCCATTCTGTTGTGGATTATAAGGAGTTGACAACTCCCTCTTAATCCCTGCTTCTTTGCATAGCTCTTTGAATTCATTCGAAGTGAATTCTCCACCATTATCTGATCGAATGGTCTTGATCTTCTTTTCAGTATGGTTCTCGATCAAGGCTTTGAATTCCTTGAACTTGCTAAATACTTCATCTTTGTTTTTCATAAAATAAATCCATGTCTTTCTAGAAAAATCATCAATAAAAGAAACATAGTATGCATACCCTCTTAGTGAGTTTGATGACATCGGACCGCATACATCAGAGTGGATGATTTCTAGAATGCCTTTGGCTTTGCTTTCACTGCTAGGAAATTTCTTCTTTGTATTCTTCCCTTTCGCACATCCTTTGCAAACTCCATCATGCTTTGCTTGGAATTCTAGAAGACCTTCAACAACTTTCCTTGCAATAGGTAGTGATCTGTAATGCACATGTGCAAGCCTTCTATGCCAAAGCTCATTTGGTTCTACTGAATCATGGATCAAGGCTTGTTCTGGATGACCCTTCAATTTGTACAAGCCTCCTTCTTGTTCTCCAATCACTACCGCATCATCAATTGTCTTTCCTTTTGGCCACATGATGACTTGACCATCTATGAATGCAACCCGCATTCCTTTTGCATCCAAGGCTGAAATAGATAGAAGGTTCTTCTTGAGTCCTGGAACAAACAATACTTCTTTCATTGTTAGAGACTTACCAGAGTCTAGCTTGTATGAAGATTCCCTGCTACCTTTTATTAGATATTGGTAGTCATCTCCTAGTTTCACCTTGTGAGGTGATTCATGTTCTGACAGTCTTACAAAAGATTCCTTGAATCCCGTCATATGTTTGGAAGCTCCATTGTCTATAAGCCAATCATCACTACCATGAGTAATGTTACCTGTGAGAGCTGATATCAAAACATATTCATCCTCGCTTGAAGAATCTTCACTTTCATATCTGGATCTCTTCTTGGATGGTTCATCATCCTCTGCAACATGAGCATGATGTCTTCTTTTGTTCCCCTTCTTCTTATGAGAGTGGCCCTTGTTCTTAGGACAATCTTTTGCAAAGTGCCCTATCTCATCACATGTATAACATATTAATTTTGAAACATCTCTTCTAGGATGAAAATCCTTACCTTTGGAATAATGAGGTCTTCTTCTGCTTTTCTTGGAGTGAGCTGTGAGGGATTGGTCTTCACTTCCCATCTTCTCTTCTTGAGCTGCTATCTGTGCTTCTTCTTGAGAACATTATTCCCAAAGTCTGCTGAATTTGACTAGCTTCTTTCTTGCACAGATACCTTGAATGAAAGCATCCCATGACCTAGGAAGGCCATTCAAAGTAGTCATCACAATTTCTACATTTTCCACTTCTTCATCAACTGCTTCTAGTTGCTCTTTGATTTGAGAAACCCTTGTGAAGTAGGACTGGATAGTTTCTGCATTCTGAATCTTCACATTCTTCAATTGGTTCCTCAAGGTCATCTTCCGATTGATGTTCTTTCCTTCAAACAATTTGGTTAGGGAATCAAACATAGCTTTAGGTGTCTTGAGAGAGGACACCTGTGGGATGAGATGATCCTTAATAGAATCATCAATGATTCTCTTTTCCATAACCATATTTTTCTTATGTAAGGCTTTTTCCTCATCTCCCTCTGGAACTGGAAACTCCTCCTGAATGTAGGAGTCTAATTCATTCTCTTCCAGGACCAGGGAGATCCTATACTTCCAGGCTTGGAAGTTTTTAGCTCCCTCAAGCTTTTCATCAAGCTTGGTATGATGAGACATCTTTAAATCAGAACCTCAAATGGAAATACAAAAGATTTTAGATCTTACCAGGTTCAAGATGTCGGATCTGAAACTTGAGCTGAAATCCTGCATGGCTGGTTTAGGAGCCAACTAGGGTTTTGCTTTTCCAGAGTTCTGTCCACCCAAATGCCTTCAAATTTGTTCCTATCTTCGATTTTGGGGAGGAGATCAATCCAGGCCTGGGTTCACTGAAAAATTACTCTTCTGTAGAAAGCCCTAATTTCCGACCCTAGTGACAGGTCCAAAACTGAAAAACCTCATAATTGGATTCTGTTTCGATAGAAATATGTGCCCTAAGGAGGAGAGTAATTCCACCTTAATTTTGCTGAAAATATGTGGAGGAAGATCCACAGACAAGGAAGCCCTAGCTCCCACAACTGCACAGTGTCTTCTTCTCAGGTTAGCTCTGATACCATGTTAGTTTTTCATCAAATAAGCTAGCATTATGATCTTAGGATCTTTTCACTGAGAGAATAACAAGTACAACAATAAAACATAAGCACATCACAAGAGACAAGAGACACAAAGAGTTTTCCTTGGGGAAACCATAAAGGAGAAAACCCCGCAACTTCCTTAGATATAAAATCAGCACCAAAACAGTAAGAGATATCCCAACAGCAATGGCCTTCTAGTCCCAGTATATTTCCTCCTCCACAAGTGCGCCTCACTTAAGAGAGTGAATGATGTGTGTGATAAATAGAGAGTCTCACTCTCTATTTATATTCTTCCGTTCACTTGAATTACATTTTCACACGTAGGCTCGACCTAACATTACTTACCCGAGCCTACACCTTAATTAGTGTATAATAACTCGAGTGCCCCAAAACTATGGGGACTTACCTAATGACTTGACATGACTTGTTTACATTATTAATCTTCCCGATCTGAACATCGGGGCATGACCACATGACTCAAATACATAATAGAAACATCCTGAAATAAACATCGGGGTACAATACATAGAAGAATACATTCCGAAGTTACATATACATCAACACCTCTGGGATAGGGTTTCAGTTTTTGCTATAAATAAAGCACAGTTTCCTCCTTTCCAATCTAGTTAGAGTTGGATTGAAGAGCTGTTGCTATTGTAATATTGCTATATTTTTCATTGAAATAAAGAGAATCTTTGGAGGGAATATGGTGTCATGTTATTATGTGTGGATGAGCATTGCCATGTTTCATTAAGGTAACCTATATCTGTGTTCATAACTTGCTTATTTTGATATTGTGGATCCAGTGCTAAAAGATTGATAATGCATTTATTATGATCTTGATAGGAAAGGAATATGTTCATAAGTTTATTGGCTATCTCTTTTTCTTTTTATGCATGTGTTATCAAGTGATCCTGGTGAACCGAAAAAACATGATTTGTTCGGACTTCAGAAGACCTTCAGAATTGCTTCTGGGAAGTGCTTGTTGTACTATATCACATGTTCATACCCTGTAGGGGAGTCGTAATAAAATGTTCTAGCATGGTAGTGTCTGTAAAAGACTTAGTCTCTTGGACTTTATTTGTCAATCCGATCATCCCAGAGTGTTTTTTCCCTTGGTTATTATTGGTTGTTGAATAAACTACTGAGTTTTTCTGAGTTTTTCACTTAATACCTCCAAAGTTGGGGTGGTCGACTTGGAATTTAGGTCTATTGAGGTTATTAGAGTCTATTTGTCAATGTATAAACATGCTAGGCATTATGGTCGAGTCATATGAACATGTCTAAGTCCTTTTAATTTTATTTTTTTAAGTTTTTTTAAAGTTTTAATTTTTCCAAAACTTAGGCTATTTTTTGATAGTCTAAGTGGAAAAATTGGTTTTGTAATAAAAGTTGGCTCAGAAATCAGTTTTAGTCATGGGGGTGCTCATTTTCTAACTTAGAGCACCCACTAAACCCATAAACCCACTTTTCCTAAGTTTTGAGTGATTTTCCCATCACTTATGTGAGAAAATCCAAAAAAATCAAATATTAATTAATTTAATTAAAAATTAATTAAATAATGGAGAAAATCCAAATCCCTAAATCCATGGGATTTTCTCCAATTTGACTGAAATCAGTCTCATCGGCTTTAGATTAACTAGAGCCAAGCATGCCTTGATTGAAGGAGTTGATCTGGGCTGAAGAAGGAGTGCACCACAACATGCACCCTTGGGATTTGCACCCTCTCTCTCTCCTCCACACATGTGGGCTCAGCTGGATGTGGTTTGGTTGATGTTTCAGTTAACCAGTTGATGTGTCAGTCTCATCAGCACTCCGGTTGTTAGTTACAATCTGTCAGACTCAGGCAGGCTCATATTAGACTCAGTTAGACTTAGTTAGAATCAGATCAAGCTCATCTTGAATCCTCATGCAACTGTAGTCCCTCTCTCGTTGGGAATTGTGCTCCCTCTAGGATAGGGTTTCAGTTTTTTCTATAAATAAAGCACAGTTTCCTCCTTTCCAATATAGGTAGAGTTGGATTGAATAGCTATCAATATATTTTTCATTGAAATAAAGAGAATCTTTGGATGGAAGATGGTGTCATGTTATTATGTGTGGATGAACATTGCCATGTTTCACTGAGGTAACCTGTATCTGTGTTCATAACTTGATTATTTTGATAGTGTTGATCTAGTGCTAAAAGATTGATAATAAGTTTATTATGATATTTATAGGAAAGGAATGCGTTAATAAGTTTGTTGGCTATCTCTTTTTCTTTTATGTGTGTCTAGAGATCTAGATTTGACATGCTTTATAAGATTATATGCATGTTATTCTAATATCTATTTTGATGTATTAACCGGATCTCACAAGCATCTTGGAAAGCCTTTGGATTAGTTGCAGGTTCCTATATTGGAGAGGGTGTTGATCTAGTTTGCTTCCTCACTTTCTTCAAAACTTTCTCAAAGTCATATCCCCTCGACATTCCATAGGAAATCTCCACGGTTGATCTTCACGGCTACAAGCTTGCCTTCTTCTCTTTCTCATCTTACAATTTAAAATATACTCAGTTAATTGGTTCATAGCTTTGATTTTTTTATATCTATCATATTATACTGAATTTTAACATAGATCTATCTTCTTAAAGCTCATAATCTAGATCTTGTTCTTAAAAAATGTTTCATAAGCATTCTAGATCTGGCTTTAGGGAAATCGTCCTTTTTGCATGGCATTTTAAATAAAATTTGTAGCTTGCATGCATTGGATTTATATTTCATAATTTAAAATGTAAATGCAGCAATAAGTGCACATCATATTGACTGCTCAAAAGGAAAGCCAAGATTCCAAGGAAAGCTTGCTTTCCTTGGTTGCTTTTTCACCCTTTTGTTTAAACTAGTTTTAACTTAGTTGTTTTGGGTTAAAAGTGTGTTGACCCAAAGGTAATTTCAAAGTAATTTTGGGAATATTTAAGTTTAATAATCCTTCTATTTTTTTATCAAGTATAATATAAAAGAGGAGGAGTTACTGTTCGAAAATTGACTTTTGGGCCATCCGAAACCCCCCAGAGGTCTCCCCATTTCCCGAAATATTTAATTTTTGCACTTTGTAATCTATTGGGTTCATTTTGTATAAAAACCAAGAGGAATTATATCAGTATGCTGATATTGTAATCACTGGTAATAAAAAATAATTTTGAATAGGCTCTTTCAAGCCCATTGTTGGAGACATTTACCACCATACACACTCTTTTTGGTCAAATTGGCCTAGTTAAACCACTATCCTAAGTATAATTGACATTAATTGACATCAATGGAGCATTAATTGACATCATCTAGTCACACCCATGCCTACCTATAGTCAAGGAGGATAACTTAGCCTTCTCCTACAGTCAAGGAGGCTAACTGGAGCACTCCGGGGGTGATGTAAGTGATATTAATGCACCTAATTGCTAACTGGTGGTTACAATCAGTTCAACTAGTCAGTTAAGGTGCCTCCTCTTATTAAATATATTATTTAATGATTATTTATTATTATTTAATGATCTAGAGTCAACAGGGGCACCTTCACCAACTTCTAATGATCAGTTCAGCTTTAGTTAACCTCAACGAGGTTCATTGAAGTCATTGAAGCACTAGAACTTGATGGTTGGCTTGCTATGACATGTTTTTGATCTCTTTCAGTTGAGATTCAAACATTTATTGCACTCCGACTTCAGTTAGGGTTTGGTGAGTCAATTAGCGTTTTGTTCAAGTGGTTAACTGAGTGTGAACCAATGGCTTACAGTCAGTTAAGCTAGACTCACTCATTCAATTCAAATGACCTCCTTAGGTATTCGAATTCCTCATTGATTCAAGCTATTGCTTGACATTGTTATTGTAACTATTCATTGTTTTTGAATATACAGAGAGGAAACCATTCTGGTTCTGATTAACACCATTTCTGAGTTATTTGTTGATTATTTCTTGATGATATTGATTATTTGTTCCTATATCAATGTGCAAGATTAATATGGTATCAGATCTTATGGTAGGACTAAGATCTATCTCTCAAAAACAAGCTTTTTGACAGATTTCTCCATGAAAAGTGAGCAATAGCTCAAAATCCAGCACTACACCAGAAGCCAAGGATTACCACTCAATACCCCAAGTAAAGAACTTGTTGATAAAGCTTGTTTGATTGACTATGCTGGGTGTGATGAAATTTTAGAATGTGCAGGATGTATGACCTTATTTTTCCCTTTATGTTTTGATTTTCAGGTTTCTACAGGTGAAGCATTCGCTCTAGCACATCCAGATGGCCACGTCAGCAGATCTCTTGACTCCATACAATTTCCTCTCATGGAAAAGTGATATGGAGATTCAGCTACACTCCAAAGGACTTTTTAGAGTCACCATGGACACTGAAGTTGAGCCTGGATCCGCCATAGAAAAATCAAGATTCTTGAACAAGAAGGATGAAGCCTTCAGTTTATTGTGCCTCTCTATATCTCGAGACCTTCTCTTCCATCTTACGGATATGAAGAAACATAAAGAAATATGGGACAAATTGGAATCTCTATATGGAAAGCATGATGACTTGAGGGTTTACCAGCTCAAAAATGAACTCATGTCTCTCTAACCTTCCAATTTCGAGACTCTGAATGATTTCTTTACAAAGTTCAAGGATATTGTTTTACTCTTGAAGCAATGCAATGTGGAGAAGGAGGATGATCAGCTCATCCTTTCCATACTCTCCAAACTCGAGGATGATTATTTAGTTTTTTTTTCTACATTCCGTGTAGGGAAGCTCACAACCCCTGGATGGAAGATGCCTACACTCAATCCCTTCATTGAGTCCCTAACAAATGAACATGATAAGCTTGTCTAGATGGGGATCATTCGAGCTTCCCATGATAAATCCCTCCATGTCTCAGGGCCCAAATATTTGAAGGGTAAAGGAAAGCAGTAGAAAAATCAGAAAACTAAATTTGATGCTCCCAAGCCTAGAGTTGAAAACCAACAGCATGATGAATCTTTCGGCTCAAGGAAGAACAAAGGAAAAGGGCACAATGGGAAAGAAAAAGTCAAGTGTTCTTACTATGGGAAGGGTTTTCACCCTGAACATGCCTGCATGAAGAAAAATCTTGATGACGCAACCTCTCTCCTTGAGAGGAATCACATCAATCTTCTGGAGAGCTTTCGAAGGAGAGATCACCAAGATCGGGAACCACAGCATGAGAAAGGTCATTCCCTCATGGCAAGCACTTCAAAGTCCAAAGCAATGCTGATTGAATCTGGAGATTTGAATCACATGAAGGCTGAAAAATACTCCTTTTCATCCTTGGAGACTGACAAATCCATCCCCATCCACATGGGAGATGACTCCACCGTCATTTCCAAAGGACAAGGTACTGTAGATCTTGAAAATGATTTTTTCTATAATGTTTTGTATGTACCGTATCTAGCAGCAAATCTCCTTAGTGTCTATAAGATGACACATATAGGAATGTCTAAGAGAGTCTCTTTCAGCCCAAATGATGTTGAGATAACCGAAATTGCATCCAGGAAACTCATTGCAAAAGGCCTTGCAAATCATCATGCAAAAGCCTATGAGTTCTCTCACTTTGTTGTGGATGCAAATCCCACTGCTCTACTAACTCATGAAAATGAGGTTAGTAGGCTATGGCATGAGAGGTTTTTCCATATTAATTTCAAATATTTTCATAAATTATAGAAAAACTCCATGGTTGAAGGCCTCCCGGTCATTAAGGAAACCACGGGAATTTGCAAGGGCTGTGTGATTGGAAAACACCCTGAGCACAAGTTCGATCGGGTGAAGGAAAACCGAGCTACAAGCATATTGGGGCTGATAAATTATGATATCAATGGTCTGATGCCTATCACATACATGAATGGATCAAGGTACGTCCTTAATTTTATTGATGATTTTTCAAGGTATGCATGGGTTTTCTTTCTCAAAAAGAAATCAGAAGTATGTGAAAAAATTTCTGAATTGAAGGCCTTGATCGAAAATGCCTTTGGGCTTAAGATCAATATCTTGAGATGTGATAATGGAGGGGAGTATGTCAGTAATGGTTTTCTATACATATTCTCCCAAAGTGGTATTCAGGTCCAGCATTCAATTCCCTACACTCCCCAACAGAATGGAGTAGCGAAAAGGAAGAACCGGTCTCTCAAGGAGATGACCACCTGTATGTTGGAGTCAAAGAAGCTTGCTGCAAATTTGTGGGCTAAATCTATGAATTATGCAGCATACATTCATAATAGGGTGCCACACTCATCCATGAAAGGAAAGACTCCTTTTGAAGCATACTTCGGACACAAGCCGGATGTGTCGAACCTACGGGTGTTTGGGTCCACTGCATGGGCCCATATTCCGCTTGATAAAAGAAGGGATTTGACACCGCAAAGCATAGAATGTATGTTTATTGGGTATCCTAGTGAATCTAAAGGATTCAATCTGCTGGATAGCAATACCAAATAGATCATCATCGAGAGAAGTGTCAAATTCGATGAGCCTCTTCAGGAGATGGAACTAGTGAAGGAGAAAACTGTTGAATTTCATTCCTATTCTACTGGATATTTGGATGATAAAATTGGGGGTGATGACCCTAATTTGGATCATTTGATTTCTACTATCAGTGTGTAGCAATAATCAGATGCTGAATCAAAAACTGAAGTGCAAAATCATCTTCCTACATGGGCCCAACAGACAGTCTCCTCCGCAGGAGGCAACATTGGAAATCCAAATGATCCAAGGAGAACCCGGTCTGATTTCCAAAGAGAAGGTATTGCACTCTCTTGTTCTGATAATTTTCTGTCCAAAAATTTCTATTTGATGATTATTTCAAATCCAAAATCCTAATACCATGCTTGGAATGATCCGAGATGGCAAGTTGCCATGGATGAAGAGATGATTTCTCTTTAGAAAAACACTACTTGGGAGGTAGTTTCTCTTCCTCCGGGAAGGAAATTGGTTCAATGCAAGTCGGTGTTTTAGAAAATGTTTGCTGCTGATGGAAGCACCTGAAAATATAAGTCAATTCTGGTAGCAAAAGTTTTCCCTTAGGTCCAAGGAGTGGACTACCATGAGACCTTTGCACCGGTTGCAAAAATGGACTCCATCCGCCTTGTTTTGGCAATTTCAGCATTCAAGCATTGGGAGGTGCATCACATGGATGTTAAGTTAGCATTTATGAATGGAGATATTAATGATGAGATATACATGAATTAGCATAAGGGATACATCACTGATCCATCTTTGGCTTGCAAGCTAAAGAAGTCACTATACAGGTTAAAACAGGCCCCAAGAGAGTGGTATTCCAAGATGGATGCATTTCTTCTCTCGCAAAACTTTCAGAGATGTAGATCAGATCCAAATGTGTATTTATAGAAGCATGATGGTAATATAATTATCATTATTTTATATGTTGATGAATTACTAATCACAGGTAGCACAGTTTCCTCCATTTCAACCATCAAAACTGCTCTCCGCAATGCCTTTGAAATGAGTGATTTGGGGCTCAAAATCGAGCAAAATTCTGATGGGATTATGGTCACTCAGTCCAAATACACTTCATATATATTATTCAAGTTTAACATGGCTGAATTTAGGCCTACACCATTCCCTTTCCTTTTAGGGATCAGCCTTGAAGAAGGAAAACACATACCTCCCATGGACTGCACTATCTATCGACAGCTGATTGGTAGCTTGTTGTACTTGACACATTCTAGGCCTGATGTTTGTTATGCCATGAATGATGTATCAATATACATGCATCAGCCTCATTATATTCATTGGAAAGCAGCCAAAAGGATCCTCCAGTATATTCATGGAACCAGGACCTACGACATTCACTATGCTGCAGACTCCGAGCTAGAGCTGGTTGGATACATAGATTCGGATTGGGCAGGTGATTCTATTGATCAGAAGTCAACTTCCAGATATGTATTCATGTTTAGTGGTGGCCCCATTTTCTGGTCAAGAAAAAAGTAGGCTTCCATAGCACTATCTTCAGCAGAGGCCGAGTATCGAGGAGCAGTGAATGCTTGCATCCAAGCAGTTTGGTTGCAAGGCATTCTTTCAGAGTTTGATCTTGGTAGTACTTTGTCCACTGTCCTCTTTTGTGACAAGCAGAGTGCTATTAAGATATCCACAAATCCAGTTACCAGGTAGAGGACCAAGCATGTAGAGATTCACATGCACTACATCGGGGAGCTAGTGCATGACAGGACCATCATTCTGCAATACTACCCGACTGATGAGCAGATTGCAAACATCTTCACCAAGATATTTTTAGAAAAGAAGTTCACTTACCTTCATTCACTGTTGGGGGTGAGTTCATCAAGGTGATTTAGACTAATTTCAGTGTTCAGCTTGAGGGGGGGTTTTTCCCACTGGTTTTTCCCTCTTTTCCTCACTTAGTTTGTTTTGAGCATTGTTTCAGTTTCAACATTGTACAGGGTGACCTATGGCCTTAGTTGTCGGGTCCCTAGTATTTTTATGCTTTTTTGTTTTTTTAACTCCTCCTGAGTATAGGTTAAGGGGGGGTGTTGGACGCATTTACCACCATACACACTCTTTTTGGTCAAATTGGCCTATTTAAACCACTATCCTAAGTATAATTGACATTAATTGACATCAGTGGAGTATTAATTGACATCATCCAGTCACACCCACGCCTACCTATAGTCAAGGAGAATAAATTAGCCCTATCCTACAGTCAAGGAGGCTAAATTATCCCTCTCCTACAGTAAAGGAGGCTAACTGTAGCACTCCGGGGGTGATCTGAGTAATATTAATGCACCTAATTGCTAATTGGTGGTTACAATCAGTTCAACCAGCTAGTTAAGGAGCCTCCTCTTATTAAATATATTATTTAATGATTATTTATTATTATTTAATGATATGGAGTCAACAGGGGCACCTCCACCAACTTTTGATGATCAATTCAGCTTCAGTTAACCTCATCGAGGTTCATTGAAGCACTAGCACTTGATGGTTGGCTTGCTATGACATGTGTTTGATCTCTTTCAATTGAGATTCAGTCATTTATTACACTCTGACTTCAGTTAGGGTTTGGTGAGTCAATTAGAGTTTTGGTCAAGTGGTTAACTGAGTATGAACCAATGGGTTACAGTCAGTTAAGCTAGACTCACTCATTGAATTCGAATGACCTCCTTAGGTATTCGAATTCCTCATTGATTCAAGCTATTGCTTGACATTGTTATTGTAACTATTCATTGTTTTTTAATATACAGAGAGGAAACCATTCTGGTTCCAATTAACACCATTTCTAAGTTATTTGTTTATTATTTCTTGATGAGATTGATTATTTGTTCCTAGATCAATGTGCAATATTAATACCCATTCCCCATCCCCCATGGCGGGATTCACGTCCTTTTTTGCTTTTTTGCATTTTTCCTATTTTTTGCACTAGATTAGTTTTATTTATGAAAAATAGTGTACTTTGATTAATTTCATCATATATTCCATATTATAAAGTCAAAGTAACTTTAATACTTACCCCACGAATCTCGATTGAACCAAAAGGTGAGAGAGGATCATGGTAGTTTTAATTAGAAAACCTGTGGTTTGTTTTATTTTTGTTGCTTCATTATTCACTATTAATTTTTGCAAGCAGTCATTTAAAATCAAACCCCTCCTTGATTCCCTAATTGAGGTCCACTTGGACCGAAAGAGGTTCCTGGAAGGTTTTCTTTTTAATAAAAACACATCAATTAACATTTACTAAAAATTACAAAGACTCCAGTGTGTATGCTCTGCGTTTTGGCTGTGGTTCATTTGATCAGTCAAGCTACATCAAAAGAAACGTGAGTGACCATATTATTTAGGTTTCACTTCCCCCAATTAATTACCATTAGGAAAAAATCCAATGCCTCGAATAAACCATAAGCAGTGGAAAAATACCCAAAGGAGTGGGAACAACTGGAAAGTGTCCTCGAGGCACCGATCTCTGTTAAACCCTAATGGATGTATTATGAACACAGTCTCTGAGACTCTATCCATCCCACAAACACCTTGTAGGTAGTTGTGAAGGTTTTATTTTTGGACATACTTCAAGCATCCCTTGGGTATATCTGGAGTCCCCCCTCGCCTAATTTAATCCAATCATTTTTCATATTAACTTAAAATGTACCAAGAGACAATTGCAAAACTTTCACTCTAAGCACATGCAAGCACATTTAATCATTTTGTGACTCCATTTTAAGGAACTGGTTATTTGTTTACTTCTTTCAATAGATATATTGTGTGTCAACATTATGCTTACTTGTGTTTATTTTTCATCTTGTTATCTTTGGTTCTCAATTGTTAATTTCAAACTCCTAAGCAACTTATTCAATTTAATACCATCATACTAAAGTAATTAGCCTTAGTAACTTAATAGGGTCTACCCCCCTTGGCTTCGTTAGGAGTTGAGCCTAAACGGAGGAGTCAAGAACAAGGTGGCATCCTTGACTCGAGACTTACCCCCAAGGACACACCAAGTCGCTTGAAGATTTATTCCATGTCCCCCCCAGGTTTGTGAAAGGCAGCAATAGACAGGTAAAGGTGCAATGGGAGCACTACAGTCCTGAAGAAGCTACGTGGGAGCTGGAGGATGCCATGTTACTGGCACATCTATTTTTGTTCAATTCTTCGGATTGCCGAGGGTAGTACCAGCAAAGCATTTTTGTTCAAGTTTGTTAAGCACTGAGGGCAGTGTTCTTGAAGGGGGAGGGGAATGTAACACCCCGGTTTTGACCCCATTTTCATTTAAATAATATGATGTAAATAATCATGGTGTGGAGCTCAAGGCAAAAGGCCCACCATTGATTTATTGTTTATGTTTTGGAGATTAAGGTTGGGTCGATGGTATTTTATGTTAGATGAACATTAAAAAGTTGGACATCATGTTAAATTTGAAATTCTAATTAAAAATCTATAGCCAGCTATGTCAATGCAACAAAATGAGATGGGGGCATTATTTTTCCTAAGGATAAGGGGGGGAAGAGTGGGAAGAAAATTGAAATGGGAAGAGCACCTGCTTCTAAAAAAAAATGTTTCTTAATTTTTTTGGGAAAGAAAACACCCAAAACGCCTGCCTTTCCCTCATGCAATCACATTTTCACCTTCCCCTCATGATTTGTATTGTGTGGAATGTTTTTGGGATGGATTTTATGGAATTCCCATGGCAAGAAAAACCGATCAGAGTCTTGATTCTTCATGTATTTTCCTATTCGATGAATTGTTTCCCTTTTTCACAATTCTCATGTTTGTTAGTCATTTCCGGAATGTGAATGCCCAGATTTCGTTTTGTGTTTTTTTTTTAATTGAATGACCAGTAAACAATTTCGTTTTTGGTAATTGCAGTAGTCAGTTTGGCTCAGGAAATTTTCATAAATCCGTAATTGTTGTGTGTGTGTGTGTGTATTACTTGGATTATGTTACATTTTGTTAATCTCAGAACTGAGATCGCTGTGTTTACATCCTAATTTGAGATATGAACTGATTTGGGGAATGGAAATGGAGTTTGGACTTGCTTGATAAACCTAGTGTGAAGGATCCTCACATACCAATCTAGAGGGTTGGTTTTCTTCTTTCCATACCCTGAATAGCACTATAAGGTAAGGCATGGCCCAAGGGACTATGTAGTAGAGAAGGGGGTGCTTCATTCTATTGGGTATGTAAATGTTTAGAAGTCAAGCTAGATCCATTGTAGGTTTCCATATCTCTGGGATTGAGCTCACTAGCTTAGCATTCAGTCTCTCCACCTCCTTGGCAGCCTGATAAACCCAACTCTCTTGGCTTGGCTGTGTCTCATATGAATTTTGGCTAAGTGTAAACCACTGTCTGTGTAAGTCTGATAAACTCAACTAGAAGGATGGCTTGGATGGTAGCCTAATAAACCCACCTGTTGGATTTGCTATGACTTGTATAACTTTGGCTATGTGTAAATCACTACATGTATAATCCTGATAAACCTAGCTGTGTTGGCTTGGCTAATTTTTATTATATCCTTGTCTATGGGGAATCCTGCTAGTGTTCCTTATTCCTTGGGGAAATCATGGCCAGCTCAGGGATGGAAGTGGTGCTGAGAGATTGATGAGCACACTGGCCTATGGTTGGGTGGAACGTTCTAACGACATAGCTAGTTGCGGGACAAACGTCTGATAAAGATAAGTATCTCTTGTGTTTGAATCCCTGCAATTGTACTTGTTTGTAAATTAATATGAAATCTATTGTGTTTCAACTATATATTTCATGAATGATGCATCTAGGTGTGTAATTAATTCAATGAATTTTCTAAGTTTTTATGAAGTTATATCAACTGGATTGGTGATGGCTTCGATGCTAGAAATTAGTTTTATACTTATAAATTTACATGAATAGATTGAATTTCCACAGATTTTTCCCTTCCGAAATTCCCTTTTCGCAAATCGCAGGATGCAGGATGCAGAAATTTCGTTTGGAAAAATCTTCTTTCCGCAACTTGCAAGATGCAGAAATGTCATTTGGTGAAATCTACTTTCCGCAATTCCCTTTCCGCAACTTGTGGGATGCAAGATGCGGGATGCAAAAATGACTTATGGTAAATTTTTATTTTCACAACTTTGATCTCTGCAATGGCCATTCCGTATGCAATATGCAGGATGTGGAATGCGGCATGCGGTGTGTGAGGGTGAAATTTTGATTTGTTCATGATTTCACAATTGAATCTCCCCGCACCGTTGATTTTCGACGGGATGATTCTCAGCCGTTTGATCTCTCAAATGGTTGGGGAAGATAAAAAATTTAGACAGTCTAGATTAGAAGGCTAGCAAGAGAAATTCTTGTGTGTGTATATCTCTAAAGAAAAAAAATAGGAATCAGGAATTATCATACCAATGCAGAATATGAGATGGGTAACTCAAATAGAAGAGTTGGGTGGTCGCGTTCCTTCCTCCAGGGTGGGAGGGGATGTGACCTAATGATGTTGGGATTAAGAGGTATCTTACCACACACTATAATCCACAAAAAAATGGAGTAGCAGAAAGGAATAATAAATACATCATGGAAGTAGTCGGAGCAATGATCCATGATCAATATCTACCTATGCACTTATGGGAAGAAGCAACAAGAACCATAGTCTATGTCTAGAATAGAATATCTCATAGTGCTCGTGGAAACAAAACCCTAGAATAAATGTTGACTGGTGAAAAGATCGAAGTGAGCCACTGAAAGATATTTGATTGTCCTCTATACTTAAATGTTAAAAAGGAGAAAATATCAAAATTGGACCCTTTAAGAAAGAAGGGAATATTTGTTGGATACAGTGAATAGTCAAAAGCTTATAGAATCTATATTCCAAGATTCAGCCAAATCGAGATCAGTAGAGGTGTTACATTTGATGAAGATGCATTCTTCACCAAATCCGGAATGATATTTGCAGATTAAGATCATTAAGAAGAGGAGGAGGCTCCTAGAACCAAAAAAGATAGTATCCCACAAGTTAGAAATATTGAATAAGATCATGACCTATCAAAACCTCAAGGACTCATGGAAACACCCCAGAATATGATATCAACAAAAATAAGACTAGCTTGGGCTTGTGATGTAATCAAAGAAGAAGAAAGATATGGTACACCAGAAGGAATAAAAAGACAAAGAATATATTCAAACTATGCGGTATTAATGAGCAACCTTGTTGATGAAAAACCTGCATGTTTTGAAGAAGATTCGAAGAAGAAGGAATGGATGTAGGCCATGATCAAAGAATACCAGTCAATAATAAATAATTATGTTTGGGATGTGGTGCCAATACCAAAGGACAAGCTAGTAGTTTCTTCAAAATGGATTTCAAGATAAAGCATTCAGCAGATGGAAGTATTGAAAAGTTTAAAGCAAGATTTGTCACACAATGTTTTTCACAAAAGGAAGGAATTGATTATGTAGAAATGTTTGCACCAGTAGCAAGATATAGTTCTATCAGAACTATCCTTTTCTTGGAAGACAAGATAAAATGGAAGCTACTTCAAATGGATGTAAAAATTGTTTTCCTAAATGGAGTCATAGAAGAAGAAGTATATGTTGAACAACCACTAGGATTTGAAATCCATGACAAGGAAACACATGTATGTAGATTAGAGAAATCCCTATATGGGTTAAAACAAGCACCCATAGCATGGTATGGAAGAATTGATGGATTCCTAATGAATTTGTGCTTTACAAAAAGTAAAGTTGATTCCAACCTTTACTATATGGTTGAGAATGATAGGATCATGATATTACTATTGTATGTAGATGGCCTATTTTTGACAGGAAAGGAGAAGCTCATCAGTTAATGTAAGAAGAAACTTGCAGTAGAGTTTGAGATGAAATACCTTGGCACAATGCATTATTTACTAGGTCTTGAAGTATGGGAGTTTCCTGATGAGATTTTCCTAAACCAAGGAAAATACATAGTAGATATATTGAAGATATTTGGGATGTTAGATTGCAAATCAATTAACACTCTGATGGTGACAAAACTGAAGCTATTGAATGATGACTCTTCAGAAAGAGTATATCTCACATTATACAAACATATTATTGTCTCACTTATGCATTTGATGAATATAAGACCATAGATATGTTTTTTTGTGAACACCTTGAGTCATTATATGGTGGAGCCTAAACATCTCCATCTAGTTGTAGAAAAACATGTGATTGGATTGTGGCCTCAGATATACAGCTAACAATTATTTCAGATTATGTAGCTATACTAATTTGGACTGGGCAAGAAGCGTTGAAGATAGAAAGAGAACTTTAGGATATTATTTTAGTTTTGGATTAGGTGTGATATCATGGCTTAGCAGAAAGAAAACAAGCATTTCCCTCACTATAGTCGAGACTGAGTACATTGCATCATGCTCAGCCTGTAGCAAATCAATATGTCTTTGCAAACTATTGGCAGGATTGTTCAATACTAAAATGGATGCAACTGATATTTATTGTGAGAAATAGAGTTTCATCAAGTTAACATAGACCCAGTGTTTCATAATAAGTCAAAGCATATAGAGATAAATAATCATTACATTCGAGATATGGTGAAGAGAGGAGTTGTGAAGCTCCAGTATGTTCCTAGAAAGGAACAAGTTATTGATGTGATGGCCAATCCTGTAATATCCTTGATCTGATATTTAGATCAGAATACTAACTCTACTTTGATTATTTATTGATGTGTGCAATCAGAGTTGTGCAGTAAATTTAACCACTTTAGATGCAACAGAAAATATGTGAATTACTGATAAAGTTGTTGATGTATTTGTAACTTCGAAAGATATTTCGATGTATATTATCATTGTATGTTGTTGTACCCCCATTGGGGATGTCTTTTACCCCTTTACAAGATGTCTAAATTGTGTCTAGACCTTAAGGCACAACCTCTGTTGTAAGTTGAGGCAATAGTCCTCATTGTAAAATCATGTAATATGTAATTGTGGTCTCTCTAAGAGAAGTGGGCCCCATGTGAGATGATATGTAGGCTTTAGTATTATGTTTGGTCAATGACTTGAAAGGGTATAAATATGGAGGTGCTCTCCCTCATTTATACACACCACACACACTCTCTAAGGTGCATGAGAGAGAGAGAGAGTCGGATGAGGAGAGAAAGACAATTGCTTAACATTTCTAATTACTCCTTTTGATCATGTTACTATTTTGAAGAAGTTTGTGGGGTTTCCTCCTTTATGGTTTCCCCGGTGAATTTTTTTTTTGTCTTGTGTATCTTTTACATCTTATGCATCTTTTTTTACTTGTTATTCTTTCAGATAAAGATCCTAGATAATATAATCATATCTTAAGAAAAACTAACATTGTGTTAGAGGCTCTCTGAAAGAAGGCACTATGAATCTGCAGAAACTGGGGATTCCTAGTTGAAGGTTTTCTCTCCATAGATAATCAAGCAAAGAGGGATAGGATAACTGTAATGTCCCCAGTTTTGACCCTGTTTGCATGATGTATATATTGTAAATAATCATGGTGAGGAGCTCAAGGAAAAAGCCCCACCATTGATTTGGTTGTGTATGTTTCGGCAATGGGGATAATTGCCGATGGTATGTAGTGCTATCTGGCACATTTTAATGTGGCATCATGTAAACACGCACATCAAATAAAACTAAAACCAAAACCAGCTATGGCAGTGCAATGTTGAATGAAAAGGGCATGGTTCCAAAGGATAAGGGGTGCGGGATGTCAAACCTTGGTTATGGGGGGGAAACCCATGTTTTGTTACCTTGTTGTTTCACCACCTTTGTTTGTTTGCCACTTTTCCTTGTCTCACCCAACCTTGTCAACCTCTTCAATGTCTTGACTTTGTTAGTTGGGGGCAGTTATTGCATGAGGAAACGTGGGCATGGAAAAACGTGGGTTTGGCAGGCTGCTGTTAGTTTGGGACAGTACTCATGCTCAGTGGAGAACCTTCGTTTCTCTCATGCTGGTCTTCATTCTCCCCATGGTCGGTTGCTCTCATGCCTGGTTAGTTCTTCCTCACGCGCAGGATGGAATTGTATGTTTGGTTCCTCCTCGCACACTAGTCATGGCTCTTCTTTGGTTGGTGCACGCAGCAAGAAGGTAGAATGGCCTCAAGGGACCGAATTCTCTTGGTATGTGCCCAGACCGTGGTTTTTAATCCACGATTTCTGCTTGCTGTTGATTTTCACCCATGATTTGGGGCTGCTATCTTTCTTCCACGACTGTTGGATGCTGTTGAGTCATTTTCATGTTGTGAGTCGTGCTCACTGCCTGTGTTTTGGGGCTGTGTCTTCCCCATGTGTTTTGCTAGTTGTGGGTTCCAATTTCATTTTGGAACACTAGAGATTGCCAATCCGTTGGATGTGTTTCCCTCTGTCCATGCTGAGAGCTGGCCTATCCTCCATTGTGGACTGTGTGATGTTGCCCAGCCGTTCCATTGAGGAATTGTGAGTGTTGATGGTTGAATTCCCCTGTTTGGAACCCGTGGAGTGCTGTTATCATTTTCATTGTGTGTTGTGGCTGCCGAGGTACCCCGTTTTGGGTTGCATCTGAGTTGTTTTGGCCATGTTAGGGCCAAAACCAACTCTGAGTTGCCTTGGAGGCTGGAGCTATGTCTCACCTTTGGTTTGGGGATCATTCCCGGTTGTTGGCTTCTTCACAGGGCTGTGAAGGGTTTGTTTTACTGCTGGTATGTAGTGGATGTCCCCTTGGGATGTGCTGGCTTGGCTGCTATTGAAGGCCTGTTAAACCCAGCAGTGTTTGGTTTGGATGATTGTGTCCCTCGGCTATGTGTAAGCCTGTAATGACCCTTATCCTGGAGGAATCATGCCCAGCTCGGGGGTGGCAGCGTTGCTGAGAGATTGATGAGCAAGCTGGCCTATGGTTGGGTGGAACGTTGCAGCGACGTAGCTGGTTGCGGGTGGATTCTTCATTAACAGATAAGTACTGCTAGTCTATCTCTGTAATTATATCAATTGTGTATGGAATTACGATGAACATGTAATTGCTGGAATGTATGTTTGCTTCCGCTGTATGATTGAAGAATAATGCATCTGTGTATGCTTAATTCCATCATTGATTTCATTTGTTTATGTTCATGGGGCGTTTTTCCCGGTTGTGTTGATGTTCGTCGCGTCCTCTTCGCCGGTTGAGGGACGGGGACGTGACAATAACTTGCCTCACTAGGGTGCATATTTTGGTGGTAGTAGTTTCTGAATCTGAGAAGTTTCATTTTTTAGATGCAACTGCTACCAGGAGGAACTAGAGCATCAAGTATTAGAGGCTTCCCACCTCAGTTTTTAGAATGTGAACTACCTGAGAAAATCACCTCAAGGAGGGGCATCTTTCTATCTAAATAGAATTTCCAAACTCCAATTTTGGAAAATTAGGGTTTCTCTAACAAACCCTTGGTCAACCTACTCAAGAACCTGGTCAAACACCTCAAATCGGTAAGATATTAATCTTTACTATTTCCATTTGAGTTTATCATTTTGAAAAGATGACTCACCATACTCATCTTGAGGACAATATTGGAAGGGATGATAAATTTCAGGCATGGAAGTACAAGATCTCCCTAATCCTTGAATAAAATGACTTGGATCAATTTATTGTTGGAGATGTTCTAGAACTAGAGGGAGATGAGGCTAAGGATGATCATAAGAGAAGAATGGATAAGGACAAGAGAATCATTACAGATTCTATTAAGGAACACCTCATTCCCCATGTGTCTACATTTAAGACACTGAAGGAAGTATATGATGCTTTGACAAAGATGTTCGAATGAAAGAACATCAATAGGAAGATGACTTTAAGGAACCACCTGAATAATGCGAAGCTACAGAACTCCAATACTATAGAGTATTACTTCAATAGGTTTCTGAAATCAAAGAACAACCTGAACAAGTTGAATAAAATGTTGAAGAAAGAGAAATTGTAATGACTACCCTGAATGGTCTTGTTAGCCTAGGAAAGGGGCATAAGAAGTAACTTCACATGCAAAGCCAAGGAAGATGTGCACACGCGTGCGATGGAAGAAAAGGAAGAGTGCAAAGGGTGAAAAGGGACCATGAAGGTAGAACAGAGGAGTGCATGGCAAAGGAAAGGCAAGCGCGAAGGCGCACAAGGAGGAAACAGCCAGAAAGAGACAAATATAGGATCTAGATCATGGATGTATAAGACGGCATAAGCCTGCAACTACGCATGTACGAGAAGATATTTGTAAGTCAGGACAATAGTGCCTCATGTTAAGTCATGATCACCACAACTGTAACCAGACAGGTAGTTGATGGTGACGGCTAACAGACTGCCGAGATGCAGTTGGCCCTACATGCCCATGTAAATTAGTATAAATAGGAAGGATGAAATACTTAGAGGGTTAGATTTTTCTTAGTTGTAAGTATAGAATGAGTTAATAGACAAGAGTTGTATACAGTTGCAGAGAGGAGGTCTAAGAGAGGGTAGTTATAGTAATAGAAGGAGAAGAGCTCTGCTAGAGTGGTGCATACACGAGGTGAGTCGATTTAGGCTATGTGTGGATCTGTAGGTAGTAGCAATATATTAGGAGGAATAAGATAGAGAGAATGATAAATATGATTCTAATCTTAAAGGAATATCTCAAGATCAGTCTGCATCCCACAAACTACAAGGTGCTATATCCTTTCTCATTCCAGTGAAGAGCACCTTGGTGGTTTTTCCCGGATGGGTTTCCATGTTATTTCGTGTCTCCAAATGAATGACTGGTGTGGTGAATGATTATATGATTGATTCATAGTTTCTTTCTGTATAATGTTTATGTATTCGAGTCCTGAATGATTCCCACCATAGGTAAATGAATGAATAGAATGCATTGTAGATTAAACTAGCACCTGTATATTTCGGTGTAATTCCTGTTATGCATTTTGACTTAGATCATAGAGTCAATTCAATTAAATGCAGTTGCGCCGAACCAGTTGTGCCAGCTATGAGGAAGAGCAGAAGACCAAGTCACGTGTGATGAAATATTGTTGTGCTCATTCGTTCAGGACTGACTCCACTGTCCAGTCACCCTACTGCCTTCCTTGACCCCTTGGTTGTGAACCAACGGACTATACTTCCCCCATAATCATGGAAACTTTGTTCCGATGATTAACCATCTATGAGATATCTCGGGTGAGACTGGGCCTGCTTCGCGGGTGTTGTCGATGGGGTTTCTTTATTGGCTCGATATCTCAGGTAGTTGTTGGATCAGTGGGCTACATAGGACCTGGTTCGTGCAAGTGGGGAAAAGTGTCCAAAAAATGGTTCTGTTGCTAGGACCCTTGTGATTAAATTGGGGATATGGTGTGGCACCCAACGAAGGAGGAGATAGAAGATTGGATGGAAGCTAAAGCACTATCTTCTGGGCAAGAAGAAAGTGCAGGGATGCAGGTTAGTGCAGAAAGATGGTTGGATGATTATATATATGCTGATATTCACAAGATATTCTTTGCTAAATTCCCTATTCTACTACATGAATGGCTAGTAGGATTGGAATCTAGATGGACCAATTGCCAAACAAGGGACATTACTGAGTGGAGTGACCAATTGGTTCAAGAGGTAACCAGTGTAAGTAATGTTGTGTCAAGAGCTGTTGATTTTTGGGTTGATAGTATATTGCAAGGGTATATTACTGAATTTGCAATAGATACCATAACTTCATATAGTGAATCTGAACGAGATTTCTTCCAAGGATTGTGAAGGAGATACTTGTTGAGTATAAGTACTTGTATAAAACTACTTTCTTATGAGAAAGGTCTTTTGCACCTAGATAGTTGAGCCGTGTGCTTGGGAAGGGGCTATGTCGGTAATAAGTAGGTAAGAACATGCGGAATATGTGTGGAGATGTTCCCTATAAGAACAGAACCTGAACTCAGGGATGGAGTTCTAATAAGTGGGAGAAGATTCAAATCAGGAAAGAGAAGGAAAACCAAAAGGGGCCGATGGAATCCTAGATTGTTTGAAGGAAGTGAACATGAACTTCAGTCGTGCAAAGACGAAGGGTCTTGCGATGAAGAGGAGGACTATGTATCGATATCAGAAGGACTTGAGGATCCAAATAGCTCTAATGATACCTTAGGGTCAGAGCACAATTATATAACACCACCTATATCACTTGAGACAAGATCTAGAGTCTCATCCCCTGTAAAAACCTCCAACTCGAACAACACTAGTCCTGAAACTAGTGTGCCCGAAGGCACACCTCAATTGAACCCTACCCCAGAGAACCTAAATACCAACATCATGGCTGCAACAGACATCCAGTTAGCTACATTTAATGGGAATTGAACAAAGGACCCAGAGCAACATTGGTTTCTTTGTGAAGCTATCTAGATGGTACACTTAGTACATAATGCTGATATAAAGAAGAGACAAATGATTATGACCTTAAGGGGTCACACCCTAGATTATTTCATGAATTTTTGTGCCATCCCAATTGGAACACCATAGAATAACCTCAAGGAAATATGAGCTGCAATGATCTCAGAGTTCAGAAAACCCAAATCAGAGTCCCAATGTATTACTGAGATTAAGGAGATTAAATAAGCTATGGCAGAATCTGTATGGGATTTTTACCAAAGATTCAATACATTGATGGCTAAATAAAGCTTCCAAATGTTTGATGTACAACATAAGGAATGGTTTATTACTAATCTACTACTACACATCTGAGGGTCGCTGATGTAGCAGAAGATTGAGTCACAGACAAAAGCATTGGAGCTAGCGATGAAGCTAGAGGCTTCGCCTATTGCTGACAGTGCTATTGGAATGGTCCATATTCAGTCGCAGCTGGCCAACCTCACACTACAAATTTAGGATATAAAAAATGGGAAAGAAGGACAAGAATATTTATGGTGCAAAAAATGTAGAACGGACGGGAACACTAAGGATAACTGTCTGACCTTCATGAATTATGTTGCATTTGGTGCACCTAACCCATTAAATGGGAAAGGGTTACCTTGGTGTCGTATATTCCAGTCAAGAGGTCACTGTGATGAAGAATGTGTGTATTTGTAAAAGGTTGTAAGTACCCCTGCAAAATTATTCTATGAATTTTGTAGATCAGTAGGACATGGTGAAAAAGACTGTAGAGCATACCATCTCTTGAAAGAGAAAATAGTTTATACATACTTGATGAAAAATGAGGGGTTACCCCAGGTTGAACAGGCACAAAAATCATACCAACCTACATATTTCCCAGCTAATCAGTACCCATAGCCCCATGCACCTCAAAAGCCATATGCACAGCCAAACCCCTTTCGGCAGAACTACCAACAGAACCAGTGCCTGCAACAACAATTACACCCTCAAGGAAGGGGTGGTGGAAAATTTAGAGGATGGGGTGGTGGATGAGTATTTGGTAGGGGAAGAGGTCCAGTTACATGCTATAACTGTGGACAAGTAGGTCACTTTTCCAGAGACTATTTGGAGCCTTCCATGACATGCTCATATTGTAAGGGTCAAGACCATAATGTTGAACAATGTCCTCAGCTGATTGCAAAGTGGCAAGAAAGAACTATTGTCACACCCAAACACCCACCAAACCTGAACCCAAATTCAAATGTGAATGTTCATATGATCATGGTTGAATCACGAGACCTGAACATTACAGCCGTAACAAGAGAAGATACGATGGCTGGAGTAGAGAAAGAGAACTCCCAAGAGCAGAAGCAACCACAAGTGAGACCGATGGTGCAGAAAAAAGAATCATTGATTGACCTGAAGTAGAAAGAAGTATTTTGGGATGTGAAATCAGAATTCATAAGCCCTGATGTACCATCAAGTTCAACAGAAGTCAAGGACATGCCGGAACGATTCCAGCACATGTTTCAAAAGAAAGCTTCAACCGAGGTTAGTAAGCTAAGACCTCTTCTGTCAAGTTGGTTGATGCTAATTCAAGATAAAGATGCTATTGTAGAGCTACAAGAAATAATAGGCAAGATCCCTATAGTACCACCAATTGAGAAGAAGGTTAATCGAATACGACGGAAATGTAAGACTGGCCATGAAATGAGAATGAATCCGTAGATAGGTGACTATGACATGGACTATATTATCTTAGATATGGGGTCAGATATCAATATCTTGACTTGCGAAACATGGGAAGCATGGGTAAGCTACACTTGGACTGGTCTCCTATCCAACTGCATCCTTCTAATCAGACGAAGGTACTACCCATTGGACAATTGAGCAATGTCATCATCGATGTTGAAGGATTACACACATATGCAGACTTTGAGGTCATCAACATTATGGATGATACAAATCCTTACCTTGCACTACTAGGGATATATTAGGCTATAAACAATCAGACAATTATCAATTTCAATAAAAGGATCATCTCGTTTAAAGATGAGGAGATGAGAGTGGTATCACCCATTGATCCATTCTAGGGGCAAAGATATGTTGAACCTGTTTATAATGAGGGGCAGGTCAACTATCTCGATCAAAGATACAATGTTACAGCCCTACATGAATATCATAACAGTCCAACAGTAGATGGGAACCTAAGCTGGAAGTGCGCAAGTTCCTGTACAACCGATTCAGGAGAGGCTTTAGAGGATTAGCAAAATAGGTCACATGAAGTCTCCATGAGAAGGCGTTTAAGAGTGAAAAGGTCTGTGTTATGGGTGGAGACTGAGTCAAGGGAATTACCCACATATGAGAGCTTCATATACTCTTTGGACATGACACCTAAGACCTGTGATAACTCTAAGTAGCTATGACAAGGAACCCAGTAGGTCACACACACAACTCTAAAAATTTACAAACACCCTATATTTCAGAACACGATCCAGCAAGACACGGCGGGTATAGTTGAGAAGATCAATGACTCTAATGCTCACCTACATAGCACAACTACTCAGCAAGACAAGCTACGTAGGGACGCAGAAGATAGCCCCACTAACTCTAGCGGGCCAAAAACAATGGAACTAAGTAAAGATCATAGAGTAATACAAAAGCAACCACAGGGTGAAACAGTTGTACAAATCACCGATCTCCTAAAAGAATATCAGACCCTATTCCCTATAAATGGCACAAAAAGAAAGGAAAGGGTAGAAGACTTCAATAGGATGAAGATACATTTGCGATTGCATATTAAACCAACTCAACAACAGCTACCGCCAGGGCATTGTCAATATATCAGGGTGAAACCTTCATAGAAGGAAGACTTATTCTACAATATGACAGCAGAGTCGTCACACACCCTCACAAACTGAAGGCAACTTGTCTATGACCATATACCATTGCACCAAATATGGGTAGGGACACAACACAATTTCAGAAAAGTTGATGACACCTACATTGCGAGTTTGGTAGACAACACTTGCCTGAAACCTTACTCTGACACGTAAAAAAAACAAAACAAAACAAAAATGGACAAAAAGGACGTAAACTATTCTATTACAAGATTGCGACAGCAGAAGGCATGAGAATTAAACCACCCAGTGCTCACATCATCACATATACCCAAGTGGGTAACCTAAAGTGTGCAAGCGACAAGACAACTAGGCACCAAAGAAGGAAAAAATCAAGAATGATAGGCTGGCTAGCATTAACCATTGGATCCATACTAAATATCTGTATGGTTGAGTCACTTGCGTGGCATTAAATCAACCCAGTGCAAGGAGCAATGTGGCATACTGTTAGCTCTTGAAAACTGTTGTAGCACTAATTGCCATTACTTGTCTAACAGGTACATCCCGAAAGGTTAGCTATATAAATTAATGGAGAAAGAATTGGAAAAGGAAACCTACAAGCGTGACTAGACCTTAAGCTATTACCAAATAAATGATTGAATGACACTATCTTCTATTTAAATATTCATTTCTCTGTCATGACATTTTTTTTTGTTACGCGTTGAGAGCACTAGAGCCGAGCTATTGCAGACCTACATCTTGGGACCTGTTTTCCATCCTGTTCAAACCCATGGTAATTAACATCCCCAGCGAAAGTGAGGCTTCAGATGCCACTGTCATCTCCGGCTACCTAATTGAGGAGGAAGTAGAAATATAGTCAACTACAAGCCCACAGTTGCAGCTGTCCCTGAAGACTGGCGCAATTCCAAGAACTAAGAGGCCATAGAAAATTCCGACCCCTGGTTCACATCCTGTGCCAAACCCAGTCTAGGAAATACCAGTTATTCCAGGTAAGTCATCTGCATGACCGCAGCCAAGAAAAAATAAACATAAAGTTTCAGATACCTTAGATGACCGAGGAAAGATTCCTACTACTTCCTAGGGAACTGATGATGCAGATAAAGAACTACCACCACAAGAGGATACACAGAGAGAACAGGTCGACCCAAAATTTCCAGCTTACGTTAGACCAAGAAGAATTGGTGCAGTGCATTCAAATCTCCCAGCAAAAATGGTGACCACTTCGATTGCACGAAGGATCCCTGTCGACATACCTTTGTTAAAGGACATCCTCCCAATGTTGGCTGTGTTAAAACTCCAGGTCTACGACACTAAAAAATAGGAGGGATTACAGATAACAGATTGCATGGATATAATATAGACTGCTGACCCTGCTGTCAAGGTAATCAAAATGCAAAAGTGGGATGAGGTACTAGCCACTTTTGGTCTCCTCAACATACTGTTTATGCCTCATTTTGGCTAGAGTGCATAGGCAAGTATGTATGTAAAGCAGTTGCTAGTCTGCATTCATTGAGGATACTTATGGCTAGACCAGCCAAACCTAATTATTGTTGAACTAATAGCGATAATTATAGGGATGCCAAGCTGTTATACCAAAATCCTATCACCATCATGTGATAATACCTTTGGCATACCTACTTTCCCTGAATCTCAACTTCTAGAGTGAAGACTAAATGGTTTTTTATCAGTCTGTCATACAAATTCCCAGCACCACGCATGCCCCTTTGTCCAGGAGAGGTACCCCTACTCGTACCACTTTTCATCAGTTGTCCACAAGTGGTGCCACCACTCATTACCCTTGGTCCATAGGCGGTTATTACCAGAACCACTCTGTCATAGAAGGAGAAGCACTATACCCTGGGTATCCATCGCATTACTCCTAGTAATAACACTGCCCTGAATGTGCCGCATGTTCTTGGGGTTCCTTCCCCTTCTCCTAGTTATATTTTTTCTGTCATAGGTAAAATGTGGGGCATGGCTCTAGTCTATGGACATCATAATGGAGCTAAGCCGCTAGCATTTAAGTAATGGGGGCAACCTATGAACATCTGGATATCATGTTCGGTGGGAGCAAGTTGTAGAGCATAGTTTACGCTTTTGGTTTCAAGCTCGTTAAAAAATAAAACCATTCCTTAAGCATAGTTTACGCTTTTGGTTTCAAGCTTGCATAAAAATGAAACCATGCCTAGAGCATAGTATACACTTTTGGTTTCAAGCTCGTTAAAAAATAAAACCATTCCTTAAGCATAGTTTACACTTTTGGTTTCAAGCTTGCATAAAAATGAAACCATGTCTAGATCATAGTTTACCCTTTGGTTTCAAGCTCGTTAAAAAATAAAACCACTCATTAAGCATAGTTTACGCTTTTGGTTTCAAGCTTGCATAAAAATGAAACCATGTCTAGAGCATAGTTTACTTTTGGTTTCAAGCTCGTTAAAAAATAAAACCACTCCTTAAGCATAGTTTATGCTTTTGGTTTCAAGCTTGCATAAAAATGAAACCATGTCCTGAGCAAAGTTCCCATTCTATGTAAAGCTCGTAGAAAAATGAAATAGAACCTAACCATCATGTTAGTTTTTCCTAAGCAAAGTTCCCATTCTATGTCAAGCTCGTTAAAAAATGAAATGGATCTCCTCAAGCATAGTTTACCTTTTGGTTTCAAGCTTGCATAAAAATTAAATCATTTTTTAGCATAGTTCATTTTCTATTTCAAGCTCATTAAAAAAATGAAGTAGGTTTCCTTAAGCATAGTTTACCTTTTGGTTTCAATCTTGCATAAAAATGAACTCATGTTCCAAGAATAGTTACCTTCTATTTCAAGCTTGCATAAAAATGAAACAGATCCCCTTCCCTTGATTCGAGTCTTCACTTTAGTGTTAGAACTTGAACCTTTTCCTACCCGATTCTCGTTCTTCCTACCCTCCTGGTGAACATTTTTACATTAGTAACCAGGTTTTTAGGTTGGGTATGGAAGAATAATCATTAGATGAAACGAAGCTTGGGGAATGTCAAACTGCTAGCAACCATGCTAGGGGTAGGATTCGCTAGCAATCATGCTGGGGGCAGGATTCCAACCTCTGTATATCATGTTAATGGGTTTTTTTAGCATAGTTTACCAATTGGTTTCAAGCTTGTGTAAAAATGAAACCAATCCCTGAGCATTCTTTTAACTAATCTTCAAGCTCGTTAAAAACAGTAAGATAGTGTTGAGCTTATTTTTCATTTTTCGTGCTCTGGTTAAAACATGAAAAGTGGGTTGAGCTTATATTATTACTTTTTCGTGCTCTAGATTCAAACATGAAAAATGTTAATGAAGTTCTCTTTAAACCCTTTTTAGACTCCCTAAATAGGAAAAGATTGTCGAGCAATCTTGTCTTCTTCATGCTCATTAAAGTATTTGAAGAGTCGTCCGTAGGATGGTAGGTTATCTCTTTCTCGGTTCGGATAGGACTATTTACGAGAAAGGAACACTCCATCTAATCATGACTAGAAGAGTTCTCTAAGGTATGATTTTATACTTTTTCGGGCCTTAGAGACTAAATCATACGAAAAAGGACCCCCACAGAGACTTCTTCTGTATTCATTCAGACTCTCTAAACATGAACGATACCGAGTTTTCTTTTAGTGGAATCATTAAATTAAACATTGAGAGACCCATTTTGGGAACGAGTCCCTCCTCTCTTAGGTTTGTAAAACATATGGGACTGGACTTGTCTTCTGACAAGCTATATCGAGTGTTTGTTACCCCCTTTGAACTCATAAAACTGAAAAGAGGTACTCATCAATCATGATGGGGGAAATGTGAAAGGTAATCATTTTGCAAATAATGGTAGTTGTTTGTCGTTGCCTTTGAACATGGCACTTATCTGTACAATCATGTCAGTCAATTGGGTATTTAGCTGATCTCGATGACAATACACTTTCATGAGTCATGCCAATCCTTTGATTCTTTCAAAATAATGCATTGTCCACTGTCGCATTGTGTATCTATCCTGTCTAGTCATGCTGCCAAGTCATTTTGTCGTGCCACCTGATGTTCAAAGGGGATCTAAAGAAATCTTACCTCTGCAGTATACATAGCCTTTGTGTCAGTATCTTTGAGTCAGTCATATGGTTACTACATCTACATCATTCCAGAACTATGTTCTGAGTTTTGTGTCATTGATGTGGGACTCATCATGGCCCTCCTTCGACGAGGCTATTCCTGTCGACATCAGCTCATCATCCAGGAAACAGTCTCAGAAACAATATTTAGTACCTTGAGATCTGTATGCCTTAATGACATATTCTCTCACTCTCGAGATAGATTCACATCATTGACCTTTGATTGATAGAATCGACTAGGTGTTCAACATCAGGACATCTATTCTCACTTAGTAGATTGTACTAGAGTACCTTGGGAATCATTGACATTAATGGTGATCTCCCTCGCACTTGTTAATGGTTCACATTATTGGCCGGTAATTAAGTGGTTTCTACCATTTTTGACTTCAGATCATTGTAATCACATGGATAGAATCGTACTTTGTGGAAGACGAGACGAAGACCCTTGGCATTTGTTTAAAAGCACTCATTGCTTTTTCCTAGTTTGCGATGGAGTTTTGTATATCTAGCATGGATCCACATTTGTATGGTCGTGGCTATGCTCAAATTTTCGTCTATATGACATAGATCTACGTTGTATGTCTAGTATCTATGTCCAAGTTTGAGTCCTCTATCACATGGATCTATGTTGTATTCTAGTAGCCATGCTTGTTTATTCCACTCATGGATATGCCTTGTATTGGCCTGTAGCTATGAGTTTGGTTACTTGTGTCTATGATTCAATATACTGATGCACTACAGATTCCTACTTGATGACATGCTCCGATAGAGCCAACATTTTCATCTCCTAGCAATGACTTGTTCTCAAAGCTCTCGTTTATCATATCACTCTAAGACTCGCTCCGATAGAGCCAACATTTTCATCTCCTAGCAACGACTTGTTCTCAAAGCTCTCGTTTATCATATCACTCTAAGACTCATGCTTTGGGGGGCAACCTGTTATACAAAAATCCTGTCACCATCATGTGATAAGACCTTTGAAATACCTACTTGCCCTAAATCCCAGCTTCTGGAGTGAAGACTAAATGGTTTTTTATCAGTCTGTCATACAAATTCCCAGCACTGCGCATGCCCCTTTGTCCAAGAGTGGTACCCCTGATTGCACCGCTTTTCATCGGTTGTCCACAAGCGGTGCCACCACCTATTACCCTTGGTCCATAGGTAGTTATTACTAGAACCGCTCTATCATAGAAGGATAAGTGAAGTACCCTAGGTAAAAAGGGAAAAAGAGAAGCTTCTCAAGGCTTATAAATGATAAGCCTCGAGATATCCCTTATCCCTACTGCTGTGGGTTTATTGAGCTCGAGATCCCTCATCCTAGGATCTTAGAGGCCACCTCACCCACTAATTTCTCAACCATCTCTATCCATTAAATCCCTATAAATATGAGCTCATATCCATGGTTGAGGAGAGAACATTGAAGGTATTGTTATGCTGTTGGACTGATTCTTGGCCCAAGATCATTTGGAGAGAGCATAGAGAGCTAGAGTCAGAGCTTTTGGGGATGAAGAGCTGGTTTCATGGAGATGCATGTCAACACTAAGGCTTGGTTGTAAACTTCTTCATATTTCTAATGCAAGTTGATTTTCTATCCCATATATATTGTTGATGTTTGATTTCAGATGTATATTTCTAGATTCCTTAGTCACTAGCATAGATTAGTAGATCATATTCTAGTTGCTTTGATGTGTTTCGTGTTGAACTCTTTTGCAGGTACACAGGTGAACTATCAAAGCCTTGTATTCCAGATATCTACAGCATCTAGGGGGATTTATCAACCTCTGTGATCTATTTGTTCTGGATCTGAACCATTCAGACCAGTGAAACACCTTGCTTTCCGCGGGAGGTGAAATATTCCGATCAACACAAGAGAAGGCAAAGACCCTCTGCCTTACTTTGCTAAGCGTAAAACTAGGGATATTCAGTGGAAGCACAACCTTCAACGCGTAGGATGGGGATACGCAATTGGACCTGTTAGTGCCAGAAATTGTTCCCAGACTACGAGAACAATCCAACACAATCTCAATAAACACAATAAAGTAAAATAGGGTTTTCTAGGGTTTTGGTTGAATAGTTTGTAGACAAGAGAGAAGAAAATTCATGAAAGCAAAGAAAACACTAAATCATGAGCACTTGAAACACTAAGATGCATAACATATAAACCATAATCCAAACATAAAAATCATAGTACTGAGTTTCCCCCACATCTAGCAAGCATTACAAGTATAAAAACCTTAAACATGAAATGAGTATACCAACTGAGTAATTAACAATGAGTAAGCCTGCTTCTCTAAAACTGCTATATTTTAACTCTGAATCTCTAAGAGTTTTGTTGAAAAATGTAATGGACTGTTCAAGGCCATCCTTATTCTTCTATAATAAAACAACAGCCAATGTATCTTCAGATGCAAAAGAAAAAGTTAGAAATTCCTTTGTAAAATATAGACTTACTAATACTGGAGCTTCAGTAAGAGCCATCTTAATTTTTTCAAATGAGTTTTTTGCTTCTGTAATCCACTTGACCTCCTGATATTTCTTCAACATGGTTGTAATCTGTTTGATAGTCTCAGCAAAATTTGGTATAAACTAACGCAGAAAATTTATTTTACCAATGAAAGATTGTACATCCTTCTTTCTCCTTGGTAAAATTATTTTCAGTATTGCTTTCACCCTTTTCGAATCAAACCTTATGCCATCAGCTAAAACTAAATGACCCAATAATTTACCTTCTTGTACAACAAAATGTGATTTCTTTGGATTAAGAGATAAACCATATTTTTTGCACTTCAGAAAAGTTTGTTTTAAGTGTTTTAGATGCTCATCATCTAATTGTGAAAATACTGTAATATCATCTAAGTAAATCACTACAAACTTATCTCTCTCCCCTACAAAGGCTATGTCCGTAGCTCTTTGAAAAGTTGCTCCAGCATTCATTAATCCAAAAGGCATTTTATCATACATGAAAGTTCCCTAGGGAGTAGTAAAATTTGTTTTCTCTTTATCATCAGGATGCATGGCACTTTGATTATATCCTGAAAAACCATCAACCATAGAAATTCTTTGTGCACCAACTACATTCTACAATATTTGTTCTATTTTTGGCAAAGGGTAATTATCCTTCAATGAAGACCTATTCAAATTTCTAAAATCAACGCATAGTCTGATTTCACCATTCTTTTTCCTGATAGGAACTAAATTGGCAACCCATGAAGAATACTTGAGGGGAACAATGATCTTAGCACCTAATAACTTTTTCAACTCCTTTTCAATAACAGGAAACAAAGATGGATTTATCCTCCTTAATTTATGTCTGAAAGGTTTAACATTCAGTTTTAGAGGCACTTTATGCTGTATAATTCCAGTATCATATGTTTTCAAATCTTCATATGACCAAGCAAAAACAACAACATACTCTTTTAACATCATAATGTACCTGTTCCTCTGTTCTGCTGTGAGTGCTTTTGAAATATTCACCATTCTAGGATGTTCTGAGGTGCCAATATTATAGTCCACTACATTTTATTTTGAAGACTATACAACACGTTTTAAAGGTGTATCATCTTTGGAAAATATTCCCTCTAATGGCACTAAACCTTTAGGAATGAAATTACTTTTAAGTTCAATAATATTGTGACCAGCAATCTCATTTTCTGCAATATCTTCAAAATCCTCAACCTCATCATCTTGTTCTTGATCAATTAGGGAATTGGAAAACTCACCTATCAGCTCTAAAAACCTTTTAATTTCAATTTCATCTTCAAAAACTTTCCACTGCTTTACATTATCAGGCACAGAAGGTCTGTACCTAACCTCAATAGGATACTTTAGCTGTGTTGTTTTGGGAATCCTGAAATGTGTGGTTGCTAGGGCAAGGGAATCAGCAGTTTGGTTATGATCCCTATGAATGTAAGTGATATTAAAAGCCACCAAATAATTGTCTATCATATCTCATACTTCATTACGATACACTTTCAACAAATCTTGTTTTACTTGATAGTTGTTCCTCACCTGCTGAACAACCAACACGAAGTCGTCATATATATAAATCTGCTGAATGCCTAAATCTTTTGCAGCTTTCAAGCCTAACAACAAAACTTCATATTCTACAATATTATTAGTGGTGATAAATTCCAATTTATACATTAATTTTACTATTTCACCACCAGGAGATATTAGAAGAACCCTTGCTCCAACACCCTCCTTACATGATGATTCATCAAAGTATAATTGCCAAAGTTCATCTTCTTGTTCCCTAGTGCATTTAACTGGATTTTATTTTTCAACCTATAATAAACTAGAAGTATTATCATCATCAATAAAATGCAACATACAAGTACCCAAATCCTTGTCAACAATATAGAAGGGATTATTTGTAGGGTTCTTATCATCTGTCACAATATAGGAAAATTATAACTCTCTATATAACCTTATGTTTTCTCCTCCAAATACAAGAATTGTGGCATATGTTAAATCCATCTGTAGAGTCCCACCAACCTTCTTGGCCCATGATCTAGAGAGCAGCAGTCCAAACTTGGGTGTAATGTCTGCTATTGCCACATCCATAATCACACTCTTCATTGGTAGCTGAGCTAAACGGGAAACCATATCTTTAATCACTACTAAACATTTTACAACTCATGAATCAAAAGCATACAAATCATGATAAGGTTTTGTTATACTCAAACCTAAAGCCTCCATAACAGTTTTTGGAATTAGGTTATGTGATGCTCCTGAATCCAAAAGACAATCATGTATCATATGTTCATGAATAGTTAGTGTGATGTAAAAAGGAAGTGATGCACCTGCCTCATTTTCAGTTTTTCTGCCAAGGCTGACCCAATAAAGATTTTAGGATTTTCCTCTTTTAAATGCACTTTATTAGAAGGAAGTTGATTGTTTGCTGAATCAATCATTTTCAGAACTGAATTTTTATAAGGATTCTTCATAAACTCGATGAAAGGCACAGGGATCTTGATTTTTCCTAATTCATTTTCTAGGTTAAAATTCTGCATACTTTTATTTACCTCTTCAACTTCCACATTCTTCTTTTGTTTATCCTAATTTTGTTTTTTCTCTAACATAGGATCAGACTACTGTTTAGGAGGACAAACTACCTTTTTATTTGGATTTTGAACTAATTGCTTTGGACCTGACCTCAAATTTAAAGTCTTCTTTGGATCAGTCTGGTATGTATCAGCAGTTACAGTAGTCACTTCAAGATTCAAAACATTTTATGTTTCAAACATATCAGCATCATAATATTCTGAGTTTAAAAACTCTTCTTTAGTCACAAAACCTTCAATTAACTGCTCTCCAAAATAATTCATATCCTAGTCTATATCCTCAAAGAACACTTCCTATTTAATTTCTTCTTCATCAACTACATTATTCTGAAGTGGTGGTGGCACTTTTTGATCCTCAGTTTCTTTCCTTTCTCGCTGAATATCATTATTTCTTCTCTCTCTTAGAATGAAGCGAGGCACAAACTATCTTCTAAATTGGTTTGGATTATTAGGGTTTCTACCACCCTCTTGAATAGGTTTGTTTGAATTATTATCTAATTCCAACTTGTTTAATTTTGTTGTCAAGATCTTAACTATATTATCCATCTCATCAATTTTACCTTCTGCAGAGTGGGATGTTGAAACCCCTGGAGCTGCCTCTTTCTTACCTTTCCTATCATATATCTGTTGAGCTGTATTTCCCTTCAATCTATTACAAGCTAATATATTGGAATCCACTTATAATGCTGCATCCTGCATGTTCAATAAAGTAACAGGTCTTCTTGCTCTTAAAAGTAGGGAAAATTCATGATCAAAAGCATTGGCATATGTGAGTTTTGCAGATGTTTCTGAAGGTTTTATCTCTGCAGGAATTCTGCCATACATTTTATTGAATCTCTTCAAAAAATCAGCTATGGTTCCATCCTTATTTCTCCTAAGGGATCCAAAGTTAGTGATGTAATATGTGTGATCCTTGGTATCACCCCATTGTCTCATGAAAATTTCTTCAAGTTCTTCTATGATAGTGATAGAATTTGTAGGCAACTCCCTGAACCATTTTCTGACCTCTCCATCAAGACTTTGTACAAACATCCTCATCCATACATCCTTGGCCTCAATATTCTAATTATCAACATAGCCGAGAAAGGAATCCCAATTATCCTCAGCTGTGGTCTCACCTTGTCCATTAAACATAGCCAGGTATTTTTGGTAATCACCCCCAGGAAGTGCATTGAAAGCCTGAGGAAAAACTAAAGGTGTATACCTATCTGCCACCATTCGGTCCATCACGTCTAATGGCTTATTTTGGGCTGCCATTTTTAAATTAACTGATTTAGATGATGGAAAGACTTGACTAGAACTTGGTTGAAAAGGGTTTTTACCAACTTTGAGGTGAAATAAAGGGATTTTACTAGGAGATATAGTCTTTGCTTTCTGAAAATATTGAGTATCAGTGAAAACTTGAAAATTACTAACAGGGATTGTAGTCTTTAACCAATATGACTCTTGTTCATCTCCCTTTAGAACAGAAAAAGGTGATGAAATATCTAACTGATCAGGGTTACATAGGGCTGCTAATGACTGAGACCTTCTGATCTTCCTACCTATTTTCAATATTTGTTCGAGGTCTGAGACACCCAGTTGTAAAGGCGAACAAGGTCTATTTCTTGTTCCAACTCCCTTAGTAGCCACTATGAAATACTGGTGAAAAGTAGTCTTTTAAATTTTTTGGTTTAAGTTCACCTCTCAAAACCAGTGAAATGATAAGTATCCCAGGGAAAATAGGTTTTCAAAATCCTCCCCAACAATGGTGCCAAAGATGTTAGTGCCAAAAATTGTTCCCAGACTACGAGAGAACAAGCCAACACAATCTCAATTAACACAATAAAGTACACTAGGGTTTTCTAGGGTTTTGGTTGAATAGTTTGTAGACAAGAGAGAAGAAACTTCATGAAACCAAATCAAACAATTAGCATATAAACCATAATCAAAACATAAAAATCACAATACTGAGTTTCACCCACAGCTAGCAAGCATTTCAAGTATAAAAACCTTAAACAGGAAATGAGTATACCAACTGAGTAATTAACACAAATTAGAAATGAAACCAGTCAAAAGTCTAAAGGGCATATAGTTGCATATATTTCATAATTCAGTCATCAAAAACACAGAAGAGTCTTTACACTTAGCTCATAAACTAGCCTGATAGCCTCCCCTTGCCACAAAAATATAACCATTGGTCCTTTTTCCAACTTACATTTATCCCATTCTTTCAAAAATAGTTGCATAACTAAACCCTAACTACTTTTTAAGTTATCTATTGAACTGTTCAATATAAACTTTATCATTATATAAAAATGAAATTACTTTTCAAACTAACTAATAATTTCTCTTATCAAAGTATTTTTACAAATATTGTGTTTCCTCAGCTAGAAGAGCAATTCCCTCTAATGCTTGAGCTTTCCTTCTAGCTTTCAGGTGGTCTGCTTCCAAGTCTACAAATTTCTTTGTTAACTCCTCATTCTGCTGAGTCAGGTCCTAGATAGTCTGCCTTAGTTCTGTAAACTGATTCTCTGTCTGTCTTTTTCATTTAAGAGCCTCTTTAGAAACTATAATCAATTCCTGATAATGATTGTTCACTTCTTCCAAGTCTTCTCTAAGTCTCCTATTTGTAGTAACTAATCCATCATTAGTTTCATGCATATTTTCAATTTCATGCTTGTATTGCTTAATGCTCCTTTGCATATTTTCCTTTTCAGAATCAATACATTTACTTTCTGATATTGATTGCATCCCTTCTAGTGCCCATGGTATTTTCAACTTCTTGTATATTTCTTCATCCTCCTTCATAATCTCTATGAAGGTCACAAGAATCTTTGGATGTTCTTCAGCTTTAACATTGCATTAAACTTCTTCAATTACCTCTTTTTTCTCCATACAAGAACTCTTTATTTCATTTTGTTGTTGTTCTTGAATCATCTTATTTCGAACCTCCATGAAAATGTTTGAGCTCTTAGCATCAGTGAAGATTGGATTTTCTTTTGAAACTACTAATTTTTTACCCTTTATAACTTCTTTGTTGTCATCTTCACTATCTCCCAATTTCTTCTGAGATGATGAATCTTCTATTACTGTAATATTTTTATCAGCCAATTTGTGATTTAATAGCTTCTTCATGTTTAACCTAAGCTTGTTCTTCGGCCTTGTCTTGGGTCTCCATATTTCTCCAACTTCTCCTGACATTTTCAGAACCTTTCCTTGATGAGTTATTGAAGCAAATTCAACAACCTTCACTCTTTTCTTTCGTGAGACTGTCTCCTCTTCAAAATGGGTGTGTATTTCTTGCTTAGAACAAACCCTAGCTTCATTAGTAATAGGATTCCTAGCCTCATTAGATAAGTATTTTTCATCCTCTTCAAAAAGAATTGTAATAGGGCTCTGCTTCTACTCCTTAACATCTTCCTTTACACCTTGATTTTTTTCTATAGGTAAAACATCTTTCACTGGCTCAACTTCTTTCATCTCTGACTTTGAATCTCTGCTTTCCTCAACATTAATTCGCTGTCCAAGTTCAATGTTCTCATTTTCCTGATTTGAAGTGTTTCCTGGTTCATCAGCTTCTTCATCTTTGACTATGACCTTCTTTTTAAGCTTCTTGATCAAAATATGACCCCTATCTAATTGTCTCTTCTGAGATTGATCCTCCTTCTTAGTTTTGAAACCTAACCAAAATAAGAAGTGTTTCCATGTCTTCTCTTTTTTCTACAATACAGTACTTATGATCAGTTTTATGAGCCCATGGTGAAAAACTGATTGTTTTGTATGATCTTAATGTTCTTTCATGCTACTTGACATCTTCTATAAACTTTTCAAAAAGAAGAAAGGAATATTCATTTTGGATTCATGACTGAGATGTTGAAGGAATCTAAAATGATATTTAAACACAAAGGAAAATCTCCCCTCATAGGTGACATAGCTTTGTAAGATGTTGATAGGCTCAATCCACTCAAGTTTAAACTTTTGAATAGAAACACCCTTTCCCCAGTCTGCTACTACACCTAGAAGTAGATATCTTTGAGCATCAAAAGTGAAGGGCACCTTTTTTAACGATAATTCTCTCTCATCCAGAATTCCTGTTGCTTTTTCTAGTAACTCATTGGTTAGTTTGAACTTCAAAGTGTCAAAAGACACTACATCCTTGTCTAAACATTAAGCAAATTTGTAAGAAACCTTTGAGTGATAACATTTAATCTTTTCAAAGAATACTAACCACCCTGTTTCTGCAAACAATTGTGCACAATCTGGAAAGTTTTGAACCCAACTTAAGTCTGAGGGTTCTTCCCTATTAGGCTTACCACTCTTTTTAATTTTGAACTATTTTCAAATAGATTTTTTCAATAAAACACACTTTGACTGTCTTCAAATATTGATAAACTGACAGACAATACTATATAGGGGAACCCTAAAAACCCTAAATTGAAGTCTTCTCATTTAAGCTAGTGAATACTTTAATTCCATGACTGAGAATCCATCATTTAGTATTAATTAGGTTTAAAAACTAATAATCTATAATCAATTTGCTCATTAATCCTCTGTTTAGAAAAAATCCCAAATTATAAACCTTGGTAATCAGTTTGCAGCCTACCTATTAAAACGACTAATCCAGCTACTAGAATCTCGTTCTCTTAATTGTCAAGTGTCTAATTGCATGTCCCAATATTCTTTGATAGCTCCAGATGACCACTCCTAAAAGCCCTATTTTTTGCTCTGTTTCAAAATTTCGATTACCAAGTGTTGATTTTTTGCCACGACCTTCACCTGATCTACGTGCACTTCAGGGAATAGGTGATTCAAAATGCCTTTGTCTCATTATGGTCTGCTATCATTATTGCATCATCTTTGCAAGAAACCACCATGATATGCCCTCATGATAATATTTACACCTGTCACAGTGATTATTATAAAAGACACACATATCAAATCCATCACTGAGTATGATTAACATTTTATGTGTGAGAATTCAGGAGAAAATTGAACCAGAAATGATAATTTTCTACTTGCGTGACTTTCTTGTAGTGCGTGTGTGTATTTGTTTTTGGCTAGCACTATAAGAAATTTTGAGTTAATAATTTGAAAAATTTAAAGTCATGAAAAAGGGTTAAACTTGGTTTAGGAACTGTTATGGAGAGAAATTCCTATGGCTTGGGGTACCACAATAGACAGCTTGACTCCAGAAATCAATCCTTTCCAATATGCAATAGAAATTAAATGTCTAACACTAAAGGATCAGACCTCATACCTTATTCCGGATGGTTGAAGTAGATCCCCGTTGAGCTTTCCAATCTTCAGCTTGAATTGATATATTACTTCCTCAACAACAAGTAAACAATACAAGCATACTATATATCATGATGTTAGATCTATTCTAGCATATATAATCAATAATGTAAAATCATTTGACATATTCCAATGGATACAATATTCATTCAAATACACATTATTGGACAGGAAAAGATATTTCTATTAATATGAATCACAGATTACAAGATAGATACAACCTCTGACGGCACGTCTGCGAACTGGAGAAACTGAATCCCCCAGTTGGGCCTCCACCACTTCAATCCTCCATCTCTCGATAGCAAGCTCACAAGCAAGAGGCAAGATTGGGAAGAACACAAAAGTGCTCCAAGGGAAAAAGGGATGCAGACTCAAGCATAAGTTCCGGCAACAATGGACTATAGTTTCTTTGCTCTCAATTCTCTCTTATGCCTTCAATGTACCAAGGGGTTCCTTATATAGCTTTCAAAGGGATAATGAAAGGTCGAATCCGAGCGATCTCAAGGCATATGGAAGGCCAGGAGTCACATGAGTCGGATCCATGTCAAGGAAAACTCCAAAAGAATTTGGATTATGCACACATCCCGATGTACGTGGTTATATGGGTCAAACCCGCATATGTACGCAATTATAGGTTTAAAATCCATGTATATCATTTTTCATATGTTTTTAGGGATGATCAAGGAAACATCAAAGGACAAAAAGTGGTCCATAGGGTCTAGGGAGTCTGCAGTGGGATAGGGGAAGGCCATACAAAGTGTGATTCACCTAGAGTGGTGAAATATGCTATAACAGGAACCTTAATCAAGCTTTTATGATATTATTTAGACCTTTTAATCCATATAAGCCTTCTATTAGCCCTCTGATTATGAAATAAAACTAAAATTTTCAAAAATAAAGCTAAGAAAACAAATAACATGAAAGCTTAAAGAGTAAAACCAAACTTCAAAACATAAACAAAAGTATTAAAATATGAAAAACAAAAACATGACCTAACATCTGGCTCCTGCTGCGGGATGAATTCCTCCCTATGAGGCTTCAAGAACCTGTAGACCAGTGCCTTCTGTGCTGCTACCTGCTAATCTAAAAAATTTCCTTTGGGTTATGGAGTCCTTATTCTGTTAATCACACTGGTATATACAATGAAAGTCCAGTATCCATCTCAAAAACTGTAAAAATGCTTGAGGAATCGTCCATTAACTGGATTAGACAACTCCTCACCCTGCAAAGTCTGTAGAACAAAAGTATTGTTTTCCAAAAACTTCGATACTATGAAAGGACCAAACCAAAGGTTATCAAACTTGCCATGCTTTCCTTTCTGCTCCTTCCTAGCATCCCATCTCAAAACCATGTCTCCCACTGAAAAACTAATATCTTTGATATTCCTATCAAATCTTTCTTTGACCTTTAACCTGTACAATTGAGCCTTTTCTTCCACTGTTTCTCTTTTTTGTTGTAACTCTATCAGTGCATAAATTCTTCTTTGCATATCATTTGGTTCTTCCTGACAATCTTGAAAAAATTTCATTATTGGGATACCCAACTGAACAGGAAAAACTACATCAGTACCATATACTAATTGGAAAGGAGAAGTTCCAATTGCTTTTTTAACTGTTATTATGTCTGCCCATAATGCATATTTTAACATAGAATCCCATGATCATTTATTCTTCTTCAATAACTTCATGATACTCTGAATAATATTCTTATTAGATGACTCAGCTAAGCCATTCCCCTGAGGATAATAAGGAATTGAGTGTTTCAATATGATACCATTCTTTTCACAAAATGCTAACATAGCCTTAGATTTAAAATCTTTAGCATTGTCAGTCAATAATTTCTGTGGACATCCAAATCTACTAACAATATTTTCTTCAATAAAATCTATGATCACCTTATCCGTGGCATTCCTTGTGGGAATAGCTTCTACCCACTTAGTAAAAAAATCTGTAGCAGTCAAAATCCACTTATGCTACCCTGAAGAAGATGGGTTTATCTCTCCTATGAAATCAAAACCCCATTGCTAAAAACGGGCATTAACAACAATTGATTTTAAAGGTAATGATAGCAACTTTTGTTTACCATCAAATTTCTGACAAGGGATACATGCTCTTACGTGCTGATATACATCTGAGAATAAGGAAAGCCAATAGTATCCTGCCCTTAGAATTTTATATGCTGTTGCCTTCCAATACTTATGTCCTCCACAAGCACCTTCATGGGATTCAGAGATCACTCCTTCATTTTCTGGTTTATCTAAACACCTGAGAAAAATACCTCCTGGATCTTTCCAAAATAGTTGTTGTTCTCTCAAAGAAAATTTAGTAGTTTTCAATTTCAAATAGCTAGCAGCTTTCTTGTCTAAATGTTCTGGACATTGCAAGTACAAACGAAAATGCACAATATCTGCATACCATGTGGATTCTGCATAGTGATCCATAATCTTTTATTTCTCCTGCTCTGCTTGAATTTCTTTCTGTGCTGGTTGTTTTGCCATGAGATGTAGACCTAAATCTTGGCAATTTGAATAAGTTAGCAATTTAGCTAAAACTTGTCCCTTTACTAGATTTCTAGGTCTAATATCCACATCATATTCCATGATTTTGGCAATCCACTTCCCTCTTTTCCCCTCATGGTTAACCTGAGTCAAAACATTCTTTATGGCATCATTAAGCACATAAGCAATAACCTTGGAATGCAAAACGTAAATTCTGAAAAATTTCAAAGCTTTTACCAATGAGTAAGCCTGCTTCTCTAAAATGTTGTATTTTAACTCTGAATCTCTAAGAGTTTTGCTGAAAAATGCAATGGGATGTTCAAGACCATCCTTATTCTTCTGTAATAAAATAGTAGCCAATGTATCTTCAGATGCAAAAGAAAAAGTTAGAAATTCCTTTGTAAAATCTGGACTTACTAATACTGGAGCTTCAGTAAGAGCCATCTTAGTTTTTTCAAATGAGTTTTTTTCTTCTACAGTCCACTTGACCTCCTAATATTTATTCAACATGGCTGTAATCTGTTTGATAGTCTCAGCAAAATTTGGAATAAACCAACGTAGAAAATTGATTTTACCAATGAAAGATTGTACATCCTTCTTGCTCCTTGGTAAACTTATTTTTTGTATTGCTTTCACCCTTTCCGGATCAATCCTTATGCCATTAGTTGAAACTGAATGACCCAATAATTTACCTTCTTGTACAACAAAATGTGATTTCTTTGGATTAAGAGATAAACCATATTTTTTGCACTTCAAATTTTTTTATTTTAAGTGTTTTAGATGCTCATCATCTAATTGTGAAAATACTATAATATCATCGAAGTAAATCACTACAAACTTATCCCTTTCCCCTACAAATGCTATGTCCATAGGTCTTTGAAAAGTTACCCCAGCATTCATTAATCCAAAAGGCATTTTATCCTACATGAAAGTTCCCCAGGGACTAGTAAAATCTATTTTCTCTTTATCATCAGGATGCATGGCAATTTGATTATATCCTGAAAAACCATCAACCATATAAATTATTTGTGCACCAACTACTTTCTGTAATATTTGTTCTATTTTTGGCAATGGGTAATTATCCTTCAATGAAGACCTATTCAGTTTCTAAAATCAACACATAGTCTAATTTCACCATTCTTTTTCTTGACAAGAACTAAATTGGCAACCCATGAAGAATACCTGATGGGAACAATGATCTTAGCATCTACTAACTTTTTCACCTCCTTTTCAATAACAAGAAACAAAGTTGGATTTATCCTCCTTAATTTATGTCTGAAAGGTTTAACATTCATTTTTAAAGGCACTTTATGTTGTATAATTCAAGTATCATATGTTTTCAAATCTTTATATGACCAAGCAGAAACATCAACATACTCTTTTAACAACTTAATGTACCTGTTCCTCTGTTATGCTGTGAGTGCTTTTGAAATCTTCACCATTCTAGGATGTTCTGAGATGCCAATATTATAGTCCACTACATTTTCTTCTTAAGATTGTACAATAGGTTTTAAAGGTGTATCATCTTTTGAAAATATTCCCTCTAATAGCACCAAACCTTTAGGAATGAAATTACTTTTAAGTTCAATGATCTTGTGACCAGCAATCTCATTTTCTGCAATATCTTAAAAATCCTCAACCTCATCATCTTGTTCTTGATGAATTAGGGAATTGGAAAACTCACCCGTCAGCTCTAAAAACCTTTTAATTTCAATGTCATCTTCAAAAAATTTCCACTTCTTTACATTATCAAGCACAGAAGGTCTATACCTAACCTCAATAGGATACTTTAGTTGTGTTGTTTTGGGAATCCTGAAATGTGTGGATGCTAGGGCAAGAGAATCAGTAGTTTGGTTATGATCCCTGGGAATATAAGTGATATTAAAAGCCACAAAATAATTGTCTATCATATCCCATAGTTCATTACGGTACACTTTCAACAAATCTTGTTTTACTCGATAGTTGTTCCTCACCTGTTGAACAACCAACTCGGAGTCGCCATATACAGAAATCTACTAAATTCCTAAATCTCTTGCAGCTTTCAAACCTAACAACAAAGATTCATATTCTGCAGTATTATTAGTGGTGATAAATTCCAATTTATACATTAATTTTATTGTTTCACCACCAGGAGATATTAGAAGAACCCCTGCTCCATCACCCTCCTTACATGATGATCCATCAAAGTATAATTGCCAAAGTTCATCTTCTTGTTCCCTAGTGCATTTAACTGGATTTTCTTTTTCAACATGTAATACACCAGCAATATTATCATCATCACTAAAATGGAACATACAAGTACCCAAATCCTTGTCAACAGCATACAAGGGATGATTTGTAGGGTTCTTATCATCTGTCACATAATAGGAAAATTGTAACTCTCTATATAACCTTCTATTTTCTCCTCCAAATACAGGAATGGTGGCATATGTTAAATCCATCTATAGAGTCCCACCAATATTCTTGGCCCATGATCTAGAGAGGAGCAGTCCAAACTTAGCTATAATGTCTGCTACTACCACATCCATAATCACACTCTTCATTGGTAGCTGAGATAAACTGACAACCATATCTTTAATCACTCCTAAACATTTTACATCTCATGAATCAAAAGCATATAAATCATGATAATTTTTTGTTATAATCAAACCTAGAGCCTCCATAATAGCTTTTGGCATTAGGTTATGTGATGCTCATGAATCCAAAAGACAATTATGTATCATATGTTCATGAATAGTTAGTGTGATGTAAAAGGGAGGTGATGCACCTGCCTTTTTTTCAGTTTTTTCTTCCAAGGCTGACCCAATAAATATTTTAGGATTTTCCTCTTGTAAATTCACTGTATCAAAAGGAAGTTGATTGTTTGCTGAACCAATCATTTTCAGAACTGAATTTTTATAAGAAGGATTCTTCATCAACTCAATGAAAGGCATATGGATCTTGATTTTGCCTAATTCATTTTCTAGGTTAAAATTATTCATACTTTTATTTACGTCTTCAACTTCCACATTCTTCTTTTGTTTATCCTGATATTGTTTTTTCTCTAACAAAGTATCAAACTGTTGTTTAGGAGGCATAACTACCTTTTTCTTTGGATTTTGAACTACTTGCTTTAGACCTGACATCAATTTTAAAGTATTCTTTGGCTCAGTCTGGTATGTATCAGCAGTTATAGCATTCACTTCAAGATTCAAATCATTTTCTGTTTCAAACATATCAGCATCATAATATTCTGAGTTTAAAAACTCTTCTTTAGTCACAAAACCTTCAGTTAACTGCTCTCCAAAATAATTCATATCATTGTCTCTATCCTCAAACAACACTTCCTCTTCAATTTTTTCTTCATCAACTACATTATTCTGAAGTGGTGGTGGCACTTTTTGATCCTCAGTTTCTCTCCTTTCTCGTTGAATATCATTATTTCTTCTCTCTCTTGGAATGAAGTGAGGCAGAAATTGTCTTCTAAATTGGTTTGGATTATTAGGGTTTCTAACACCCTCTTGAACAGGTTTGTTTTAATTCTTCTCTAATTCCAACTTGTTTAATTTTACTATCAAGATCTTAAATAACTTGGCCATATCATCAATTTTACCTTCTGGAAAGTGGGATGTTGAAACCCCTGGAGATGCCTCTTTCTTACCCTTCCTGACATATATCTGCTGAGCTGTATTTCCCTTTAATATATTAGAAGCTAATATATTGGACTCCACTTCTAATGCTGCATCCTACATGTTCAAGAAAGTAACGGGTCTTCTTTCTCTTAAAAGTAGGGAAAATTCATGATCAAAATCATTGGCATATGTGAGTTTTGTAGATGTTTTTGAAGGTTTTATCTCCGCAAGAATTCTGCCATACATTTTATTGAATCTCTTTGAAAAATCAGCTATGGTTTCATCCTTCTTTCTCCTACGGGCTCCAAAATCAGTGATGTAATATGTGTGATCCTTGGTATCACCCCATTGTCTCATGAAAAGGTCCTGAAGTTCTTCTATGATAGTGATAGAATTTGCAGGCAACTCCCTAAACCATTTTTTGACCTCTCCATCAAGACTCTATACAAACATCCTCATCCATACATCCTTGGCCTCAATATTCTGATTATCAGCATAGCTAAGAAAGGCATCCCAATGCTCCTCAATTGTGGTCTCACCTTGTCCATTAAACCTAGGAAGGTATTTTTTGTAATCACCCCCAGGAAGTGCGTTCAAAGGATGAGGCAAAACTAAAGGTGCATACCTAACTTCCACCATTCGGTCCATCATGTCTAAGGGCTGATTTTGGGCTGCCATTTTTAAATTACCTGGTTTAGATGATGGAAAGACTTGACTAGAACTTGGTTGAAAAGGAGTTTTACCAACTTTTAGGTGAAATAAAGGGATTTTACCAGGAGATATAGTCTTTGCTTTCTTAAAAGATTGAGGATTAGTGAAACCTTGAAAATTACTAAAAAGGATTGTAGGCTTCATCTAAGATGACTCTTGTTCTTCTCCCTTCAGAACAGAAAAAGGTGATGAAATATCTAATTGATCAGGGTTACATAGGGTTGGTGATGAATGAGACCTTCTGATATTCCTAGTTGTTTTCAATATTTGTTCTAGGTCTGAGACACCCATTTGTAAAAGTGAACTAGGTCTATTTCTTGTTCCAACTCCCTTAGTAGCCATTGTGAAATACTTGTGAAAGTAGTCTTTTAAATTTGCTGGTTTAAGTTCACCTCTCAAAACAAGTGAAATGATAAGTATCCCAGGGAAAATAGGTTTTCAAATTCGTCCCCAACAATGGTTCCAAATATGTTAGTGCTAGAAATTGTTCCCAGACTACAAGAGAACAAGCCAACACAATCTCAATAAACACAATAAAGTAAAATAGGGTTTTCTAGGGTTTTGGTTGAATAGTTTGTAGAAAAGAGAGAAGAAACTTCATGAATCAAAGCAAACACTAAATCATGAGCATTTGAAAGACTGAGATGCATAACATATAAACCACAATCCAAACATAAAAATCACAGTACTGAGTTTCACCCACATCTAGCAAGCATTTCAAGTATAAAAACCTTAAACAGGAAATGAGTATACCGATTGAGTAATTAACACAAATTAGAAATGAAACCAGTCAAAATTCTAAAGGGCATATAGTTGCATATATTTCATAATTTAATCATAAAAACACGTAAGAGTCTTTACACTTAGCTCATAAACCAGTCTGATAGCCTCCCCTTGCCACAAAAATCGAACCATTGGTCCTTTTTCCAACTTACATTTATCCTGTTCTTTCAAAAATAGTTGGATAACTGAACCCTAACTACTTTTTAAGTTATCTATCGAACTGTTCAATATAAACTTTATCATTATACAAAAATGAAATTCCTTTTCAAACTAACTAATAACTATTGTCAACGTACTTTTACAAATCTTTTGTTGCCTCATCTAGAATATCAATTGCCTTTAATGTTTGAGCTTTCCTTCTAGCTTTCAGGTGTTCTGCTTCCAATTCTGTAACTTTCTTTGTTAACTCCTCATTTTGCTGAGTTAGCTCCTGGATAGTCTGCCTTAGTTCTATAAACTGATTCTCTCTATGTCTTTTTATTTTAAGAGCCTCTTTAGAAACTACAATCAATTCCTGATAATGATTGTTCACTTCTTCCAAGTCTTCTCTAAGTCTCCTATTTGTAGTAACTAATCCATCATTAGTTTCATGAATATATTCAATTTGATGCTTGTATTGCTTAATTCTCCTTTGCAGATTTTCCTTTTCATAATCAATACATTTACTTTCTGATATTGATTGCATCCCTTCTAGTGCCCATGGGATTTTCAGCTTCTTGTATATATATTCATCCTCTTTCATAAGCTCTGTGAAGGTCATAGGAATCTCTGGATGTTCTTTAGCTTCAACATTGCACTGAACTTCTTCAATTACCTCTTTTTTCTCCATACAAGAACTCTTTATTTCATTTTGCTGTTGTTCTTGAATCATCTTATTTCGAACCTCCATGAAAATGTCTGAGATCTTAGCATCAATGAAGATTGGATTTTCTTTTGGAACTATTGATTTTTTACCCTTTATAACTTCTTTTTTGTCATCTTCACTATCTCCCAATTTCTCCTGAGATGATGAATCTTCTGTTACTGTAATATTTTTATCAACCAATTTGGGATTTAATAGCTTCTTCATGTTTAACCTAAGCTTGTTCTTTGGCCTTATCTTGGGTCACCAAACTGCTCCAACTTCTCCTGACATTTTCAGAACCTTTCCTTGATGAGTTATTGAAGCAAAATCAACAACCTTCACTCTTTTATTTTGTGACACTGTCTCCTCTTAAAAATGGGTGTGTATTTCTTTCTTAGAACAAACCCTAGCTTCATTAGTAATAGGAGCCCTAGCCTCATCAGATAAGTATTTTTCATCCTCTTCAAAAAGAACTGTAATAGGGCATTGCTTTTGCTCCTTAACATCTTCCTTTACAACTTGATTTTATTTTGCAGGTAAAACATCTTTCACTGGCTCAACTTCTTTCATCTTTGACTTTGAATCTCTGCTTTCCTCAACATTAATTTGCTGTCCAAGTTCAATGTTCTCATTTTCCTGATTCGAAGTGTTTCTTGGTTCATCATCTTCTTCATCTTTGAATATGACCTTCTTTTTAATATTCTTGATCAAAATATGACCCCTATCTAACTGTCTCTTCTGAGACTGATCCTCTTTCTTATTTTTAAAACCTGACCAAAATAAGAAGTGTTCCCATGTCTTCTCTCTTTTCTGCAATACAGTACTTATGTTCAGTTTTATGAGCCCATGGTGAAAAATGAATTGTTTTGTATGATATTGATGTTCTTTCACCCTACTTGACATCTTTTGTAAAGTTTTCAAAAATAAGAAAGGAATATTCATTTTGGATTCATGACTGAGATGTTGAAGGAATCTAAAATGATATTTAAACACAAAGGCAAATATCCCCTCACATGTGACATAGATTTGTAAGATTTTGATAGGCTCAATGCACTCAGGTTTAAAATTTTGAATAGGAACACCCTTTCCCCATTATTCTATGGAAATTAAACCCAGTGATAGATTAATTTTACTCACAACAATTAACAATTGATCATGCAAAATCACTCACAAAAGAGATTGAAATTGGAGCTGAACACTAAACTATATAACTCAGTGTACAATAGCCAACCATGTAACATAATAGGTTGCTGAATAAATAACATACATCAGGGATTCGAATGCATGAGCAGCAATTCGAATCTAGCATAAAGCAAGCTTACTAAAAATAAGCAAATCCCCCATAGGTGTAAAAAACTGATCCCAAATCTATCATGGAGCTCACGAATTGGAAAAATGGCTTAGGAAAGATAAAGAGTGGTGGAATGGAAGCTCATACATGCTTTTTAAAGGATAAAAGAGTGGAGGATGAAGAGGAAAAAAAACTAGTTCACCTCACCTAGTCTAGCTTTTCCATTTGCCTTAAAACACTGAAAAAGCAGGGAATAAAGCAGAAAAAGCAGAAGGGTGCCTAGGAGGCTAGGAATAAAGAAGATTTGATTCCTTGGGATTTCCCATGCACTACATGAGTCAAATAAGGTAAGTTTGACCACTATGGATAGGTAAAAGACAACTTGCACAAGGTGGGACACATGATCTAGGCTAATAAGACAAAAATAATTAAATTAATGTCTAAGTGGGTAAACTATGGGTTGATTATTCTAACACCCCCCATTAAGCCTGAATTATGAGTAATATATCATAAAATTATAGGGCCAAGCAACAAGGCTTAGTCACCCTTTACATACTACATGTCCATTTAAACAAGGAAAGAGGCAAAACCAACTTGGGAAAATCCTCCCTTAAACATGGACTGTAAAACAAAATTTTGGAATCTTGTCTTCACTCATGCTTCATAGCATGATCGGCAATCCCCAGCAGTGACTTGATATTTCTGAAGGTCTTCTCACAAAATTCTTTTGTGAAGAGATCAGCTACTTGTTCTGAAGATGAACAGAAGAGTAGGTGAATGGTGCCATCATGCACAAGCTCTCTGATGTAGTGCATATGGATCTCAATGTGTCTGGTTCTCTGCTTCTGAACTGGATCTTTACAGATTTGAATGGTACTCTGGTTATCATAGTAGATGGTAGTTGAGTACTCTGGTTCGAAGCCACACTCTCCAAGTAAACCCTACAACCATAAACATTGAGTTGCTGCATTAACAACTCCTTTGTACTTTGCTTCTGTAGATGAGAGTGCAATGGCACTCTGTTTCTTGCTTGAACAGCTGATTGGCCCTTCCGCAAGCATGAACACATATCCTTATGTGGAATTTTTGTCTGTTCTATCACCTGCCTAATCACTGTTAGTAAATCCAATCAAATCAAGATCAGATTTTGCTTTATAGAAGATCCCATGTGTCCTTGTTCCCTGAACAAAGTTAAGGATCATTTTGGCTGATTTCCAATGGATGTCATGAGGCTGATCCATGTATCTAGAAGCCACACTTACTGCATAACAAATATCAGGTCTAGTATGTGTCAGATACAACAAACATCCAA
>LPNX010106543.1:134798-168300 GCA_001517045.1 Pseudotsuga menziesii
GAAAGTCCAAGGCATATTTGGACTGGTTCACCTTGATTCCATCTTTGTTTTGAGCAATCTCAAGCCCCAAAAATTGACTTAAGAGCCCAAATCTGTCATGGAGAAGGCTTGGTTCATAGCTCCTTTTAAGGAAGCAATCTCAGCCTTTGAGCTTCCTGTAATGAGGAGGTCATCAAAATTTAACACAATGATCATTAATGAACCATTAAATAACTTCAAATAGACATTTGGATCTGATTTGCACTGAACAAAATTCATTGATAGCAAGAAGCTATCGATCTTGGCATACCAAGCCCTAGGGGCTTACTTTAGCCCATACAATGACTTTCTCAACCTGCACATAAGAGAAGGGTTAGTAGAAAAACCTTGAGGCTGCTGCATATATATCTCTTTAGTGATATCTCCATTCAATAAGGCACATTTTACATCCATGTGATGTACCTCCCATTGCCTTGAGGCTGCAATGGCTAAGGCTAGCCTGATGGAATCCATCTTTGCCACTGGGGAAAAGGTCTCATTGTAATCTATTCCATGAACCTATGAGTAGCCCTTTGCTACCAATCTGGCCTTGTACTTCACTGGTGAACCATCAGCAGCAAATTTGGTCTTATAGACCCACTTACACTGTACTAGTTTTCTCCCTGGGGGAAGATCCACTAGCTCCCATGTGTTGCTCTTCTGGAGTGAGATGAACTCCTCCTTCATGGTTGTTTTCCATATTGGATATCCTGCTGCTTATTCATATGTTTGAGGATCAGAATCCACCATCAAATATCATTTTTCAGCAAACATAGGATCCTTCATGCACAGACCACTCTCAAACTGAGATCTAGTCCTCCTTGGGTCATTGGGATCCCCAACTAGCTCACCTGCTGCATGTAGTGTCTTGGCTGCCCATTTTGGACTTGTAGGGCTGTTAGATTCTTCAATAAAATCATCTCCATTAGACAAATCAGAATCATCATGTTCAACAAACTCTTTACTTACTTCTTGAGGTTCAGGTGGAGAAGAGGCTTCTCCAACTTCCACTGCTACAAGGGGTTCTTCTTCAAACTGAACACACCTTTTGATGAAGGATTTGTTTGTGCTAAAATTTATCATTTTTTACCCTTTTGAATATTTAGAGTATCCAACAAAAAGACACTCTTAGCTTTGGGGCTGCAAAGCCTTCCTCTTTTCTGTTGGAATTCTAGCCCAAGCCTTTGAGCCAAAAATCCTGAAATGGGTCACATCTGGCTTGTGCCCACTCCATGCTTCGAAGGGAGTCATGACATCAAGATGTTTGTGAGGCACCTTATTCTGAATATAGGCTGCACAGTTGATAGCTTCGGCCCAGTACTTTGGTGGCAAAGTTTTGGCCTCCATCATGCATGTTGCCATCTCCTTCAGTGATCTGTTCTTCCTCTCAGCAACACCATTTTGCTGTGGTGTGTAAGGGATAGAATGCTGCATTTGAATACCTGCATCTGCACAATAATTAATAAACTCATACTTGACATACTCACCACCATTTTCATATCTGAGGGCCTTGAGTTTCCTTCCAGACTGGTTCTCAACCAAAGCCTTAAAGACTTTGAATAGGCCAAAAAATTCAGACTTGTGTTTTAGGAAGTGAACCCAGCAATACCTGGAAAATTCATCAATGAAATTCAATGCATATTTGGCCTGACTCATGGACATATGAGGGAATGGGATAGAAACATCATTGTGGATCAGATCGAGGGGTGTAGAGGTTCTCTCATGACTAGCTCTCTCAAATTTATGCTCTGGGTGTTTTCCTAGGATACAACCTTGGCAGACTCCTTTGGAAAATTTTATCTTGGGAAACCCGATGACCATCTCTTTTTCACTAAGATCAGAAAGATACTTGTAATTTAGGTGGCCAAATATTTCATGCCAAATCTTGTTGGCTTCATTAGCATGAATCAGAAGAGTAGAGGGGTTTGAGTAGGGTAGGAAGTGTGAGAACATGTATACCTTTTGTGCATGATTTGCAACTCCTTTTGCAATGACTCTACCACTTGAGATCTCTGTGATCTCAACTTCATCGGGGGAGAATATGACTTTCTTAGGAGACCCAGTGTGGGTCATCTGGTACACTGACAAGAGGTTGGAGGCAAGACCAGGCACATACAAGACATTGCTGAACTGACCATGATCAAGATCAATCCTCCCTTTGCCCAAAATTTCAGTGAGAGAGTCATCTCGCAGTACTATAGGTGGTCCTTTCAACATATCAAGTGAGGAGAAGGCCTCCTTGGTCGAAACCATGTGTCTTGAAGCTCCAGAATCAATGATAAAACTGGGTGAGCTTGATGTGCCAGCAACCAATGCATGAACTCTCTCTCTGTCATCTGAACTTGATCCTCCTTCTCTCTTCTTTGAGCTTTTTGGAAGGGAGATGCCATTCTTCTCCAGGAGTTGGGTCAGCATGTCTATTTTCTTCTTCATACAAGAGCTTTTAGTGTGATTGCCTTTATTGTAGTATGCACACTTGCTCATTTCACCTTTGTTTTTCTTCTTCTGGTAGTTCCTCTTGGAACCTTGTGGCTCCTCTGGAGACTGTTTCTTGTCTCTCTTTTGCTCAGGTGGATTTTTAGCTTTATTTTTTCTTTTTGAATCCACCTTCGAATTTCCAGCAATCAAAGCTTGATCTTTGGATGGTTTGATGGTTCCCATCATCACCAGCTTATCCTGTTCTTGTGTGAGAGATTCCATGAAATCTGCAAGGCTAGGCATATTCCAGGTTTGAGCTGTCAGTTTTGTGGCATAGAAGGTCGAAAAAAACACTGAATAGTTAGGGCCTAGCTTCGAGAGAATGGCTAGGATGAGCTGATCATCCTTCTTTTCGATCCCACACTGTTTCAGCTGCAAAACAAGTGCTTTGAACTTGGAGAAATATAGCTGCATGGATTCAAAGCTATTCGGACTCAGAGAAATCAGCTCATTTTTTATTTGATGTCCCCTCATCTCATCTGTCTTTCCAAAAATATCAAAAATATTCTCCCATACTTCATTCGGTGATGTGAATCCATCAAGATGGAAAAGGAGGTCTCTGGAAATACTTAGACACAGGAGACCATAGGCCTCATCCCTCCTGTTGTGCCATTTTATATTCTCTGCAGCTGCATTGGGCTCTGATTCTATTGCCATAGTGACCCTGTAGAGGCATTTCTCTCTCAACAGTATCTCCATCTCTGCTTTCCATTCAAATAAATTGAAGGGAGTCAAGATAGTTTTCTGTGATTGATCCATAGCTTAGAAAATCTGTCCCGACTGTCAGTAGAAGGCTCCCAGTCCCTGATGTCGAACCTGCAACACAATTTTGAAGGAGAGAAATTGATCTACAATGGATTTTATACCATGTGGAAATTGAACCCAGTGATAGATTAATTTTACTCACAACAATTAACAATTGATCATGCAAAATCATTCACAAAAGAGACTGAAATTGGAGTTGAACACTAAACTGTATTAACTCAGTGTATAATAGCCAACCTTGTAACATAATAGGTTTCTAAATAAATAACATACATCAGGGATTTGAATGCATGAGGAGAAATTCAAATCTAGCATAAAGTAGGCTTACTAAAAATAAGCAAATCCCCCATAGGTGTAAAAAGCTGATCCCAAATATGTCATGGAGCTCATGAATTGGAAAAATGGCTTAGGCAAGATAAAGAGTGGTGGAATGGCAGCTCATAAATGCTTTTTCAAGGAGAAAAGAGTGGAGGATGAAAAGGACAAAAAACTAGTTCACCTCACCTAGTCTATCTTTTCCATTTTCCTTAAAACACTGAAAAAGCAGGGAATAAAGTAGAAAAAGCAGAAGGGCACCTAGGAGGCCAGGAATAAAGCATATTTGATTCCTTGGGCTTTCCCATGCGCTACATGAGTAAAATAAGGCAAGTTTGACCACTATGGATAGGTAAAAGACAACTTGCACAAGGTGGGACACATGAACTAGGCTAATAAGAAAAAAATAATTAAATTAATGTCTAAGTGGGTAAACTATGGTTTTATTATTCTAACATCTGCTACTACACCTGGAAGTAGATATCTCTGAGCATCAAAAGTGAAGGGCACCTTTTTCAACTAGAATTCTCCCTCATCCAGAATTCCTGTTGCTTATGCTAGTAACTCCCTGGTTATTTTGAACTTCAAAGAATCAAAAGACACTACATCATTATGTAAACATTGAGAAAATTTGTAATAAACCTTTGAGTGATAACCTTCAATCTTTTCAAAAAACACTAACCACCTTGCTGCTGCAAACAATTGTGCATAATCTGGAAAGTTTTGAACCCAACTTAAGTCTGAGGGCTCTACCCTATTCGTCTTGCCACTGTTTTTCATTTTGAACTATTGTCAAATATATTTTGTCAATAAAACACACTTTGACTGTCTTCAAATATTGATAAACTGACAGACAATACTATATAAGGGAACCCTAAAAAACCTAAATTGAAGTCTTCTCATTTAAGCTGGTAAATACTTTAATTCCATGACTGAGAATCCATCATTTAGTATCAATTAGGCTTAAAAAGTAATAATCTACCATCAATTTGGTCATTAATCCTCTGTTTAGGAAAAACCCCAAATTATAAACCTTGGTAATCAGTTTGCAGCCTACCTATTAAAATGACTAATCCAGCTGCTAGAATCTCGTTGTCTTAACTGTCAAGTGTTGAATTGCATGTCCCAATCTTCTCTGGACACTTTGATAGCTCCAGATGACCGCTCTTGAAAGCCCTAATTTTCGTTCTGTTTCAAAATTTTGATTACCAAGTGCTGATTTTTTGCCACGACCTTCACCTTCTCTACGTGCACTTCAAGGAATAGGTGATTCAAAACGCCTTTGTCTCATTATGGCCTGCTATCATTATTGCATCATCTCTGCAAGAAATCACCACAATTCACCCTCATGATAATATTTACACCTATCATAGTGATTATTCTAAAAGACACACATATCAAATCCATCACTGAGTATGATTGACATTTTATGTGTGAGAATTTCAGAGAAAACTGAACCAGAAATGATAATTTTTGACTTGCGCGACTTTCTTGTAGCACGTGTGTGTATTTGTTTTTGACTAGTGCTATAAGAAAGTTTGAGTTAATAATTTGCAAAAACTAAAGTCGTGAAAAAGACTTAAACTTGGTTTAGGAACCTTAATCAAGATTTTATGATATTCTCTAGACCTTTTAATCCATATAAGCCTTCTATTAGCCCTCTCATTATGAAATCAAACTAAAATTTTCAAAAATAGAGCTAAGAAAACAAATAACATGAAATCTTAAAGAGTAAATCCAAACTTCAAAACATAAAAAAAAGTATTAAAAGATGGAAAACAAAAACATGACCTAACATTTGGCTCTTGCTCCGGGATGAAGTCCTGCTTGTGCGGCTTCAAGAACCTGTAGACCAGTGCCTTCTGTGCTGCTACCTGCTAGTCTGCAAAATTTCCACTGGGTTATGGAGTCCTTATTCTATTAATCACACCGGTATATACAATGAAAGTCCAGTACCCATCTCAAAAACTGTAAAAATTCTTGAAAAATCGTCCATTAACTGGATTAGACAACTCCTCACCCTCCAAAGTCTGTAGAACAAAAGTATTGTTTTCCAAAAACTTCGATACTATGAAAGGACCAAACCAAAGGTTATCAAACTTGCCATGCTTTCCTTTCTACTCCTTCCTAGCATCCCATCTCAAAACCAAACTGAAAAAATAATATCTTTGATCTTCCTATCAAATCTTTTTTTGACCTTTAACCTATACAGCTGAGCCTTTTCTTCCATTGTTTCTCTTTTTTGTTGTAACTCTATCAGTGCATAAATTCTTCTTTGCATATCATTTGGTTCTTCCTGACAATATTGAAAAAATTTCATCACTGGGATACCAAACTGAATAGGAAAAATTGCATCAGTACCTATACTAATTGGAAAGGAGAAGTTACAATTGCTTTTTTAAATGTTATTATGTCTACCCATAATGCATATTTTAACATAGAATCCCATGATCATTTATTCTTCTTCAATAACTTCTTGATACTCTGAGTAATATTCTTATTAGATGACTCAGCTAACCCATTCCCCTGAGGATAATAAGGAGTTGAGTGTTTCAATATGATACCATTCTTTTCACAAAATGCTACCATATCCTTAGATTTAAAATCTTTAGCATTGTGAGTCAATAATTTTTGTGGACATCTAAATCTACTAAGAATATTTTCTTCAATAAAATCTATGATCACCTTATTTGTGGCATTCCTTGTGGGAATAACTTCTACCCACTTAGTAAATAAATCTATAACAGTCAAAATCCACTTATGTTGCCCTGAAGAAGATGTATTTATCTCTCCTATGAAATCCAAACCCCATTGCTGAAAAGGGGCATTAAATGCAATTGATTTTAAAGTTAATGACAACAACTTTTGTTTACTATCAAATTTCTGACAAGGGATACATGCTTTTACCTACTGATATACATCTGAGAATAAGGAAGGCCAATAGTATCCTGCCGTTAGAATTTTATATGATGTTTCCTTCCAATACTTATGTCCTCCATAAGCACCTTCATGGGATTCAAATATCACTCCTTCAATTTCTAGTTTATCTAAACACCTGAGCAAAATACCTCTTGGATCTTTCCAAAACAACTATTGTTCTCTCAAACAATATTTTTTAGTTTTCAATTTCAAAGACCTAGCAGCTTTCTTGTCTAAATGTTCTGGACATTTCAAGTACAAAAGAAAATTCACAATATCTGCATACCATGTGGATTTTGCATAATGATCCATAATCTTTGCTTTCTCCTGCTCTGCTTGAATTGTTCTGCCATGAGATGTAGACCTAAAGCTAGGCAATTTGAATCAACTAGCAATTTAGCTAAACCGTGTCCCTCTACTAGCTTTGTAGGTATGATATCCACATCATATTCCATGATTTTGGCAATCCACTTCCTTCTTTTTCCCTCACTGTCAAGCTGAGTCAAAAGATCCTTTATGGCAGCATTAGTCACATAAGTAATAACCTTGGAATGCAAAACATAAATTCTGAAAAATTTCAAAGCTTTTACCAATGAGTAAGACTGCTTCTCTAAAATGTTTTATTTTAACTCTGAATCTCTAAGAGTTTTGCTGAAAAATGCAATGGGTTGTGCAAGACCATCCTTATTCTTCTATAATAAAATAGCAGCCAATGTATCTTCAGATGCAAAAGAAACAGTTAGAAATTGTAAAATCTGGACTTACTAATACTTGAGCTTCAGTAAGAGCCATCTTAATTTTGTCAAATGAGTTTTTTGCTTCTACGGTCCACTTGACCTCCTAATCTTTCTTCAACATGGCTGTAATCTGTTTGATACTCTCAGCAAAATTTGGTATAAACCAACATAGAAAATTGATTTTACCAATGAAATATTGTACATCTGTCTTGCTCCTTGGTAAACTTATTTTCAGTATTGATTTCACCCTTTCCGGATCAATCCTTATGCCATCCACTGAAAGTAAATAACCCAATAATTTACCTTCTTGTACAGCAAAATGTAATTTCTTTGAATTAAGAGATAAACCATATTTTCTGCACTTCAGAAAAGTTTGTTTTAAGTGTTTTAGATGCTCATCATCTGATTGTGAAAAGACTATAATATCATCTAAGTAAATCACTACAAACTTATCTCTTTCCCCCACAAAGGATATGTCCATAGCTCTTTGAAAAGTTGTTCCAGCATTCATTAATCCAAATGGCATTTTATCATACATGAAAGTTCCCTAGGGAGTAGTAAAAGTTGTTTTCTCTTTATCATCAGGATGCATGGCAATTTGATTATATCCTAAAAAACCATCAACCATAGAAATTCTTTGTGCACCAACTACCTTCTACAATATTTGTTATATTTTGGGTAAAGGGTAATTATCCTTCAATGAAGACCTATTCAGATTTCTAAAATCAACACACGGTCTAATTTCACCATTCTTTTTCCTGACAAGAACTAAATTGGAAACCCATGAAGAATACATGAGGGGAACAATGATCTTAGCATATAATAACTTTTTCACCTCTTTTTCAATAACAGCAAACAAAGCCGGAATTATCCTCCTTAATTTCTGTCTAAAAGGTTTAACATTTGGTTTTAAAGGCACTTTATGCTATATAATTCTAGTATCATATGTTTTCAAATATTCATATGACCAAGCAAAAACATCAACATACTCTTTTAACAACTTAATGTACATGTTCCTCTGTTCTACTATGAGTGCTTTTGAAATCTTCACCATTCTAGGATGTTCTGAGGTGCCAATATTACAGTCCACTACATTTTCTTCTGAAGACTATACAACAGGTTTTAAAGGTGTATCATCTTTTGAAAATATTCTCTTTGATGTCACCAAACCTTTAGGAATGAAATTACTTTTAAGTTCAATAATCTTGTGACCCGTAATCTCATTTTTTGCAATATATTCAAAATCCTCAACCTCATCATCTTGTTCTTGATCAATTAGGGAATTGGAAAACTCACATGTCAGCTCTAAAAACCTTTTAATTTCAATCTAATATTCAAAAAATTCCACTGCTTTACATTATCAAGCACAGAAGGTCTGTACCTAACCTCAATAGGATACTTTAGCTATGTTGTTTTGGGAATCCTGAAATGTGTGGCTGCTAGGGAAAGAGAATCAGCAGTTTGGTTATGATCCCTAGGAATATAAGTGATATTAAAATCCACAAAATAATTGTCTATCATATCGCATACTTCATTATGGTACACTTTCAGCAAATCTTGTTTTACTTGATAGTTGTTCCTCACCTGCTGAACAACCAACTCGGAGTCGTCATATACAGAAATCTGTTGAATGCATAAATATTTTGCATCTTTCAAACCTAACAACAAATCTTCATATTTTGCAATATTGTTAGTGGTGATAAATTCCAATTTATACATTAATTTTACTGTTTCACCACCAGGAGATATTAGAAGAACCCCTACTCTAGCATGCTCCTTACATGATGATCCATCAAAGTATAATTGCCAAAGTTCATCATCTTGTTCCCTAGTGCATTTAACTGGCTTTTCTTTTTCAACCTGTAATAAACCAGCAGTATTATCATCATCACTAAAATGCAACATACAAGTACCCAAATACTTGTCAATAGCATACTTGGGATGATTTGTAGGGTTCTTGTCATCTGTCACAATATCGGAAAATTGTAACTCTCTATATAACCTTCTGTTTTCTCCTCCAAATACAGGAATGGTGGCATATGTTAAATCCATATGTAGAGTCCCACCAACCTTCTTGGCCCATGATATAGAGAGGAGAAATCCAATCTTAGGTGTAATGTCTGCTACTACCACATCCATAATCACACTCTTCATTGGTAGCTGAGCTAAACTGACAACCATATCTTTAATCACTCCTAAAGATTTTACAGCTTGTGAATCAAAAGCATACAAATCATGATAAGATTTTTTTATACTCAAAGCTAAAGCCTCCATAACATATTTTGGCATTAGGTTATGTGATGCTCCTAAATCCAAAAGACAATTATGTATCATCTGTTCATGAATAGTTAGTGTGATGTAAAAAGGAGGTGATGCACCTGCCTCATTTGCAGTTTTTTTTGCCAAGGCTGACCCAATAAAGATTTTAGGATTTTCCTCTTGTAAATTCACTGTATCAGAAGGAAGTTGACTATTTTCTGAACCAATCTTTTTGAGAACTGAATTTGTATAAGAAGGATTCTTCATCAACTCGGTGAAAGGCATAGGGATCTTGATTTTTCCTAATTCATTTTCCAGGTTAAAATTCTGCATTCCTTTATTTACCTCTTCAACTTCCACATTCTTCTTTTGTTTATCCTGATTTTGTTTTTTCTATAACACAGGATCAGACTACTGTTTAGGAGATAGAACTACCTTTTTCTTTGTATTTTGAACTACTTGCTTTGGACCTGACCTCAAATTTAAAGTCTTCTTTGGCTCAGTCTGGTATGCATCAGCAGTTACAGTAGTCAATTCAAGATTCAAATCATTTTCTGTTTCAAACATATCAGCCTCATAATATTTTGAGTTTAAAAAGTCTTCTTTAGTCACAAAACCTTTAGTTAACTGCTCTCCAAAATAACTCATATCCTAGTCTGTATCCTCAAGGAACACTTCCTCTTCAATTTCTTCTTCATCAACTACATTGTTCTGAAGTGGTGGTGGCACTTTTTGATCCTCAGTTTCTCTCCTTTCTCACTGAATATCATTATTTCTTCTCTCTCTTGGAATGAAGCAAGGCACAAACTGTCTTATGAATTGGTTTGGATTATTAGGGTTTCTATAACCCTCTTGAACAGGTTTGTTTGAATTCTTCTCTAATTCCAACTAGTTTAATTTTGCTGTCAAGATCTTAACTAGCTTGGCCATCTCATCAATTTTACCTTCTATAGAGTGGGATGTTGAAACCCGTGGAGCTGCCTCTTTCTTACCCTTCCTATCATATATCTGCTGAGATGTATTTCCCTTCAATCTATTAAAAGCTAATATATTGGATTCCACTTCTAATGCTGCATCCCGCATGTTCAGTAAAGTAACAGGTATTCTTTCTCTTAAAAGTAGGGAAAATTCATGATCAAAAGCATTGGCATATGTGAGTTTTGCAGATGTTTTTGAAGGTTTTATCTCTGTAGGAATTCTGCCATACATTTTATTGAATCTCTTCGAAAAATCAGCTATGGTTTCATCCTTCTTTCTCCTAGGGGCTCCAAACTCAGTGATGTAATATGTGTGATCCTTGGTATCACCCCATTGTCTCATGAAAACTGGTCAGACTGTGACACAAGTTCTTCAGGGAGGAAGAACGAGTGATAGTGCATGTCATCCCATGGGTATTTTTGGGCGGTTAGAGCTTCAAGTATCTTCTCATTGTTGCTAAAGTAACAAAGAGACAGGTCTGATGGACCGTCAGTTGAGGAGGATATGAATGGGTCGGTGGAACTTGACATCTTGTAAATGGACATGGTGTCTGACGAAGGAGGTGGTGGGTGACCTTCTTCGATCAAGGTGATCTTAGAATCAAGGGAATGTTGATAGGGGTCAGTGAGAGCCATTCGAAATTTGGGTAAGCCTTGGCAATGGTGGGAGTAATGTCCATACAAGCCGCAAAGGGCACAAGCATGGTTTGTTCTCAATGCCTTGTTCCTCACTATTGGCGCGGTTGGGAGTTCAACCACGGGGATGTTTTCGTTTGTATCCATGGCATATAGATGCAGATGGATCATTAGGATTTCAGGGCAGTTCTGAGTTGGATGGCCCTGTTGCTCGTAGATGGTGCAAGGTGGGACTTGTCATGGCTCTACGGTGGTTTTGGTTTTCTTGCCCCTGGCTCTTTTGGGTTGGGGTTGTGCTAGTGCAGGTGCAGTGGTTGGCTTGTGTGGACCGGGTGGAGGGTGAGATTCAACCACAATCAGTTGCACTGGGGATAAGACAACCTGGGGCATTGCTGGTTGAGCTGGTGGATTAATATACCATGCTGGAATTCCCAATGTAAAGTTGGGCAGGATTAAGGTGGCCATGAACAGCTTTCTCATGACACCGGGTGGGGGAAAGAGGAAGGGAATCGCATGGACTAGGGATGAGCCCACATAACTCCTGGCTAGTTGCATGTGGGGATGCGGTTGTGATTACGGCTGTGCATAATGCTGCTACTGCGGGTGGTGTTGCGGCTGTTGTTGGTGGTGTGGTTGTGGATGATGTTGTGGTTGTGGTCGGGGATGTGGTTGCAATTGCTTTTTTGGTGTAGCTATACTAGATGATACTATGAAAAAGTCCGCAGTTTCATTTTGTGTCGACGGTGGTGACACTGACGAGAAAGGAGCCGTCATGGTGGGATTGGTAAACAACCCAGGGCCCACATTCAATGGTGGGGAGGATGGTGTGTTTTCAACCATAGTGTTGATTGTAGGGATGACATCGATGTGTGTGTTCATCCCTTGCAGCTCAATGGTAGTGATGGTAGGGATAACATTGGCGGGTGTCGTTAACCCTTGGGGATCATGATAAGTGAGCTAGTCAACCATCACAATCTTCCCTTCATGGGGGAACATCATGAGATGGAAGACAGTTGATGCGACTGCTCGCATGGCATACATGTAACTCCTTCCAAGGAGGAGGTTGTAGTCCAGTTGAGCATTGATGACTTCTATGTTGATCAACACTGTCTTCCTAGCTAACGTGATGGGGACATGGGGGAGGATTCCTTGGGATTTAGTGGGATGTCCATCATAAGCCTGCAGAGTTATGGAGGATGGTTGTAGAATTAGTGATCCAAGTTTCTGTCAAACCAATGTAGACATTATGTATGTGGATGCCCCCTCATCCACTATGCACTGATGCACAACCAAATTTCGGATGGACACCAGAATTTGGAAGGCGATGGTCGATGGCATGCATGGTTCCCCATTCTCCATGTCAAAGGTGATCAACTTGGATTCGGAGGGGTGTACTGTCCCCAGGGCAGCTAGCAAGGATTTTCGCTGCGCTGGGCATGTTTTAAGCACCTCAAGAATGGACATGGCAGTTGGCATTTGGGCCAAATCATCCACAATGCTATAGCTAACTGCAACTCTAGTTGTGGCATTATTGGCAATTCTGTGTATTGGGGGGGCACTAGAATGGGGGTAACTGGAGAGGTAGGTTGGCTGTATTAGACATACATGTTGCTAATGAGTCAATAGGTTCGGTGGTGTTATCATACTGATTTCATCTATTCTGTAAGTTGACCTCTTCATTGGTCATGGCTAGCATGTGGTGAACACCCGTGGGTGGTGCCTCTGGAGTGTTGGGATTGGCCTGCGGAGGGGGAGTGGTTTCCACCAATCCTTGGATTGGTAGTGGGTTTTGAAGAACCATGGGAGGAGGTCCTTGTGGTGCCAGGTTGGGTTGGGCTTGATTGGAAATGTTGGCGGCCTGTTGGGCCTTGTTTTGAATGGCCTGCTTAGCGCAAGCCATGAGGGGACACTCAAACATGTAATGTCCATAAACATCATAGAGTGTGCATGGTTGGTTTGTGCGCAATGGAGCATTGCGTCTTGGTGCATTCTATCATGGGGGGTTTTGGGCTGGCTAGTTTGCCATGGCATTGCTAGGAGGGTTCGGTTGTTGACCGCCTCCCTGCAGTTGATTATTGCCTTGGTTGCAGGGTCGGTTATTTCTAGCTTTCCCTTGTTGATTATTGGGCGAAGGCTGGTTGGGATGGTTTTGTTGTGCGAACACTTGTCCCAATGGAGCGGGTGGGGTGGGGGCGGGGGCTTGAACTATTTACACTGGTGGTGCATAGTAGATTTGTGGGGGTGGCGGTGCAACAAATGTGGGAATTTTCCCCACATACTGCTGTGCTGGCCAAGCCATGGCCTGAGCCTACTGCGGTGGTGTAGGTTGTGCATAGGAAGTTGTTGCTCCGGATTGAAAAATCATTTTTGCATAGTCCGAAGCTTGGTTTTGGTAAGCAACACTAACAGTGTTGCTTGGTTGTGGTGTAATGGCAGGTGGTGTTGGTCAAGGCTGTGGCTATTGGGAGACCAACCCTATGATGTTGTTCGCAGCATGGGATGCCCCCGGTGCATCATGGTAGTAGGTACTTGGATGGGGAGTGTCTGGAATGACAGTGTACAAGTATCCAGACTGAGCATAGATAAGGTCAAAATGTTGGGCCTTCAATATGGCCTCTTCTTCAGATTGGGGACGTTCGGATGCAACGACCTTTGCTATGGGTAGGAGCAAGGTCTTAAGGAACCAATCCAAGAATATCCTATCGTCAAGTTGGATTTTGAATAGACTACAACATCGCCGTCACTCATGGATATGGTCAGTTATATGAGTGGTAGTGCTTTGATTATAGGATAGCAGGATCTCCACCCCCTCGTCTTATCTGATGGGGAGTTGGAAATACTGTAGGAACATGAAGGCTAAGGAGTTAAATTCTGGATACTTGGCTTGGGGCAGCTCAGTGTACCATTTGGCCGCAACACCAGTAAAGGTGCGTTGGAATAGCCTCAGCCTAATGGAGTCATCTATGATGCTGTTGGATGAGCACCATAGATGGAATGTCATTATGTGGTTTTGGGCCATCAAAAATCCCCATTCTAACTAAGATGCCATCAAACATCCCCATGGCACCAAGTTTGGAGTTGTCTACTTTTCCTTCAAACTTGGGGATGTCTGATGGCATCTTAGTTAGCATGGGTGGCCAAAAATCTTGGTGGTGGATGGGGTTGTTCGTTAATCTAGCCAAATTAGGCAAGTTAAGATGAGCCATGAAGGGCAGATTTGACCCCAAGTTGATGTGGAATGGGGCTATGATGTGGGTGGGGTTTGTTGGTGCATAATGCATCTGCACAGCTGGGGGTGCTTGTGGTGGCACCATTGCAGACATGCTAATGCGCCTAAGTGTTGTGGGTGGGATAATATGAGTGGTGGAGACATTACCCCCATGTATGACAGTAGGGGAAATGTAAGTGGATGGTCCACTGCCCCCCTGTGTGGTAGGAGGGGAAGTGTGTGTGGAAGGGCCACTACCCCTGTGTGCTACAAGTGGTCCAGCTTGGCTGTTCACTATCGGTGGTGGAAACTGACTAATGATAGTCTACATGACTGTGCTTGGGCCACTTGCCAGATTGTGATGTGGAAATGGGTCCACTTGCTATGGGTATGCTAGAAAATGGATCCAGATTTGCACTAGCCATGGGGCTTGATGGTGCAGTATGGAGGTCTGGTTCAGATTGATATGGATTCAGATCAGAATCAGAGGCTGTGTGGCCATCTGATGGTGTGGGAGATCAATGAGAATGACTTCGATGGTGTCGACTAAGTGTTCCAAATGGTGGTGGTTTACCTCTTAGGCGTGAGGAAGAACGTGGAGGATCAATTGTGTTATATTTTATGTCTGAAACTTGGTGGGAATTATATTTGGACCCTGGTTTCAGTGGCTTCCTATTGGATGCAGGTGGTCACTCAGCCACCAAGACTTCCAAAAGACAGCGCTTGGCTTGTTCCTCACAGGTGTTTCTACTCAATCGAAAGAGGTTGTTGCCCATTTCTCTTGGAAATTCCTCTTAGCGGCCAGCTACTTTGGGGTTCCTCTGGTACTTTTCACAATGAGTTTCTGGGCAGAGCCCAAGCACTTCCCACAATTGAAGTAGCTAGGGAATTATGTCCTCAAAGAGTGCGGAGTTGTTTGTAATTACTATAAATTAGTAAATTTTAAGGCTCACTCAGTGCCATGAACTGAGTTGGGTTAATTAGTTGGTATGGTGTATTTGTGTGTTTGTTTTTCCAGTATTTTGTTGCTGCAAATGGTTTTGAATTCATCATGGTAGATTTCATGTCATTGTGGTTGTGTATGCAAGCATAAATAATAAGAAATTGTTAACAAATTCAGTGATTAACCCTGAATGTTTGCTGGCCTAACTAGATGTCTACCTCACATTGATATTCCTCTTCAACCAAGAGAAGGTGATGGGCTCTCTACACAACGAGACTAATCCCATCCGTAGATCCTCAGGTCACCTCCCAGATGCTAGGTTGGTCAACAGGGAGGACGCTTAGCGCCGTGAGAAGCCCTCGTTCTCTACCCCCTCTACCTTCTAGGTCATCCGATTTTAATGGTTTGGAACAATATAGTGGAGTGCCTAGATCTATACGAGCTTTCCCTTCGTCATATCCGAGAATACCCCGAAGGGTGATGACTAGGCAGAGGAGGAAGGGGAAGCAAGACAATATGTTTTTATGTTGATTTTAGTTAGACTAGGTTCATTTTATTAAGGCATAATTATTTACTTGACATTTACACATTGTTCATGAAATAAATTGCTGAAAACAAAAACAGAAACTGAAATTGAAATGGTGTGGTGGGCAGAGGTGGCTGAGCCACACTGACAATCCCTATGAAAGCAAACAGTGAAGCCCAAAAATGGGTTGCGCACCTGTAAAATTCCTATTTTTGCAATGTGGATTCTGATAAAACCATTAGGAATTACCTCAAACGGTTGAAAACCCACTTCGAAAATTGGCCCTTTTACCCTCCAGACAGGGCAAATTCACAAATGGCTCAACTATTTGGGCTGAAAATGAGCCTGAACATAGGTGAATTTTTAGAAATTTGGTTTGGCCGTTTTTGCACAGTTGAGTGATTTGCAAACCACAGAATGGCCAACATTAACTGGTACTATAGCCAAATGGGCTTGGATTGGCCTTGAGGAGGCTCAACAATAACTAGAAATGTAAATAAACAAGAATCTAAGCTAGATTTAATAGAAAACTAAACTAGGGCAAAAAATAGAACTAAAAACTAAAAATTTGAAAAATAAACCCAGGGATCCTGTGGGATAGACTCGGTATGGTCGCCAGTTCTGTAGTAAGGATTTCTCCCTACTACAGGGGCAGGAATGAATCCCTTCTGTCTATAGGATAGAAGGGTAGGTTCCTGCTAGTGGGTAAATGCAGAAAATAAAATGTAATGTAAATGGTAGTAAACTAAAAATAATCTAAAAATAGAAAGAAGAAAATGGAGCAATGGCGAACCCCTCTGCACAGAATAGGTTAGGGTTCCACCTCCAATAACCTACATAACAAATCCTAAGCTACAATAACCTACAAAACAATGTTAAGCAAAACCTACAAATGAAATAGGGGTTAGAAATAAAAGCAAAGTAAACAACTAAGAAATAAAACATGAAACATGGTTATACCTTCTCTAACGGAAATGGGCCACCATGCGCTAGCTTGTGGAAGAATTCCTCTCTCTTGGATGGGGAGAAATGGCTCAATGGGAATGGAGGAAAGGGAGTGTGGGTGGCTTGAGAGGAAAATGTGTCTCAAGGCATCCACTTGGGCAGCATAACAGTATGTAAGGGAGGAGTGTTTTGAGAGTGACCCCCCACCCTCCTTTTATAGCTTTTCCAAGGGGTTTTAGGGTTTTAATCCCTTCTTCAGGGCTTTAGACCCTTTTCTGGGCCTTTAGCCCCTTCCGCCCTAACTTTAGATCCTTTTAGTTTTTTAGCCCCTTTTTTAGGGATTTAGCTCCTAGGGGGCTATTTAGAGCTCTTTTTTGGGGTTTTAGCCCCTTTTCTTCATACTTAGGCTATTTTGAGGGTGTGGGGGTTTAATGGAGGGTCAAATGGAGTGATATGAGGGTCATGAGATGGTGTCCATGGGTGGTGTAGGCCATAGAGAGCTATGTGGGTGATTTTTGGGTTAACAGATTGCCCCCTGATGTGTGAGGGCAGGAGCTCAACATATGGCCAACGGACATCATAGGATTTTGTTGTGTAGAGGTGGTGCTTCCGGGGCTGGGGCATGGTGGATTTTGGTTTTTGAATTAATATGGTTCCCATCAATGGGTGAGATACAATAAATGTGTGACATGTATATGTACGAGGCAGGCACCCCCATGCTCATGATAATGTCGAAAGAATAATTTGATCTATGCTCTAAAATACAAGAGCTGATCATATACAACTGATGTTACAATAATGGTTGCCTCCATGTGAGGATGAATACAATACTGATCTGGTATATTGGACCCATGGCATTCTCATCGAATGCTATATCTTCATGATTGATGGTCTGCTGGATCTAGAATGGTACATAGCTGTATGGACTTGCTGATTGAGAGTTAGAGTCTCTGTGGTACAAGTATGCTTGAATCAATCATAAAGGTGTATCGAAGCACTGCTGGGGCTTCTGAACACTATCCCCAACACAACCTGAAAATCACAAGGGACATAACCTATTTAGGTCTCTCGAGTAGACTCACCAATGTACTAGAGTCAGGTGACATCCAAGGTCTTCGACCAAATATTGTTCGGAACAAACCTTGTACGAATATCAATGGTGCGATGATGGAGTTGAAGTTGAGCACGTGAGAAACAACCATCCCGAGAGGCACTAAGGACTCTCAAGTGCTCCAAGGAACTCATAAATGAGGTTAATGAAACCAAGGTACAGGGACCTCTGGGTCTATCCTATGGAATATGTGTGTTGGCGTTGACAGAGGGAGACCTACCCCTAGTCAAAGCAATGATGTTTCCTTGATTAGGAGTGCAAGGGAGATAACTGAAAGATGTGAAGAAATCTGCAGACTGACTCACTGAATGGGGAAGGAAGGGGGAGGGAAATAACTAAACAAGGGTAGGGGTATTGTGGGAGACTCAAATTTCCTTTGTTCAGAGTATGACGATAGGGAAGACCAGGAAACAAATGAAACTGACTCCAAGGAATGGGATCATAGCTATAATATTGGGAATGTCACTGCAGATGGGAAATAATTGGAGGAGGTGGACACTTTTGATACTGATGGGATCCAAGGAAGACACATTGCAGAGTACTCTAAACAAAGGTGACCTAATGTGGGAATGCTGCCAAGGGGTGGTGTCTAGGGACATCGTTATGGTACTATCTCATGGATTTTTGGCGAGCCCAAGAAAGTAAATGCTTGATGGTGCTTTCAATTTTAGAGAGTCTAAAAGCATGAAGAAGACTCCAGTAGGGGATCTTTTTCTTTAGTAGTCTCATGTGCTCGAAAAATGATAAAAGTATACATAGGAGAGATCACCCATCCTGTAGGGGATGAGAGACTTCTTTACCGTTGGTAGTCCAATCAGTCTAGAAAAGGTTAAACCTATACTGACTGGACGGTCATTCAAATACTTTTATGAGCATGAATGAAACCAAGTTTTCTCGGCAATGTTTTCTTGATGAGACAATTAGAAAAGCGCTTAACGACAATCGGTGGTGATTTTTTTCGTAAAGTGCAACCCCTCTGCCCGAGAAAGCATAAAAGCATGCAGAGGGGAATGGTCTTGGCTTGAGTGTTCCAAGGAGGTCCTTTTCAATTGATGGTCCACATGGTCTACAAAAGGAGGTAAATGTGACAATGTAGATGCCCTTTCCTATACTTTAGCAAGCGGGAAAGGAAGCAGTTGTGCTCAGTTATATTTTCATTGTTTTAAGGAGTCAGAAAAGAGCTTAAACGCAACTCCAGTGTGGTTAACTGATTGCGGTGGCATGAGCGGTGCCTCATGTTGGGACGGTGGATAGAGGTCCAAAGGTCATCCGCTTAGTATGGATGGAGTAGAAGGCTCTCAAACATACCAATACATGTGTGGGATATATCACGGCAGAGGCTTATGAGTCGGTGTGGTAGAGGCATGCAAACTAAGGTGGCCATCGGACAAAGTTCAGGAGAGCATGTGTGTGTGTTGCAGTGGACGAACTTGACTACATGCAATGTGAGTGCAAGTCCAGGGGCACTTATATGCCAAATACGTGTGAGAAAAGAAATCATTTTGTGGACAGTGGTTCAGAGGTCTGCGTAAGGTGTGGTAAAAAGAAAAAACAATCTATGTGTTAAAAATACAAAATAAAAGCTAAAATTACATTCCTTAATGGGCGATGGCCTCAAAAATCATGTGAGTTGCGGTCGGGAAGTGTGATGCAAGTATAGGTCTATGGACACTTGCATCATCATGTCATGGCTCATAAATCGAGGTGACTTGTGGGAAATGGTCCCAAAATTGGTTTATTAAACATGAGACGATGGTCTCAGAAATGGAAATTTGAGCTTGGAGGTGTGAGAGGTGTCTCAAACCGGTTTTGGGTGACTTTGGATTAGCAGCTGATGGTGCTGCCCCTAATTTGTGATGAAAAATGTTGGAAAACAAGAAAATAGAATGAAGCGACTCATTGGTGATGTTAAGCGTAAAATTTCTAGAGGTAGAGCCCATTGCGAGGGTTCTCCAAGAGTTGTCCATTAGAGTCAATGAGGGTGTATGCCCCTTTTCCGAGGCAACGGTGGATGACGTATGGGCCATACCACATTGATTCAAACTTTTCTTTGCCCAATTTATCATTGGGTTCATCATAGAATAGAACCATATTGCCTTCGCTAAAGGTGAGAGGGTGGACGTGGGAGTCATAGTGGATCTTTGATCATGTTTTTGCTGCTTCGATGGCTTGGAGGGCAGCTTGACAATCTTCTATGGTTTGCTCGAGTTGGAGGAGCTATTCTTCTAAAGGTGAAGTATCCGGGAGGAGTTCTACCGCCAGGATGAGGGATGGTATTTGGCACTCTATATGGAGTACTGAGTCAATGCCATGTACTAGGTGAAAAGGAGTAAAACCAGTTGTGGTTTTTGTGGATGTGCGATAAACCCATAGGGTGGAGAATAGCATGTGATGCCAGTTGGTTTTATGATTTCCTACCATCATTTGGAGCATTGTTTTGATGATCTTGTTGACTATTTCCACTTGGACATTTCCTTGGGTGTAGTAGGATGATGAGTACTGATGTTCAAATTTCAACATGGTTGATAATTTGGCCCATACAACGTCTTGGAAGTGTGCCCTATGGTTTGAAAATAGTTGTTTAGGGACACCAAATAATGTAATAACATGGTTGAAGAAGAAACGCGCTGCGACTTATGCTTTGCAATCGAATGTGGGAATGGCCTTGGCCCACTTGGTGAATTAATCGACTGCCATGATGATGTATTTGTGGCCATTAGCCGAAACAGGGTTGATGGTCATGAAGCCGATTTCCCATTTGTAGAAGGGCCCGACTATGACTACGGGGTGTAATGGTGTAGGGGGGGTTCTTTCCTTTGGGGAAAAAAGATGACAACTACGGAAATGTTTGACTACCTCTATGCAATCAGCAAAGTTGGAGAGCCATAAATAGCTGGCACATAGGATCTTTTGGGCAGTTGCTAGGCCTGAAAGGTGGCCACCACAAGCTCCACTATGACTGTCATTGAGGATGGTCTCAGCCTCGTCACGGGTGAGGCAATGACATAGGATGGTATCAATTCCTTGACGATACAGAACATCTCCAATCAGCAAGTAGCAAATGGCTTGATGTCAGATGCATCGCATATCCTCACGGTTGAAGTGCGCTGCAAACTTCTGCGTTTGTAAATAGAGAAGGATGTCCCCATACCATGGGTCATCTATGGATATGACGAATAGGAAATCATCAGGGAGATCATCCTTGGGGGGTGATGACATAGTTAATGGGGGCAGATCTGTCATGAGTGTGGCCAGTGCAAGTGCCTTTGTGCTTTTTGGAGACACAAACTCTAGGTTGAACTCTTGGAGGATGACTACCCACTTAGCTACTCGACCTTGTAGAAGGCGATGGCTTAAGAGGTACCACATTGGGTTTGAATCGGCCATTACATGAGTATGGTTGGCAATGATGTAGTGACGCAATTTTTGAGCTGAGAAGACAATGGCGAGGGCCAATTTCTCCTCAGGTGAATATCGTAGTGGAGGTCCTGTTATCTTCTGACTGATGTAGTAAATTATGTGCTCATGGCAAGCATCGTCTTCTTAGACCAAGACTCCAACGATGGCATTTTTTGAGGCCAACACATAGAGGATGAAGTCTCCAGTGAAATCTAGTGCTGGGAGTAATGGTGCAGAATACAGGGCTTGCTTGAGTGCATCAAATGATTCTTGTGCTTGCTGATCCCAAACAAAGGGGATTTTTGTGCGGAGCAGGTGAATGAATCCGTAATCTTTTGTTGCATACTATGGCACAAAGTGGCAAACGAAGTTGGCATTTCCTTGTAGGATTTGGAGTTGCTGCCAAGTTCTTGGGGAAGGAAGAGCAAGGATGGCCTAAACTTTGAGGGGATCTACCGTTATCCCTTTGTGGGATACAATGAACTCGAGTAGACGGCCTGCTGGGACACAAAAAACACACTTTAGGGGGTTTAGTTGGATGTTGTACTTGTGGCAATGTAAAAAGACTTCCCACAAGTCGTCTATATGCTATGCTTGTTTTGGTGATTGAGCGGTAAGATTGTCAAGATAGACCAGGATGATGTGGACTAGGTCATGGAAACAATATGCCATGGTGTGCTGGAAGGTGGCTTCAGTGTTTTTTAGGCCAAAGGGCATGACTCGATACGTGAATGTGCCCCATGGGGTTGTAAATTCCATTTTGTAATGGTCTTCTTTCTGGATTTGGATTTGGTTGTATCCGGAAAAAACATCCATGAAAGAAAATGCTTCTTGTCTAGTGCACGCATCGATGATCTGGTCGATGAAAGGTGTGGGGAAGTTGTCTTTGGGACATGCCCCATTAAGGTCACAGAAGTCCATGAAAACATGAATGGTACACTATTTTTTATTAACGGGAACAAGATTAGAAACCCAAGTGGTGTATGCAATGGGATAAATGAATCCAGCTATGCGCAGCTTCTATATCTTGGCTTTCACCGCAGCCACTTTGGATGGATGGATGGGCCATTGCTTTTGGCATATGGGAGCCACATCAGGCCATGTGTCGATGTGGTGTTCCATGATGGATGGATCTAGGTTGGGAATCTTGGTGTAAGACCAGGCGAAGATGTCGCGAAATTCTTGGAAGAGAGCTGTGTAGGCATCGACTTATTCTAGGGAGCAAGATGCCCCCAACATGATTTCTTCAATGATCTCAGAATTGGTTGAGATGTCAATTTTAATGGTTGGTGAAATGTTCTCCATGTTCCCTTCTTTGAAGGAATCAGGTGTTGGGATTGGGTTCTTGAATAAGTCAACCTTCCCATGGATGAAATCTTTGGTCTCCACAAAAAATTGGTCAAACTGCGACACAAGTTATTCAGGGAGGAAGAATGAGCAATGGTGCATGTTGTCCCATGGGTATTCTGGGGTAGTCAGAGCTTCAAGTATCTCCTCATCGTTGTTGAACTAATGAAGAGACAGGTCTGATGGACCATCAGTTGAGGAGGAGATGAGTGGGTCGGTGGAACTAGACATCATGTAAATGGACATGGTGTCTGACGAAGGAGGTGGTGGTTGAAATTCTTCGATCAAGGTGATCTCAGACTCAAGGGAATGTTGATGGAGGTCAGCGAGAGCCATTCAAAATTCAAGTAAGTCTTGGAAAAGGTGGGAGTAATGTCCATACAAGATGCAAAGGGCGCAAGCATGGTTTGTTCTCAATGCCTTGTTCCTCACTATTGGTGCAATTGGGAGTTCAACCACAGGGATGTTTTCATTTGTATCCATGGCATCTAGATGCACACAAATCATTGGGATTTCAGGGTAGTTTTGAATTGGATGGTCCTGTTGCTCACAGATGGTGCAAGGTGGGACTTGTCATGGATCTGTGGTGGTTTTGGTATTCTTTCCCCTGGCTCTTTTGGGTTGGGGCTGTGCTGGTGCAAGTGCAACGGTTGGCTTGTGTGGACCGGGTGGAGGGTGAGACTCAACCGCAATCAGTTGCACCGGGGTTAAGACAACCTAGGGCATTGTTGGTTGAGCTGGTGGATCAAGATACCACATTAGAATTCCCAATGTAAAGTTGGGAAAGCTTAAGGTGGCCATGACCGGCTTGCTCATGACACCGGGTGGGGGAAAGAGGAAGGGAATCATATGGATTGGGGATGAGCCCACATAACTCTTGGATGGTTACATGTGGGGATGCGGTTGTGATTGCGGCTACGCGTAACGCTGCTGCTGCGGGTGGTGTTGCAGCTATTGTTGGTGGTGCAGCTACGGACGATGTTGTGGTTGTGGTTGCTGTTTGGGTGTATTTGTGCTAGATGAGACCATCCAAAAGTCTGCAATTTCATTTTGTGTCAGTGGTGGCGACACTAACGAGAAAGGAGACTTCATGGTGGGATTGGTAAACAACCCAGGGCCCATATTCAATGGTGGGGAGGATGGTGTGTTTTCAACCATAGTGTTGATTGCAGGGATGACATTAGTGTGTGTGTTCATCCCTTGCAGCTCAATGGTAGTGATGGTAGGGATAACATTGGTGGGTGCCGTTAACCCTTGGAGATCATGATAAGTGAGCTATTCAACCATCACAATATTCCCTTCATGGGGGAACATCATGAGATAGAAGACAATTGATGTGACTGCTCGCATGGAATACATGTAACTCCTTTGAAGGAGGAGGTTGTAGTCCAGTTGAGCGTTGATGACTTCTATGTCGATCAACACTCCCTTCTCGGCTAACGTGATGGGGACATGGGGGAGGATTCCTTGGGATTTAGTGGGATGTCCATCATAAGCCCACAGAGTTATGAAGGACGGTTGTAGAATTGGTGATCCAAGTTTCTACCAAACCAAGGTAGACATGACGCACATGGATGCCCCCTCATCCACTATGTAGCGATGCACAGCCAAATTTTGGATGGACACCAGAATTTGGAAGGCGATGGTCGATGCCATGCATGGTTCCCCTTTATCCATGTCAAAGGTGATCAACTTGGAGTCGGAGGGGTCTACTACCCCTAGGGAGGCTAGCAAGGCTTTCCGCTGCGTTAGGCACGTTTTAAGCACCTCAAGAGCAAACATGGCGGTTGGCGTTTGGGCCAAATCATCCACAATGCTATAGATGACTGCAGCTCTAGTTGTGGCATTATTTGAAATTCTGCGTATGGGGGGGGCACTAGAATGGGGGTAACTGGAGAGGCAGGTTGGTTGTATTAGACTTGCATGATGCTGATGAGTCGACAGGTTCGGTGGTGGTACCGTACTGATTTCATCTAGTCTGTAAGTTGACCTCTTTAATGGTCATGGCTAACAGCTGGTGAACACCTGTTTCGGGCATGGCGGTGCCCCTGGAGCGTTGGGATTGGCCTGGGGAGAGGGAGCAGTTGCAGCTAATCCTTGGACTAGTAGTGGGTTTTGAAGCACCATGGGAGGAGGTCCTTATGGTGTTGGGTTGGGTTCGGCTTGATTGGCAGCATTGGCAGCCTATTGGGCCTCGTTTTGAATGGCCTGCTTAGTGCGATCCATGAGGGGACACTCGAACGTGTAATGTCCATAAACATCAGAGAGTGTGCATGGTTGGTTTGTGCACAACGGAGCATTGTGTGTTGGTGCATTCTATCGTGGGTTTTTTGGGCTGACCGGTTTGCTGCAGCATTTTTGGGAGGGTTCGGTTGTTGACTGCCTCCATGTGATTGATTATTGCCTTGGTTGCGGGGCCGATTATTTCTAGCTTTCCCTTGTTGATTGTTGGGGGCAAGATGGTTGGGACAATTTTGTTATGCGAACACTTGTCCCAATGGAGTGGGTGGGGCGGGGGTGAGGGCTTGAAATATTTGCACTAGCAGTGCATAGTAGATTTGTGGGGGTAGCGGTGCCACAAATGTGGGAATTTACCCCACATACTGCTGTGCTGGCCAAGCCATGGCCCGAGCCTACTGTGGTGGTGCAAGTTGTGCGTAGGAAGTTGTTTCTCCGGACTAAGACATCATTCTTGCGTAGTCCGGAGCTTGGTTTTGGTAAGCAACACTAGCAGTGTTGCTTGGTTGTGGTGTAATGGCAGGTGGTGTTGGTCGAGGCTATGGCTGTTGGGAGACCGACCCTATGATGTTGTCCATAGTGTGGGATTCCCCCGGTGCATCACAGTAGGATGTAATCAGATGGGGAGCATCTGGAATGACAGTGTACAAGTATCCAAACTGAGCATAGATAAGGTCAAAATGTTGGGTCTTCAATATGGCCTCTTCTTTGGATTAGGGACGTTCGAATGCGATGTCCTTTGCTATGGGTGGGAGCAAGGTATTAAGGAACCAATACAAGAAGATCCTGTCATCAAGTTGGATTTTGCATACACTGCGACATCACCGCCACTCATGGATATGGTCAGTTATATGAGTGGCAGTGCTTTGACAACAGGATAGCAGAATCTCCACCCCCTCGTCATATCTGACAGGGAGTTGGAAATACTGTAGGAACATGAAGGCTAAGGAGTTAAAGTTTGGATACTTGGCTTGCGGTAGCTCAATGTACCATTCGGCCACAACACCTGTAAGGGTGCGTTGGAATATCCTCAGCCCGATGTAGGCGTCTACGATGATATTGGATGAGAACCATAGATGGAATGTCATTATGTGGTTTTGGGGACATTCCCATGCTTTGCCTTCAAACTTGGGGATGTCTGATGGCAGCTTAGTTGGCATAGGTGGCCAAAAATATTGGTGGTGGATGGGGTCATTCGTTAATCTAGCCAAATCAAGAAAGTTAGGATGAGCCATGAAGGGCATATTTGACCCCAAGTTGATGTGGGATGGGGCTGCGATGGGGGTGGGGTTTGCAAGTGCATAATGCATCTGCACAGCTAGGGGTTCTTGCGGTGGCACAATTATAGATGGACCAATGCCCCCAAGTGTTGTGGGTGGGATAATATGAGTGATGGGGACATTTCCCCCATGTATGACAGTAGGGGCAATGCAAGTGGATGGTCTGTTGCCCCCCTTTGTGGTAGGAGGGGTAGTTTGTGTGGAAGGGCCACTGCCCCCATGTGCTGCAAGTGGGCCAGCTTGGCTGGTCACTATAGGTGGTGGAAATTGACTAATGATAGTATGCATGACTATGCTTGGACCACTTGCCAGGTTGCGGGTGACAGGTTGTGATGTGAACATGGGTCCACTTGCTATGGGTATGCTGGAAAATGGATCCGGATTTGCGCTAGCCATGGGGCTTGATGGTGCAGTATGGAGGTCTAGTTCAGACTGATATGGATTTGAATCAGAATCAAATTCTATGTGGCCCTCTGATGGTGTGGGAGATCACTGAGAACGAATTCGATCGTGTCGAATAAGTGTTCCAAATGGTTGTGGTTTGCCTCTTAGGCATGAGGAAGAACGTGGAGGATCAATTGTGTTAGATTTTATGTCTGAAACTTGGTGGGAATGATATTTGGACCCCAATTTTAGTGGATTCCTATTGGCTACAGGTGGTCACTCAGCCACCAAGACTACCAGAAGACAGTGCTTGGCTTGTTCCTCATAAGTATTTTTACTCAATCGAAAGGGGTCGTTGCCCGTTCGCTTTGCAATTCCTCTCAGCAGCCAGCTACTTTGGGGTTCCTGTAGTACTCCTCACAATGAGTTTCTGGGTAGAGCCCAAGTACTTCCCATAGTTGAAACAGTCAGGGATTTATGTCCTCAAAGACTATAGAGTTGATTGTACTTAGTGTAAATTAGTAAATTTTAAGGCTCACTCAGCACCATGAACTGAGTTGGGATAATTAGTTGGTATGGTGTATTTGTGTGTTTATTTTTCTGGTATTTGGTTGCTGCAAATGTTTTATGAATTCATCATGGTAGATTTCATGTCATTGTGGTTGTGTATGCAAGCATGAATAATAAAAAATTGTTAACAAATACAATGATTAACCCTGAATGTTTGCTGGCCTAACTAGATGTCTACCTCACACTGATATTCCTCTTCAACCAAGAGAAGGTGTTGGGCTCTTAGCACAATGGGACTAAGCCCATCCATAGATCCTCAAGTCACCTCCCGGATGCTAGGTTGGTCAACACGGAGGACGCTTAGCACCGTGAGAAGCCCTCCTTCTCTACCCCCTCTACCTTCCAGGTCACCTAGTTTCAATGGTTTGGAACAATATAGTGGAGTGCTTAGATATATATGAGCTTTCCCTTCGTCATATCCCAGAATACCCCGGATGGTGAATACTGGGTAGAGGAGGAAGGGGAAGCAAGACAATATGTTTTTAAGTTGATTTTAGTTAGACTAGGTTCATTTTATTAATCCATAATCATTTACTTGACATTTACACATTGTTCATGAAATAAATTGCTAAAAGCATAAACTGAAACTGAAATTGAAATGGTGTGCTGGACAGAGGCGGCTGAGCCACACTGACAGTCCCTATGAAAGCAAACAGTGAAGCCCAAAAATGGGTCATGCATCTGTAAAAGTCTTGTTTTTGTGAAGTGGATTCTGATCAAACCATGAGGATTTATCTCAAATGGTTGAAAACCCACTTTGGAAATGGGCCCTTTTACCCCTAATTTAGAGCAGATTCACAAATGCTCAACTGTTTGGGAAAAAAAAGAGCCTGAACACAGCTGAATTTTCAAAAATTTGGTTCGGTCATTTTTGCACAGTTGAGTGATTTGCAAACCACATAATGGCCAATAGTAACTGGTACTATGGCTAAATGGGCTTGGATTTTCCTTGAGGAGGTTCAACAATAACTAGAAATGTAAATAAACAAGAATCTAAGATAGATTTAATAGAAAACTAAACTAGGGAAAAAAATAGAACTAAAAACTAAAACTTTGAAAAATAAACCCAGGGATCCTGTGGGATCGACTCGGTATGGTAGCCAATTCTGTAGTAAGGATTTCTCCCTACTACAGGGGCATGAATGAATCCCTTCTATCTATAGGACAGAAGGGTAGGTTCTTGCTAGTGGGTAAATGTAGAAAATAAAATGTAATGTAAATGGTAGTAAACTAAAACTAATCTAAGAACAGAAAGAAGAAAATGGAGCAATGGTGAGCCCCTCTGCACACAAGAGGTTAGGGTTCCACCTCCAATAACCTGCAAAACAAATCCTAAGCTACAATAACTTGCAAAACAATGTTAAGCAAAACCTTCAAATGAAATAGGGGTTAGAAATCAAAGCAAACTAAACAACTAAGAAATAAAACATGAAACATGGTTATACCTTCTCTAATGGAAATGGGCCACCATGCCCTATCTTGTGGAAGCACTCCTCTCTCTTGGATGGGGAGCAATGGCTCAATGGGAATGGAGGAAAGGGAGTGTGGGTGGCTTGATAGGAAAATGTGTCTCAAGGCATCCACTTGGGCACCATAACAGTATGCAAGGGAGAAGTGTTTTGAGAGTGACCCCCCACCCTCCTTTTATAGCTTTTCCAAGGGGTTTTAGGGTTTTAAGCCCTTGGTCAAGGATTTAGCCCCTTTTCTGGGCCTTTAGCCCCTTCCTCCCTAACTTTATATCCTTTTAGGGTTTTAGCCCCTTTTTTAGGGCTTTAGCTCCTAGGAGGCTATTTTGGGCTCTTTTTTGGGGTTTTAGCCCCTTTTCTTCATCCTTAGGCTATTTTGAGGGTGTGGGGGTTTAATGGAGGGTCAAATGGAGTGATATGAGGGTCATGAGATGGTGTCCTTGGGTGGTGTAGGCCATAGAGAGATATGTGGGGGATTTTTGGGTTAATAGGAAGTCTAGACCCTTTGTGAGCAAGAGAATGCTAGGGAAGCCAAGGTTGAGGAATTCCAGATGGAGGCAGAGAAGCTCACAGACCATATTCAGCCGATGCAGCACAAGCTTCAAGGAATATTGTAGTTAATAAAGAATGACTCATTGGAGCATGTACAGACTAACCAGGTGGAGCAACTGGCTACGCAAGTAGAGGAAGCTGTAGTGGAAGTTGTGAAGATAGAGGCCCTTGTACAAGCATTCTAAGGCAAGGTCTGTGCTACTGAGCGATCAGACTCGAAACCAACAAGTTCGCAGTAATGTACAAAAATGCGACAAATATATATATAATGTATTTTGAAGGAAACCATAAATATTGTGCATGTGTAGTATGCTGAAAGAACTTATTGGGAAAATAGTGCAGATATGATGAGACACATTCCAACCACTACCAATGCTAGTTCTGAAGTAAGTGATGACAAGTCTAAGACCGCTGGCACATGCTGACAGACCATTAAATGCATCAAGAATCTGCGGAGATTTGGAGCTTGAACCATAACAAAACTGTAGCAGGATCAAGTGTGGAGAACCTGGTCACCGTGACCATCCAACCCATCCACATGTGTGCACAACTGTAATTACCCAAAAATGGCAACGCCGATAATCATAGCATATCTAAGAAGGAAATTCGGTACACAAGGTGACTGCCATTTCCTCATAATTCCACTGGATAAGCCTACACAAAAGAATACCCGATGCTCTCCCTATAAGATTGGGGGTTCACTGTCTGGAAGAATCCATTACTAAGTTTGGCTACTCTAGTACCAGATGTAGTTAAAAATGAGTTGTGGCATGTCCTGTTGACCAGCCTTAAGGGAAAAAGCTGTTGCTGCATCTTTCAGTCTCTCAGGTGTATCCAGAAACAACAAGAAGAAAGATGGCAATAGTTAATCAGTGGCTTCAACCCATTAACAAGCCTTTGGTAAAGTCATCCTTGGCTATTAGTAGACTAGTAGAATAGCGGTCCTCCCGATGCTACCGGAGTGGAATCTAGTAGGGACCAAAGACTCTACCCATTTTGACCAACTTTGTTGGGTCCAATCCATAGTCTCTGCAGTCTTTCGCAAAGTCTATAGACTTGGAAGGTGTTCATGTCCTCCAACCCTCTAAGCGAATTGTTCATCTCTTCATGGGCTGTGGAGAGACCAGAGAGCAAAGGATGACTTGTGCTCTCTACTGCTATAGAAGGAGCAAGTCGACATAAGTCGACTTGAACGAAGACCGACTTAGTCGATCAGCCGACTAAGTCGAGAGACCGACTACGTCGGTCGGCTGAGTAAACACGGTAGTTAGTCTGTTAACTAATAGTCGTGTCGGTTCGGTGAACCGACAGGTAGTTATGATTGTAACTATTTGTAACCTGTATATTAGGATGTTGAGCCACACAAGAACACAGTTCAGTTCTTGGCTTTGTATGATCTATTGAGAATAATATAATCTGTTCATGATATCAGTTCTTGTCTCTTGTATCTGTGTATATTTTTGTATGTATTATTGGTAACCTTATGTGATCTGTAGGATTACAACATTGGTTCCGTTGCCGGTAGTACATAACTAGAATATATGCTCACATATGATACCAGAGCAAGAGATCAAGGACTGGTGGGAGCGAAAAATTGCTAACTATCTACAAAATTACGCGAGAAGGAACAGATTGACAGTCGCAGAAGCCAAAGCCCAATTTTTCACTGAAACTCATGAAAAATTTGTCGAATCCGTGCCCCACCTACTGAAGCAGCTTTTGGATGAGAAAGCCGGACAAGACTAAAGAAGCACAGTTACTCCAGAAACTGATCCGAGGAGGACGTACGAATCTCTCGGAGTGGTTCGAAAAGATAGCCGACGACTTCTGCGAGGAACAAGCAGTCGAAGACAGGACTTCTGTGGAAACCGTCTGACAGAAATTTTTCACAGAATTTACTGATCAATTCTTGTGTTCCTTGCCAGCTTTACTGTTCAAGTTTTTAATAGAGAAAGGAGCCGGGCACATTGTTGAACCTCGACCTCTCTTACTAGACCCACCCTCAAACACTAATTGGGCAGAGAAGCAGAAGAAGTGGGAAAAATTCATTGCTGAAAGGGAGTGGGAATACTTCCTGAGTAAGTAGACACTATCCGAGCTTTCTAAAAAAAAGCGTCGGGTAGGCCATGGGGGGGTAGCTGGTCATGTGTCGGACCTAGAGCATAGTGGATCCTAGTCAACCAGAGTCGTGTCGCCAGTAATGCAGAATTGACCGAAGAGGAACTGAAGGCATAGTATTGTACTACAGTATGTCTGACATTAAGAGAAGCGAAAGGGATGAAAGACAGAAGAAGAGGGAAGCCAGACGAGAAAGGGCCGCAGAGCTGCAGCAAAACCCTAGGGAGATCGACCATGATGAAGTACCGCCAGAGTCGGGTCATGACCGACGCACAGAAGGCGAAGAAGAAGAAGCGGCGTCCCCTGAAGATGATGAAATGTGGATAGAGCAGGCAGAAGCTCTCCAACTAATTGTTCCCGACGAAGGAGTAACCCTTTCCATAGTAAATCCGTGTACCAGAATACAAACTATTATTGAAGATGACCTTCAACTAAGAGCTGGCGACATCACACTCTGGAGCCGACTAGGCGATGAACCATACCCGGGTCGACATCTCGTCATACGTCGATCGATCGAAGGTAATTGGGTGACCTTTCAAACGGCACCTTCCTTTCGTAGTATCCACTTGCTCCTGCCGACACATGAAAGAGCACCCCCCCTGCCACATACATCTTCCGAAGATACACAAGAGTCAGACCTGAGCACACCAAGTGACAGTGGGTCATTACGAAGACAAATTATCACCAATCCGCTATTCGACAAAAGCGAGTCGACACCCGAAGGAAGCATAATTTCCGTCGACCAAAACCCCATCGTCACCCCGACAGATTCGTCCGACTCAACAACCCCACCCCTTACAACACCACCTCCCCCACCCCCTCCCCCACCTCCTCCTCCGACATCATCAGAGAGTAGTGATAGTGACTCCGACATGGGTCATGGATCTGCTCAGATTCCCCTTTATGAGGGTGACGAAGACCCCAGACGACACTGGTTTGTCTGCGAGTCGATATGGGAGGCTAATAAAATCACAGAAGACGACCGCCAGATAGCCCAGTTCGCAGGAGCCCTTCGGAAAAGAGCTCTCACATGGTATATGACATTTACTGAAAGGAAACCTAGCGCAACAAAATCAGAGATAAAGACGCAATTNACAGCCCAGTTCGTAGGAGCCCTTCGGAAAAGAGCTCTCACATGGTATATGACATTTACTGAAAGGAAACCTAGCGCAACAAAATCAGAGATAAAGACGCAATTCCTCTCCTTCTTCAAGACTCCCGATGCTAAACACCTGGCAGCCAAGAAGCTGAAGACGACCCAACAGAAGCCAGGAGAAACAATCCGTGATTATGATAAAAGATGGAAGGATCTATTGAGTCAGTTGGACTATGTCATCGACGAACAATTACTCATTCAATGGTTCCTTGCAGGGCTTTCACAGAAAATTCGCCGACACATCAGTCTGGAGACCTTCAAGTCGTACGAGGATGCGTTGACAAAAGCTTTGCAGGTCGAGATGGATGAAGACATACCTGCCTGCTCGACCGACCACCGCTTGGAAGAACAGCTGGATAATATGCAGAAGTCCTTGAAAGAGCTCACACTTAAGAACCAAGACATCTGGTGTACTAGCTGTTCAACAGCCGGACATACAAAGGATAACTGTCGACAGCAATNCACCACTTGGAAGAATAGCTGGAGAATATGCAGAAGTCCTTGAAAGAGCTCACACTTAAGAACCAAGACATCTGGTGTACTAGCTGTTCAACAGCCGGACATACAAAGGATAACTGTCGACAGCAATTCAGTCGACAAGATGTCCATTTTGTACAGACAAAAGCATTTTGTGACATCTTCCAGGAACGAGGAGACCATTCCACCACCGACTGTCCTTACAATATGAAGAATGGCAAAGCCTCCTGGTGTGCTATATGCGAAACTGCAAATCACAACACGGCCGACNCCTGTCCTTACAATATGAAGAATGGCAAAGCCTCCTGGTGTGCTATATGCGAAACTGCAAATCACAACACGGGCGACTGTCATCTCAACCTCAAAAATAGACAAAACTACCAGGCCGTCTACCAGACTAATGCTGTAGCACAGAACACAGAGCAGAACAATAATAATAACCAGAATGGGCAACGAAATGATGGCTGACGCCACGACCATCGGAATGACAATCGAAGACCAGGGTTTGGACAAACAGGTTGATTCGTTGGAAGTCGAGAAATACGAAGTCGTCGACCTACTCAATGCTTTATTTGTTTCAAAGAAGGGCACAGATGCGTCGACTGTCCGTACAAGGACAGGACTGATCTAAAATTTTGTACACATTGTGGGGTAGGCGATCACTCCTTGGAGGATTGC
>LPNX010106543.1:170668-184730 GCA_001517045.1 Pseudotsuga menziesii
GATGTGACAAATGCCAACGACTTGGTCAACCACTGCCGAGTACAGAAATTCCCCTGATCTCTGTAAACCCTAGTCTCACATTTAAAATTTGGGCTATAGATTTCATAGGACCATTCCCTGTTCCAGCCCGATGATCAGGTGCAAGGTATATTATCACTGCAGTCGAATATGTTACTAAATGGGCAGAAGCAGAACCTGTCGAGACCTGTTCAAGTGAAGTAGCTGCTAAGTTCATTTATGAAAATATTATTACCCGATTTGGATGTCCACTCACTCTGATCAGTGACCAAGGATCACACTTTGTTAACAAAACTATCAAACATCTAACCGACAAGTTTCACATCGACCACCGACGGAGTACAGCCTACCACCCTCAGTCGAATGGTGCCATTGAAGCTTTCAATAAAACCCTGACAAAAGGACTGACTAAAATATGCAATGCTGACAAAGATGACTGGGATGAGAAGATTCCTGCAGTTTTATGGGCATACAGGACAGCCTACAAACGGTCGACTGATCAAACCCCCTTTCGACTGGTATATGGACAAGAAGCAGTCGTACCTCTGCACTTCAGAAAACAGGCACCTATAGTGCACAGATATTACACGTCGATGTCGAACAGGCCAGGAAGGATAGGTTACTTCAACTTAATAAATTGGAAGAACATCGACTCATGGCCATCCAGAACCAAGAGATACAAAAACAACAGCAGAAAGCTTGGCACGACCGTAATATCAAAAACAAAAATCTGTCAGTCGGTGACCTTGCCCTACTGTATAACAGTCGAGTCAAAGGCAAGACTAAGAAGCTCCACACAGAATGGATGGGACCTTATGTTGTCGAAGAAATACATCCTAATGGGTCGGTTCGACTAAAAACATTACAGGACCTGGTATTTCGGAAGCTTGTTAATGGAGCCCGACTTAAACGATACAAAAATTGAAAAATAAATAAATAAATAAATAAATTCATATAACGGTCTTAACTGACACCAAAAACCTATAAAAAGCTACAAAAATTCCAAAAACCATAAACCGTACACCCAGAAACCACCATCATGACAGCCACTCACCCATTCGACAACCGACTTCATTTCCATCGACCATCTTCCTCGACCAACCATGTCGACCATTCTCACCACCGACACCGACAGCCGACCTGGAGCATCCCATCCCGCATTAATGGCCTCGAGCCCCGCCCCAGATTCACGAAATCGCACTTGAGTGTTGCAGTTGGCCTGTCAAGTCCACCATTAATTCACCTAGTTCGACACTCCACCCCACCCGCGCCTATAAATAATGGACCTCCCACAGTTCATTTACCACCCCACGCACCTACTGAGCATTCGAACTCCCAGTCGACTGAAATTTATGAACCCTGTAAGAATTCCGACCAGTCTGAGCAGTCAGAAACCATGGCACCAAAACGCACCAGAGCTTCGGCTAAGGCTCCAGAACTTCAGGCAGCAGACTCACCACTACTCCAGCGACTAAAGCGAATCCAAAACGCCAAAGTCCAGGAGGATCCGTTTCAAAAGCTATGGACGAAGATTCAAGAATGGGCATTTGAAGGCCGACGGATGACCCCGCAGGCTGAGAAAGTTAGGCATAGCACCATATATTCCTATGCAAACGCACCTATCATGGCCAGCTTCACTGGTACAAAGGAAGCCGCGGTCAAATTCATCATCAGTCGTTACCACAACGGTAGATTTTACTTTGACCGACCAGTCGACATTAATGGAGATGTTATCTCCCGACTGACTGGTCTCTCAAATCAGGGTGACCCGGTCCCCATTAGGATCAAGGAAGGACTAGTCGAACACTTTACATGTTCGACGTCGGGCAAGAACTCCAAGGGTCTGATGATCAGTCAGATTGAGAAACGAACACCACAGATTGTGGCGAAAATCATCACCATTACTCTCACCTTGGCTGGTCACAGCAGTGACCTCAAACTGGAAATGCTGGACGCTCTCGACCAGATTACAACCAATGGCCGCATTTTCCGATGGGAAGACTACCTCGCAGACTTGGTTAAAACCATATGCGAGCGCTGTCAGGAAACAGGAGGTATTATCAAATTCCCCTCCTTAATTGTTTGGATTGCAATGTATTATATCTGTCTGGAAGGCAGTCCTGTCTTCCGAGAACCGACTAGGTTTGAGATGCATAGGTTCAAACCCTTTTCCCAAAAAGGAACTGTGCATGAACTCAACCAAGGAAAGGTCTTTATGGAAAACTGGTTCCAGCAGCTTAAGCTACGCACGACAAGGTGGAGGGTGCCCCAGAACATCCGACGACACCTCCCAGCCGACTCACACATCCAACTTGAGCTCGACCATACATCTGTATGGTCGTCACACAATCAGGATTCCAATGCTAGGGACCTCGACTACTATCCCATAGTCGAGCAGATCTTTCGGGAGTTGTCTAGGAAGACAAAAACCAAAATTCAAGTCCCGGAGGCTGCAAAACAGGTCGACTTCTCTATAGTCGAACCTCTGACCGACCAGGAGAAGGAAGAAGATTACGAGCTGCACTTTTACATTAGCACCTTTGTGACGGAGGATAATCCAATTGGCACTCCTGGTCGGGTGCACTTAATAGTGAAGCATCCGACTGCACCAGTCGTCAACCCTCCGACCCTGCAACACCAGACACCACCACCAGCACAACAACCAGTACCACAAACAGCTCCCCCGGCTACTCAGACGGTCGACCCCGCTCAGACCCCGACAGGAGAAGTCGAGGAAGACAACCCTGACTATACTGTGTCTCGGAGTATTCTCAAGAAACTGGCAAAGGAGATCGCCATTGCCAGAAGGAACATCAAACTGCAAAAACGTCAGCAAGGCAAAGGTAAGCGCAAGCTTTTCCTTGCTGACTCCACAGATGACGAAGACGAACTGGCAGCCTCAGCACTTGATATTGTCGAGGATGCAAGAGCAAATAAGGTAACTGTTGAAACCCAGTTTCAATGGTTTGTCGAAGCAGGAGCACCCGAAGGTCGGCCAAAGAAGGCCAAAACAACACCACTGTCCGAAGATGTGGTCGACCTGGTGACGACTCCTCCCCCTCCATCTCCGACTAAAATAGTCGAGGAGCAAGCACCAGTGCAGCAGACCGACATGTCCCCCGAAGTCTTTGAAAGAGTGATCCTTGAAGCACTCAGGGCCAGGGCCAGCACGGACGCTGAACTCAAGGCTTTCTTTTCAACGCTACCTGCACTCTTCCAGTCAGCCCAAACAATAAGGACAACAACACCCTTGAAAGCCAGTAGCAAGATATACGCCCAACAAACAACAGTATTTACAAGGACCCCTGAAGGTGGCGAGGTATCAGGTATTGAACAGACCTTCACCGACTACCAAGTCCCACCGGAAGAAGACGTTATAGCCTCCGACCAAAGTCCCCACCACCATTCTCCATCCCCACCAGGATCAGGAAACCCTTCCTCCCCACTCCCAACACCCCCACCACCATCATCTCCACCACCTCCACCACCGCCTGAGTCACAGCCGAGACCACCATCATCACCACAGGCAGAGGTGGACATACCACCTCCCCAAACTGAAAAAACCCCGACCACTGAACCAACCCCTCCGACACACACCCCTTCGGCCTCTGATCCACCTTCCACTTCTGCAGGTCCTCCCGACAAACCCACAGAGCAAGCAAAGGAACCAACATAACCTCTTTCTAGACCCGATTAGCTAAGGATCAGCTTACGGGATGTGAGCTCGTTGACCGACCCAGAGGTTGGCCAGCTACTCAACACCCTAGCAAAAGAGTCGAAGAGGAGGACGACCCGACTAAGGCAACAACTCAAGGACAAGGAGACAGAAGAAGTCGAGTTCCTCGACAAGTGCAGGTCTCTTGTACAGACTGTTACCCCAGGACCTGTCGAAGCTGCTACCGACCGACCGCTGGACAGAGCATATTAGCTGTTTGAAGGTTTGGTGTCGACCATCCAGACCCACCACCACGAGACTAAGGCTGGGCAAAAAGAAGAAACTGTCCGACTGCTCCTGACTCAACACACCACATTCTCGGAGGCTCACAAACTTCTACAAGACCACATGGAGGAATCCATTGTAACTGAGGAAGTACTCCGAGAATGGCCTACTCATTATGGGCAGGTCTATAATCAGACGAGGCAGACCGGACAAGGCATTCAGGCCTTGGAAAGGAGAAAGTCAACTGAGACAGAACTGAGGCAGACAATTGAGGATCAAATAGTCATGGAAAACACTAAGCTGCAGCAGTTGGAACGTGAGGCACACCAGTGGGTTCAGCACGCCCTTTCCAACTTGGAGAAAGTTGACAACATCTGTCCGCAGATGAGGAGACTCCTTGAGACTGCGGAAGAACACAATCAGCTGCTGGGCCCCAACATGGAAAATATTGCAAAAATGGCAATGGCAGAGAAGATGTCGGTACTCTCAAATCTTACTACTCTGACTATCGACATTCAGAAAGCCTTGCAGACATGGACGGACTTTCAACACCAGCTTGCCATCACAGCACCAGCAATAGTCGAAGTCTGTGTACAGAGAAGACCAACTATTCGCTTGCACAGCCCACCTCAGTAGCAGTCTCCTTTTTGCCAATCTAATTCTTGTACTTCTAGTCTATTTTGTTTTACCTCCCTCTTTCTTTAGGATGAAGAAATGTTTTGTTTGTGGGGGAGATGTAGAAGGAGCAAGTCGACATAAGTCGACTTGAACGAAGACCGACTTAGTCGATCAGCCGACTAAGTCGAGAGACCGACTACGTCGGTCGGCTGAGTAAACACGGTAGTTAGTCTGTTAACTAATAGTCGTGTCGGTTCGGTGAACCGACAGGTAGTTATGATTGTAACTATTTGTAACCTGTATATTAGGCTGTTGAGCCACACAAGAACACAGTTCAGTTCTTGGCTTTGTATGATCTATTGAGAATAATATAATCTGTTCATGATATCAGTTCATGTCTCTTGCATCTGTGTATATTTTTGTATGTATTATTGGTAACCTTATGTGATCTGTAGGATTACAACAGCTGTTGCAGTGATATGCATCGCAATGGGGCAAGTCACTCGCCTCCACCACTCAGGATAGCAAGACTTGTCCATTTTTCAATATGGACACATCTTCAAAGTTCATATCTATGGCAAAGAGAGTGGTGAAGAGCAGGCAACAAAAGAGAGAAACTCAAAAAATAACAACAAGAGAGTAAGCCCCAGCATCCTACAGAAACCATGCCTAGAGCCCCAAGAGCATGAAAATGGGAGGAGAAACAGAGATGCTTGGATTGTTGTGTCCAAATGGGACAGTAATCATCATCCCTAGAACATGAGGAAGACTATGATAATATGATGAGATATTCCCAGAGCAAAGATAGCATTCCTGGGAACGTGAATCTTGATCTCCGTAGCGGGGGCATTGGCTTACATTACTAGCTCAAGCGAGCTATGCATTAGAATCTTCCACTCCCCTTCCTCTCAAAAGGTGCTACAAAAATAGCCATGTCGGTGCCCTTATCTCCACTGCAGTAAAGATAACAATTTAAAGTCAGACTTGGAGCATTCATATAGAAATGTCGGGGTTGCACTGATAAGATGATGCCATGATTGAAGATAAAGGTAAAAGGTCCTATGGTTTAGTGAAAAACAAGGGCCTTGGCATAGGCTCTAGTAGCAGTAAACCTTCTGTGATTCATTATGTGTATTTACTTCAAATGATTCCACATGTGAAGAGGGACCATATTATAGATAGTAGGAAGCGAGAAACATAAGAACCTGTCACAAAGTTGTTTGAAAAAAAAGAGCAAGGAGAAGACTGCGTAAGTTAAGATGCAGTAAAAAAAAAACTCTATTTTGTTCCCAAAAGATACTGCGTAGATCAGGCTACTCACGTGTCCCTTCCTTAGTGGCTTGGGATGAGCCACAGGTGAGTGTTAGGGGCCATTTGGCCCAGTAAAGGGGCATAAGAAGTAACTTTGCATGCATAGCCAAGGAAGATGTGCACGCACGTGATGGAAGCAAAGGAAGAGCACAAAGGGTGAAAAGGGACCACAAAGGGAGAACAGAGGAATGCATGGCAAAGGAAAGGCAAGCACGAACACGCGCAAGGAGGAAACAATCAGAAAGCGACAGATACGGGAGCCAAATCATGGCTGTATAAGACAGCGTAAGCCTGCAGCTATGCATGTACGATAATATATTTGTAAGTCATGCCTATAGTGCCTCGTTTCAAGTCATGATCACCACAGCTGTAACTAGAGGGGTGGCTGATGGTGATGGCTAACAGACTGCCAAGATGCAGTTGGCCCTGTGTGGCTAGGTAAATTAGTATAAATAGGAAGGATGCAATAGTTAGAGGGTTATATTTTTGTTAGTTGTAAGTATAGAATGAGTTAATAGATGAGAGTTGTATACAATTGTAGAGAGGATGTCTAAGAGAGGGTAATTAGTGTAATGGAAGGAGAAGAGCTCTACTAGAGTGGTGCAGATGCGAGGTGAGTTGATCCAGGCTATGTGTGGATCTGTAGGTAGTACCAATAGATTAGGAGGAATAAGACAAAGAGCATGATCACTATGAGTCTAAACTTAAAGACATATCTCAAGATTAATCTGCATCCCGCAAACAGCAAGGTGCTATATCCTTTCTCATGCCAGATGAAGAGCACCTTGGTGGTTTTTCCTAGATGGGTTTCCATGTTATTTCGTGTGTCCAAATGAATGACTAGTGTGGTGAATGGTTATATGACTGATTTGAAGTTACTTTATTTATAATGTTGATGTATTCTAGTCTTGAATGATTCCCATCATAAGTAAATGAATGAATATAATGCATTGTAGATTGAACCAGTACATGTATATTTCGGTGCGATTCTTGTTATGCATTTTGACTTAGGTTGTAGAGTCAATTGAAGTAAATGCAGCTCTGCTGCACCAATTGTGCTAGCTGTGAGGAAGAGCAGAATACCAAGTCATGCATGATGACATAATATTGTGCTCATTTTCATAGGACCGACTTCACTGTCCAGTTACCCTAGTGCCTTCGTTGAGCCCTTGGTTGCAAACTAAGGGACTATACTTCCCCGACAATCATGGAAACTTGGTACCAGTGGTTACCCATATATGAGATATTTCGGGTGATAATACGCTTGCTTCGTAGGTGTTACCAATGGGGATTTCTATATCAGGCCGGTATCTTGGGTAGTTGTTGGATCGGCGAGCTGCGCAGGACCTGGGTCATGCAAGTGGGGAAAAGTGGCCAACAGGTCTCCCTATATCATAGGATTCATTCATTCAATGGATTTGTGCAAGATGGAAGCTGATCTCTTTCAACAGAATTTGAGAAGAATGTGCACAAGAAGAATCTATACTTGTGACAAGAGAAGAAAAGATGGGAGAAACTGATGATCAAGCGCTTGTAGCCTACACCAGGAAGAATTTCATGAAGAAGGGAAAGAAGGAGAGTTTTCATCACAACATGAAGAAAAATAAGAAACCAAAGAAGACCAAAAGAGATCTTTCAAATGTTTGATGTTATACTTATGATGAAAAGGGACAGTTGGAAAGAGATTTTCCTATCTAGAAAAGGAGACACCATGCTCATATTGTCGAAGATGATGAACCAACAAAAAAAATATTCAAAGGAGAGAAGACTGATTGGGATGAAGAGTATGTGATAATCTCAACACTTAATGTAACTATCACACACTGAAGCAATGATTGGCTCATGGATAGTAGAGATTCCAAACAATGACGAGATACAAGGAATCATTCATCAATATGTCTGAACATGAGTCACCTCACAAGGTTAAACTTGGGGATGATTATCAATACCCTATAAAAGGGAGTGGTGATTATTCATACAATCTTTACTCCGGTAAATCCTTAAAGAGAAAGGATGTTGGGCTATAGGGCAGACCCAAGTTTTATACCATTAACTTCGCACCAACAAAAGACCCACAATGTTGGCCCTTTTGGCAACAACCTGCGAACAGGTTGTAGTCTCACCCGAAACAACTATGGGGTGCCACAGAATCAGGTTTCTGCAAGCAGAAGAGGGATATTACTGTACCTTTAGCTTCTAACAAATGATAATCATTAAATACATAGCTTTGATATTACTTATTTAGCTTCACGATTAGATAAACAAATAGTTCCTTGCTTAACCCTTTACTGGGAATTCATAGCGAAGTTAGTATTTTGCAGTGATCTTAGTTATCAGTTATATATTTATCAATGCATAAAATAACATAACAACAACACAACAGAACCAAAACACAAGATATAACATGGTTCACCCCCAGTTTAAGGGGTTACGTCCATAGAACTATGTTTTATTCAACTCTTTACAAAAACCACAGTTCTGATCTGTGCACTTAGTTGTAGATCCCTTCAAGTCCTCAAAGCTGCGCACACAGCTGCAGATCTTCTTAATCACCCAAAAACCCTCTATGCACATAGCTGTAGAGGTTGTCCACACACACAGCTGGGAATTAACCTTTCTTACAAACAAGCCTTAGCTTCGCATCAATTCATCTTACATCAAAAGCCTAAACTGACTTCTTTACAAGAGTGCTTATTTATAGTGCACTTATTACAAAACCATGGGCTTAAACCATGGGCACCCTGAACCTTAAACCCTGGACTTAAACCATGGTTTTATTGCAAATAAAGAAGGTTCTTACTCAACCCTGACACCCCTAAGACTATTTTGAGTCGCAAATCCGCTTACAAACTTACACAAAAACTGCGGAGTTACCAAAATTAGGGACCGTTAAGGTGCGCGCCCCAACAGGCCCCTAAGACTCACCAGTGTCCCGTCCTGGGACACTCAGCTAGTCGTCTGGTGGGAGAACTTTGCTAGTGAAGATAGTGAACTGCTTGTTGAGGCCACGCATGATATTGTCAGCTACTTATTGCTTCTCCACCGGCTCCTGTAATGCTGTCCCTGACGCTTCGCTAGCCTTTTCCTGTGCAAATGCGTCATATTCCTTCAGAACTTTGAGCTGGCTGTCCACAGCAGTACTCAATTCCAAGGCCTCATTGACAAGGGGATGCATAGACTCTTCTAGTAGTGTTGCTTTTGTTCTGTACATCTCAATCTCCTGCTGGGGTTCCTTTCTCTATTTTACCTTGAGCATTTTATGCATAGGAGGGAGGGTCTTAATTTCCACTTTTACTGCGTCCAACTCTACTTGTTGCTGCTTGATGGTTTCCTGCAGCTTTTGTACTTTGGGGTTTTCCTACAGTGTTGTCCAAGTGTCGACGCTTTCCTCTAGCAGCTTTGTTGCGCTGCCCATGATATCTGAGATTTTTGCTACTGAGCCCTGAATGTCTGCGCGGCACTGCTCTCTGACCTCTAGTGGGATGTCTGGGATAATGCGAAGTTGAAGCTCCACAATCTGAGCCTAATGCTCTATTTTAAGCTTCTCTATTTCACTGTGAGACTGCTATGCATAGTATTTTAGTTTGGTGATTCTTTGCTCCGGTTCTTCCTCATTTTGGATGTTGAAGTTAGGAAGACTTCGACACGCCTCCTCCAATACTTGTGCCAATGTGACCTGCTTACGTTCTGCGTCGCTCTTTCTATGCTCCGCTTCCTCCAACTGTGCTGTGAGGCTATCATTCTGCTTCCTATTATTTTCCAACTGTATTTGTGAGTAGTGGTCTTGTGCTTGGATTTCCTTCGCGATAGCTGACTAACAGAGATGTAATTCCATCATGGACATCTTAGTGTAATCTATTCCAACTATCATGCTTATCTCCATGTGAGATGCTGCATCGGTTATGACGAGGTCGACACTTGACACTTGTCCCCGGTGTTCTCTAACTGGCCATTGTCTTGTGTCTGGCTATGCAGGTACTGGGGCACTACTTGCCGCAGCGCCAGTCGCTAATTTTTCTGCTAACTCCTTTAGCTCCGAGATTCACTTTTCTACGCCAGTTATGGCATCAATATGCGTGACTGCAAACTCTGACCATTTCTTGATGAGAACTTCTATGGATTTCGACAGAGCCTGATTAAGCTCCTCACTTGTCAAGGTGGGGTCTTCATCGATATTCTTGTCCTTTGACACTTTTGTTTTCTTTCGGGACTGATTTTTGGTCACTTCTTCAGCCTCTGGTGACTTTTGCTTATCTAGCCGATTAGGGTCTAAGATAGTTTTGACCGACTCCTCTTCTTCTCCTTCATCTCTACCATCTCCACCCTGGTCACTTTCACTCTACTGCAACTCACTTTTCTCTTCGCTTTCCTCTGGGGGGTCTTGCTACTGCATCTGACTAGGGCCAGCACCCACATTGGTGACTGGAGGGATTGGAATGCTGGGATTTGTGCCTGCGTCCTTCAACTAGTCAGCCGACCACTGTTGAACTACCGCGAGGATGTCTTCTTTGGTCACCACATATGGCAACTTCCAGCATGCCTTCTTCTTATCTGTGCGGGCCTGGTTTAATATATTGTGCATGTCATCCCTGAAGGTGGCCACTCCATCATATTGAGAGAATAGCTCATTACTGAGCTGCGAGGTCTTTACAATCTCATATGAGATACTCATGGTGTAAAAGGCGAACACAGTGTTCATCATCTACTGGGATTCTTTGTCCTGCGACACCCAGAGCGATGCATACCTCACTGCACCTGGCATGCTTGGAGGTATGTCAATAAACTGCGCCTCGGTGGGCTCTTTCCACCTGATCAAGGTAATAAGCATGATCAGCCATGAATAGTGAAAGGGTCTACCTTTTTCCTGCACGTTACGGGAATCTTCAAGAAATTCCTTAGCGATGTATGCTACCTAGTTGTAAATGTAGCCTTCCGCATAGTTCGCAGCAATACTTAGAATCAAGGCAGGTACTTCATATGGTCTGCACTTTATCATCAATTTGTAGGCTAAGAGCTCTACAGCGAATTGAATGTTGTGATGCTAAATGACTGAGGTTTGATACCCTCGCTTCCCTTTCGTCATCCTGAAGCGTTCCTTCATGCTATGTGCTAGCTTCACATCTTCATGTTTTCCCAAAAACTCAATGCTAGGGTCAGGCCCTTCCTTCGGCAGGCCCATAATCTGGTGAATGAGTTCTCCAGTGATAGTGATTTTATGGTTTCCAATCCATAAGTACCCATCATGCACCAATGCTAATAATTTTTTGACCACCACGATTACCTGTGTGCTGCAACCAAAGTGGGGCACATCGAGCATCTTCAACAAACCATCTTTGTCTAAGCCAGGATCCCACTGTTTCACTTATAATAATGTCACTCCAGTCTCCTGATAGCAGATAGAGTGTAAGTATGACCCAGGTGCGAACTGCGGAAATTTCCCATGATCATTTGTATCGTGGTCGGTGTACTTGAGCCGGTCTATTATCCCTATCATTGTCCCGACCAGCTACACACCCTGTGGCAGCGAAGGGGTGTGTAATGTGAAGTTCTTCGTCTATCGAGGGAGCTGAACTCCTGGTCGAACTGGCGGAAGATACGGTGGATGCTGCGGCGCAATGTTCTCATCCTCTTCAAGTGGGACCTCTGCTGAGCCGAACGGATTCATCTCGGGATCCTCCAGTGTTTTCCCTGATTTCTGGTGTCTGTCTTCGTTCTGCTTAGAGTGAACTTCAGGTTTAAATTTTTTTTTTTGGTAGAGCGTGTTTGCATTGGCTTGGGTTGGTTCTAGGGGAGTCTCTTCATGGGGTGCAGACATAGGTGGGTGGCTGGAAAGGTGCGGCAGACCCTCCTGTTCAAATTCTCTCACTAACTTCTAAAGCTCGCTATCAGCTGACATGGATGCAATTGTAAAACTCAAGAAATTGTAGAATGCGAATGTCGTGGGTGTGGGTGTCTTCTTATAGAATCCATCCATGAGATCTGTCATAACTGTGCATTGATGATACCAAATCTGACAGAGATCTTGTCCAAACATTGGTAGATTTTCCAAGATCTCATTAATACAGGCAGTAAATACAGGTAGCGTACCGGCGCCACCAACTTTGATTTCTTCCAACAGTCGTATTTTAAGCTTCGACACATCTTTCCTTCTTCGGAACAAGAAGTGACTCTGGCTGTGCCAAAATAAGGATATTTGAAATTTGTTATGGAGAGAAATTCCTATGGCTTGGGGTACCACAACAGACAGCTAGACTCCAGAAATCAATCTTTCCCAATATGCAATAGAAATAAAAACATCTAACACTAAAGGATCGAACCTCGTACCTTATTCCGGACGGTTGAAGTAGATCCCCATTGAGCTTTCCAATCTTCATCTTGAATTGTTACAACACATCCTCAACAACAAGTTAACAATACAAGCATACTATATTTCATGGTGTTAGATCTATTCTAGCATATATAATCAATCATGTAAAAGCATTTGACATATTCCAATGGATACAATATTCATTCAAATACACATTACTGGACAAGAAAAGATATTTCTATTAATATGAATCAGAGATTACAAGTGACAACCTCTGACGGCACGTCTACGAACCGGAGAAACTGAATCCCCCACTTGGACCTCCACCACCTCAATCCTCCATCACTCCGATAGCAAGCTTACTAGCAAAAGGAAAGCTTGGGAAGAACACAACAGTGCTCCAAGGGACAAAGGGATGCAGACTCAAGCATAAGTTCTGGAAACAATGGACTATAGTTTCGGTACTCTCAATTCTCTCTTATGCTTTCAATGTCTCAAGGGTTCCTTATATAGATTTTCAAAAAGATACTGAAAGGTCAAATCCGTGCGATCTCAAGGCATATGGAAGGCCAGGAGTCATATGAGTCGGATCCAAGTCAAGGAACGCTCCAAAGGATTTTGGATTATGTACACATCCCAATGTATGCGAATATAGAGGGAATATCTGCGTATGTACGCGATTATCAGGGAAAAGGCCACGTATATCACTTTTCTAATGTTTTTAGGGATGGTTAGTGATACATCAAAAGACAAAAAGTGGTCCATGGGGGCTAATGAGTCTGCAGTGGGACAGGGGAAGGCCATACAATGTGTGATTCACCTAGTGTGGTGAAATCCGCTATAACAGATGCCCCCTAATGTATGAGATCAGAGGGGTTATACGATGGCCGAAATACATTATAAGTCCATCCCAGAAGTGAAGTGATGAAGGTACCCAAATGGAAGACCAGCCACCCAATCAGCATAATATCATAATACAACTTTGCATATAACTGCGAATACATATAGCAGTCCCAGATACATAAGAGTACAATGGCCATGAATAGGCATGAAACATGATAACACATATGTGGTCATTGCCACGTATAATATACATAGATCAAAATCTCCATGATGAAGATATACAAAGGACCATGATCTCCACAAAGGCTGAAGATATATAACAGATCAAGATATCCATAGTGGCTGGAAATATCTGACATATACTGGAACAAATCACGAGAGTTGAAATCTCATGAACACTGGCACAATCAAGGAGGTAGCATATAGTGGATGCCACCAATCTGGAAGGTCTTCTACACACACTGCTACGAGTACATGTCCTACTATGCGAATAGAGGTGTCGAGGTCGAACATAGTAGTCCATCGTTTGATTACCGGTCATTGATGTATACCGTTAACAGACATGAGATCACCCACCAATAATGAAAATGGGAATCAAGGTACTAGAGTGCAAATTAACAAGTGTGAATAAATGTGTTGAGGTCGAACACTTGAGAGAATCCATCGATCAGGGGACATTGATGTATTCCCAAAACTGTCGATGGCAAGAGAACCTGCCACTGATGACTGCAAGTCTCAAGGCACTCACAATGACTCTAGATTCCAATCCCATAATAAATGATCTGAAGTGGATGGGATGAAATCCACTGGAAGGAGGGCATTAGGGCATCCCCCATCATCCAACATGAGGTACTCAGCAAAGCTGTATAATGTGGAAGGACTTGATCATAAGGTGCACAAACCAGTAACTGTACCAGGAATGGCCAACATGCAAAGTCAAGATAACTGAGGAATGGCCGACTCAGGTTTCAACTTCCTTCGAACAAGAGCATAACGACATATGGTGACTGAATGAAGGCAGCATA
>LPNX010106543.1:185904-198558 GCA_001517045.1 Pseudotsuga menziesii
AGTAATGCACTAATAGCAAAACAAAAAGGAAGAATGACTAAAACTACTTTCAAAGAAAAATCAATGAAAAAGTGGTCTCTGGTCACAAAAGAAGCATCCAACAGACAACATCATACCCAAGGAAGACCCAACCACACTCACAACCCACCCAGCAACTTCCCCCAACATCAAACTCACCAAAAGGGAGGATGTAAGCGACTGTATAAAGAACAGCCATGTATGTAGGTGACTTTAGGCCAAAAACCAACATGGGAAGGAACATGTATGCGAATTTTGGCCAAAAACCCACATGGGAAGGCCCATGTACGCGACTTTTGGCCAAAAATCAGTGTATGTACGCGACTTTTGGCCAAAAACTTGCGTATACAGAGAAGGCAGTGGTAAAAAGCATGCCAAGGGTCAAACAAATAAAGGGGAGTGTCAATGGATGAACATACTATAAAATGCAACCCAGAAACAAGGAGAAACAGAGAGCAATCCAAGAATATCAAGTCCATTGTGCCGAAAAAACCCCCAAATAAAAACAAGGAACATCCCCAGCAGAGTCGCCAATTCTGTTACGGAGAGAAATTCCTATGGCTTGGGGTACCACAACAAACAGCTAGACTCCAAAAATAAATCTTTCCCAATATGCAATAGAAATAAAAACATCTAACACTAAAGGATCGAACCTCGTACCTTATTTCGGACGGTTGAAGTAGATCCCCGTTGAGCTTTCCAATCTTCAGCTTGAATTGTTATAGCACATCCTCAACAACAAGTTAACAATACAAGCATACTATATTTCATGGTGTTAGATCTATTCTAGCATATATAATCAATCATGTAAAAGCATTTGACATATTCCAATGGATACAATATTCATTCAAATACACATTACTGGACAGGAAATAATATTTCTATTAATATGAATCAGAGATTACAAGTGACAACCTCTGACGGCACGTCTGCGAACCGTAGAAACTGAATCCCCCACTTGGACCTCGACCACCTCAATCCTCCATCACTCCAATAGAAAGCTTACTAGCAAAAGGAAATCTTGGGAAGAACACAACAGTGCTCCAAGGGACAAAGGGATGCAGACTCAAGCATAAGTTCTGGCAACAATGGACTATAGTTTCGGTACTCTCAATTCTCTCTTATGCTTTCAATGTCTCAAGGGTTCCTTATATAGATTTTCAAAGGGATACTGAAAGGTCGAATCTGTGTGATCTCAAGGCATATGGAAGGCCAGGAGTCATATGAGTCAGATCCAAGTCAAGGAACGCTCCAAAGGATTTTGGATTATGTACACATCTCGATGTATGCGACTATAGAGGGATTATCCGCGTATGTACGCGGTTATCGGGGAAAAGGCCGCGTATATCACTTTTCTAATGTTTTTAGGGATGGTTAATGATACATCAAAAGACAAAAAGTGGTCCATGGGGGCTAATGAGTCTGCAGCAGGACAGGGGAAGGCCATACAATGTGTGATTCACCTAGTGTGGTGAAATCTACTATAACAAAATTTCCTGATACCAGCTTCAACCCATAACAGAATGTTGTCCACCACCTCAATGATTTCTTTCATTTTTGAGAGCCCTGTCAGAGATAGGACTTGATATTCATGGAGAATTTGGGTCACCTTGCTTACCATTTCGTCATCCCAATAATATCCAATGGTAGCATACTTAGGGTTTTCTTCTGACCCAATGTTTACGGTCCACGTCTTCAAGGGCTGAGTCACTTCAGGTGCTTCAACTGCTGGGCCATGTACTTCGCAGTGTCCTTCTGACTCAAGAATGTTAATGTTGCGTGGATCGTCATCCTTGTCAATTTTGAAGTTATAACATTCTACTGCATTGAATTCTTGTTCCTTCCAATCATGTTGGTATTCTGCTATTTCTTGACCATCAAATACTTTAGTATGGATCAACCTAATAGCTGCGTCCAAAGTAGGAAAAACCTCATTAATAGAAAATGTCAGCACAAAACTATCAACAAGACAATCACAACTTACAGTATCATGGTGAAGCTCGACCTTCGCATACCAATTCTTTGTTATAGGTTCCAGGGTGTGCACAAACCTATGTACCCATTCTTCACGAGGTACATGCTTCCATGCCTCGTAGCATTGCTCCAAATGTCCCTGAGCACTAGTCTTACCATTAAACCTGCTTCGCACCTCCTGAGGTTGGTCCCTGAATCTTAGGCAAAGGGACTTATGGCATGCTTCCTAACTATGAATGTACTTTTTGTGACCATTCCACCATCTGGCTGCTGTGGCTCTGAATGTTGAATCCAGAGTCTCCATTTTCTGTGAGTCTGGTACCTTCTCTGAGAATTGCACAATAAACTATTATGGGTCTGTCGAACCATCAAAAACAGGTAAGGTTCTTGTCTGTGAGCCAAGCCATCTAAGAGACTTGGTAATTCTAGCACATCAATGTCCATGTAGCTCATACAGTCTATTCTACCAATTCTCTAGGCCATCATCTGAATCTATCATGCAGGAGCTGTCACACTGCCAATCCATGATACCTTCAGTAGTAGGATCAACATAATCTTCTTCCTTCACTGTGATATTGTAGATATGGTCCAAAATATCCTAGTCTTCATCTCTTACTGGCTCGGTGTACCTCTCTCCTTGAGAAGGATCCAATGGGACTATGACTCTCAGTCCTTTCCCTTCGAAATTCATCTGCCTCTTCTTCAGGTTGACTACTCCATCATTATCTATTTCCCATTCAATGCCTAGTAGTGTTGGATAGGGGTTACTGTCATCAATTATTTCAGTTACCTCGAAGTCTGCTAAGGTACAGACTCCATCAATATCTACTGATATACTAGGGAGTCTTCCTAGGGGCACAATCTTCTGCTAATTGGCTAATCTCAACTGTATAGGGGACCATTCCAGAGTAGGTTTTCCCATTTGTTCCCATGTCTGCTTAGTTAAGACATTTACTTCTGATCCTAGGTCCAAGATGACATCAGTCATGTCATATTCTCCTATCTGAGCATTCAATCTCATTTCCCTCCCAGTTCTTCTGACTCTATGAACAGTTTTTTCCTTACCAGAACTTCGGTGAGGTTCGCAAGAAGCAATAACTTTCTGCAACTCATTTAAAGCATTCTGATTTCTCAAGACCTTCATACAACTCTGTAAAAAGGAGGACAGTGTACTTAATTTATCCGTCGAAGCTTCTTGCGGCTGCGACTGCTGCTGAGGCTGTTGCGCAGGTACTACTAATGTGTTGGGGTCAGCAAAGTCTCTCTTGTCTTCCATAAATGTCTCTTTTTCTCTTTCAACATCAAATGCTAGGATTTTTTCTGGGGCCTTACAAACCCAAGCCTCGGCAGGCTGTTTCTCCTTGTTCTGCACTTCCATCATAGCTCCACTCCTGGTAACAACATTAATGGCTGGGACAAGTCATTGCTCCATAGCAATCAGCTAAATATTCTGAGTAGGGGCACTATTTATTTCTTGAATCTTAGCTATCAACTGCGGGCATTGCTCAATCACATGGTCGATAGCTCTGCAATATCGACATGTCGCAGTTGGATTCCGATAGTCTCTAGCTAGATGTCCTGCCTGGTTACAATTATAGCACACAACTTGGCCTCGACCTCTGCTAGCCATACCACCATGACCACGACCTCCAAAATCTCCGCGACCTGATGTACTACCATGGTAACCATATCCATCATTGCCTTGGCCATCATTTTGTACCCAATAAGCATCGTAAGTTCGTTCTCTCATGAGGTCAAAGATGTGACACTCATCTTCGTTGTGTCCCACTGATTTACAGAACTTACAATAAGGGTTCTTAGGGACTTGCACATACATCTGCAGAAGATAGCAGTCTTTAGGTCGATGCTGGCTGGTTGTCCTACAGATCTCACAATATAGAACACTAGGGTTGAACGGGTTTGGTGCACCAGAATTCAGGAAATTTCTTACCGTAGGACACTGTTCTTTGTTGTGACCCTCTATCCAACATCATGTACACCAAACCTCTTCGTGACTAGCTTTCCCTTTTTTCATATCGCGAAGCTCTAGAGCCATCACTGCCAACTACGCTTGTATTTGAGCGATACCAGAATTATCTTCGACAGGGGCTGTTTTAAGCTTCATAGTGATTTCCAAAGCCTCCTGCTGATCCACAACCTTCTGTTGCATGAGTGGAGTCCTAATGTGCGGTAACAAAGCTGCGATGAACCATTCCTTATGCTGCGCTGGTCCAATAGTGAAACTAACTTGATCTAGCAGAACTTTGAACCTATGATCAAAGTCGCACACTGATTCTCCTCGCCTCTGCTGGATTTCCTTTAGCTCAGTGATACACTGCGACTCTAATTTCGGCTTCTTAAATTCCTTTATCATTGCTACTTTTATATCATCCAAGACATGGTTCTGAGTGCTGGAAAACTTCATGAACCAGGTCAAAGCGTGGTATCTAAAAGAAGTAACCAGCTGCGCTCTTTTTGTATCTTGATGTGTAATGTTCTTAGCAGTCCACAATACTTCACATAAGAACCAGAACTGTTCTGGATCCTCTGATCCAGTTCCTTTGAAAACAGGGAGTTTAATGTCGTCATTCATATGGGCCATCGCAGGTCTAGGGGGGAGGGAGGGGGACTGGTACTAGGAGGGGGGGAACTTACTGGGGTAGACTGACCTGCGACATGAATACTCAGGCTAGGGTTACTTTCAGATTGTGACGGGTTCTCAGGGATAATAGGTCTTCGCTGCAGGGTTACCGGAGGGTTTCCAACAGAAGGGTTTTCTTCGGGCTCTGAGGCTGCTGGACTTACAGGGTTAGACTCCGTATTCTGACCTAGGGTATAGGACTCAAAATTTCTCTTGTACCTTTTTCCACTTCGCAGCAAACCACTTTTCTCGTCGAAGGTACTTTCACTTGCAAACATAGGTTAGTAATACTAAATCTAACAGTCTGATTCAATGAGCAATATACCTTTTTCAGCCAATAGCATTTTAATTCTCAAACTAAATGAATTCAAGTACTTACCCCTTGATCCTTTGAAGAACTACCATTTGGCTTCACTGAAGGACGTACTTGTGTCAATGGAGAACTCCGTCACAAATGCTTCAAGGGTTCATGTTGTCTAGAAATCAACAGCGCGGGATATCTCGTTGTTCACCCTTTTCAATATATTAATTCTTATGGGGGTCCAATCAGGAAACTGACCTTCTTTGAAGTTCGTCCTTCTCTCTGTTAACCTGGATAACCACTGGTGAAACTCTATGTGGATACTACCAAACAAAATTTCATAAACATGAAAAAAAACATACCTTTGTAAAAATTCGTTTGCACTACGACATGGATCTTTGTTCTCTTGTACAACAAAGTTTAGATAAGTCTCTTCAATCCAATCACCGATTTCGTTCACTGAGGGTCTCCAAAACATAGCCCTCGAGGTACGACATAAACCCCTCTTGAGCAGATACTGAGTTCAACCGGCAACGGAACTAGTTTGTTGGGCTATAGGGAAGACCCGGGTTTTATACCATTTACTTCGCACCAACAAAAGACCCACAATGTTGGCCCTTTTGGCAACAACCTGTGAATAGGTTGTAGTCTCACCCAAAATAGCTATGGGGTGCTGCAGAATTAGGTTTTTGCAAGCATAAGAGGGATATTACTGTACCTTTAGCTTCTAACAAATGATAATCATTAAATACAGAGCTTTGATATTACTTATTTAGCTTCATAATTAGATAAACAAATAGTGCCTTGCTTAACCCTTTACTGGGAATTCACAGCGAAGTTAGTATTTTGCAGTGATCTTACTTATCAGTTATATATTTATCAATGCATAAAAGAACATAACAACAACACAACAGAACCACAACACAAGATATAACGTGGTTCACCCCCAGTTTAGGGGTTACATCCACAAAACTGTGTTTTATTCAACTCTTTACAAAAACCACAGTTCTGATCTGCGCACTCAACTGCAAATCCCTTCAAGTCCTCAAAGCCATGCACATAGCTGCAGGCCTCTGCGTACACAGCTACAGATCTTCTTAATCACCCAAAAACCCTCTGCGCACACAGCGGCAGAGGTCATCCATGCACACAGCTGGGAATTAACCTTTCTTACAAACAAGCCTTAGCGTTGCATCAATTCATCTTACATGAAAAGCCTAAACCGACTTCTTTACAAGAGTGCTTATTTATAGTGCACTTATTACAAAACCCTGGGCTTAAACCATGGGCACCCCTAACCTTAAACCCTAGACTTAAAACATGGGTTTATTACAAAAAAAGAAGATTTTTACTCAACCCTGACACCCCTAAGACTATTTTGAGTCGCAACTCCACTTACAAACTTCCACAAAAACCGCGGAGTTACCAAAATTAGGGACCGTTAAGGTGCGCGCCCCAACAAAGGATGTGTTATATGTTCCAGTATTGAAGAAGAATACTCTATCCATATCTACACCAGATGCAAAAGGAATTCGGGTTGCATTTGTCAATGGAAAAGTTTTGATGTGGCCCAAAGGAAAGACAATAGAGGATGAAATAGTGATTGGAGAAGAAGAAAAAGGCTTGTACAAGTTGAAGGGACATCCTGAACAAGAATTGGTTCATGATTCAATTGAACCAAATGAATTGTGGCATAGAAGGATTTCACATGTGCACTACAGCGCACTACTAATGGAAAGCAAAGAAGTTTCATGATTTCCATAGATCCAGTAAAGGCATGAGGGAATTTGAAAAGGATGTGCAAAAGGAAGGAATGAAAAGAAGACATTTTCCAGCAGTGAGAGCAAGGCTAAGTGAATATTGGATATAGTATACTCGGATGTATGTGGACCCATGTCTTCTAGATCATTAAGTGTGTATGTGTATGTTGTTTCCTTTATCTATGAATTCTAACGTAAGACTTGGATATATTTATTGAAAGAGAAAATTGAAATTTTTAGTATGTTCAAAGAATATAAATCGTTGGTCAAGAACTAGACAGATAGGAAGATTAAGATTCTATGGTCAGATAATGGAAGCATGTTCACTTTGGAAGAATTCAAGGAAATTTGCAGAGAATCTAGGATTAAGAGGGATTTAAGAATTCTATAAAATCCTCATCAAAATGGGGTTGTGGAATGAAATAACCAAACCATTATCGGAGCAGTGAAAGCAATGTTTCTTGACCAGGATCTTCCTATGAACCTTTGGGAAGGGGATACAACAACAACTTTGTATGTACAGAACCATACTCCTCATCGATTGCTTGAAAAAAAGACTCCTGAAGAGGATTTCTTAAGAGTGAAACCCAAAGTTAACCATATGAGAATATTTGGTATTTTGGTGTACATACAGGTCCCAAAGGTGAAAAGGACCAAACTTGATATTTTTGGGAGGAAGGGTGTATTCATAGGCTACGGTGATACATAAAAGGCCTACTGAATATACTTCCCAAGATTCAAGAAGATTGACATCAGTAGAGATTTAATATTTGATGAAGACTCGACATACTTCAGATCCAGGAGGACTCGTATCAAGGAAGTCAAGGAACCTGACAAGACGAGAGACAAAGACATGGAAATTGGAGAAGCAATTCTAGAAGAACCTAAAGATCATGACATGATAGAACCACAAGTGTTGGTAGATAAATTCCCGGAGAAGGAATCTCATAAGACGAAACCATCATGGGCACGGGAGCTCTTACGAGAAGCTGAAAGGAATGGAGCTCCAGATGGACTACATAGAGAGAGAAAAAGGGAAAATACCTACAATAGCTATGTGGCCCTATTATGTGACATCATCATAGAAGGATGTGATGATCGAGGAATATCAGTCGATCATGAAGAATGATGTCTAGGAGGTTGTTTCGAGGCCAAAGAAGAAGTATGTCATGACTTCAAAGTGGATATACAAGATAAATCATGCTTCATATGGTAGTATCGAGAAACATAAGGTAATATTTGTAGCACGAGTCTTCTCATAGAAATAAGGCATAGACTACGAAGACACATTTGCACTTGTGGAAAGGTACACTTCCATAAGGACCATACTTACTTTGGAAGTAGTTATGAAATGGGAAGAACACCAAATGGATGTCAAGACATATTTCTTGAATGGTGTAGTCGAAGAGGAGTTGTATGTGGAACAACCACTAGGACTTGAGACACATGATAGGAATACCCATGTGTGCCAATTGAAGAAGTAATTTTATGGTTTGAAAGGAGCATTGAGGACATGGTACGGAAGGATGGATAGATTCCTAATGAGCTTGGGATTTACCAAGAGTAAAGAAGATTCAAACCTCTACTTCAAGGTGGAAGATGGAAGACCAGTGATACTCCTGCTATATGTTGATGACTTGTTTCTAACAGACAATGAGGAACTCATTATACATATAAGAGGGAGACTTGCTATAGAGTGAGATGAAAGGCATAGGTATAATGCACTACTTCTTAGGCATGGAGGTGTGGAAGAGTGATGATGGAATATTCATTGGGAAAGGGAAGTATGCAATGAAGATTCTCAAGAGATTCAAAATGTTTGACTATAAGTCTATGGCCACACCTATGGCATATAACTTGAATATTATGAGTGATGCTTCATCAGAGAAGGTAAATTGCATGATGTATTGTCAAATGATTGCCTCATTGATGTATCTGACGAATATGAGACTAGACATATGCTTTACGGTGAACACCTTGATCCAGTTCCTGATGGATCTGAGAAAGGTTCACCTGATAGAGGTAAAGCACGTTCTAAGGTACCTAAAAGGTACAGTGGATTATGGGCTCAAATATGATGTGAATCAGAAGATAAAACTACACGATTATGTTGATTCGGACTAGGAAGGTAGCTCCACTGATAGGAAGAGAACCTCAGGTTGCTTCTTTAGCTTGGGATCTAGCATGATCTCTTGGTTCAACAGGAAGCAATCATGTGTGGCATTGAGTACAACCAAGGTAGAGTATGTTTCTTCTTGCTCGGCTAGTTGTGAGGAAGTGTTTCTGCGAAAGCTACTGTATGACTTATTTGATATCCATTTGGATGTGACTTGCATCTTCTATGACAATAAGAGTTGCGTGGAGTTGAAAAAAAAATCAGTGTTCCATGATAAGTCAAAGCACATCAAGATCAAGTTCCACTATATCATGGATATGGTGTAGACAGGAATAGTGAAGCTCCAGTATGTGGCAAAAAAAGAGAATATAGCGGTTGTGTTGACCAAGCCTCTTGTGAGAGTGAAGTTTGAGTACTTCAGAGAAAGACTTGCTGTAATATAGATTGAGATCCCTCGAAATAGGGAGTGATGTGTTCTAGCATACTATAAATACAGGTTTTCTGATCGTAACATCTTGGCGAGGTCTGATCCTTTAGTGTTAAACATTTAATTTCTATTGCATATTGGAAAGGATTGATTTCTGGAGTCAAGCTGTCTGTTGTGGTACCCCAAGCCATAGGAATTTCTCTCTGTAATAGAATTGGCGACTTCGCTGGGGAGTTCCTAGTAGTTGTCCTTTGGGGGTTGTTTTCTCGGCATTCAATGTATTTGAATTGATCTTTCTCTCTTGTTTCTAGGTCGGGTATGGGGGCATGTATGCCTGGTAGAGTCTGATTGGTGTGAAGTTTGTCTCATCCTATCTGTTTTCCTTGATTTTATGCACCTTTCTTCATGTACGTGAGTTTTTGACTTACAGTCGCGTATACACGCAGGTTTATCTTCGATTTTTGCGTATACACGTGGGTTTACTGCGAACAGTCGCGTATGCTATTGGTTTTTCCTTTTTGTGGAAGATAATTGGTTGCTGGGTGAATTCTGATATTTGCTAAGTCTCCTTTGGCACTTCCTGAGTCTGTTTAGACCTCTGTTTCTGACTAGAAACATTTTTTTTAGGCTAATTTTTTTGTTTTTTAAGAAGGTTCTTGTCATGGCATTTTCGATTTTTTGTTTGAGATTAGTGCATTAGAGTTCTTTTACCTTAGTGCTTTGATTGAGTGCTGTTTGGGTGTGCTTGCAGAGTCTAGGGGTCATAGAATCATTCTTTTGCTTTTTGCATCTCTTTTATTTTCAAAAAATCCAAAAACATTTGCTTATCATCATGCATTGCATTTTTCACTTTGCATTGTACTTGCACTAGATTTGCTTTGGAGTACTAGTTAGGACTTCATATAGGAAAATTTGCATTCATCATTTGAAGAATAATTGTGCATTTCACGTAGTAGCATACCCTGTTTTCATGGACACAATGCATTTGCATTGATTGTTAGGTGTGCATTTTACTTCATGTTGCATCATAACACCATTAGTTGCACGGTCATATCCCTCTTTTGAGTAATAAAGCCAACTAAAATCAATGCTAAATAAAATGAATTACACTCTTTTCTTTTCTAGGGTGCACCAACAAGCTTAGGTTTTAGGATCTTGGAATAGTTCATTGTAAGTCAATTCTTCAAGATCACGAAACAACAACATGTATGTGTCTGTCCAGGTGAGTGTGTGAAATCCTTGATATAACCAGTGTTTCTCAGGATCCTCCTCTCAAAAGGGAGTTAAGCACAAGGTAGTGTGAGTGGTTATTGATTGGGATGACCCCTAGTCATAAATGAGTAGCACCGGAGATATTTCCAGGATTGTATTCGTATCTAGGGGCTCTTTTGAGAGTTTCGGGCTTTGCTACCCTGCCCATACGGTCAATCCCGCCTGCAACTGTCCGCCTGAGCATTGATTATATTGAGGTGACCTTAGTGGCCTTACCTAGGATATTGAGGGGGTACTTTGCAGTGGTTATTCTACGGGTGTCCCGGCCAAGTTGGGGTCGGACAGCACAGTCGTTTTACGCGTTGAAGGTGAGGGCCACAATAACTGGTTACATACCTCCACTTGTTGTGTATGGTGTCACATCCCCGGTTTCAACCCCGTATGCATGATGTATATAATGTAATTAATCGTGGTGAGGAGTTCAAGGTAAAATCCCCACCATCGATTTGGTAGTGTATGTTCGGCAATGGGGATATTGCCGATGGTTTGTCGTGCTATCCGGCACCTTATAATTTGACATCATGTAAACCCGCACATCAATTAAAATAAACCACAACCAGCTACGGCAGTGCAACGTTAAATGAAAAGGGCATGGTTCCAAAGGATAAGGGGTGGGGGATGTCAAACCTTGGTTTATGGGGGAAAAACCCATGTTTTATTACCTTGTTGTTTCGCCACCTTGTCTTACCCAACCTCTTTCAACCTCTTTAATGTTCTGTTGGGTGGTTGGGTAGTTATGGCTGCTGGTGGATGGGCAGTTATTGCCTTTGGGAGTGGGGTGGCAGGACTGTCAGTCCTTTGCCCACATCCACACTCCACCCATGACCCCATGCTTTCCCTGCCTGTTCTATTCTCCTCACACGCCTGTTCATTGTGCCCATGGTGCGTTCTCTCCATAGCCTGTTCACTCACTCACCACGATTTTGGGTCTGTTGGTTCCTCACGCACAGGTTTTGGACGAATTTGGTCTCACGCAGGCATTTTGTTCCTCTCCACGAGTTGCTGCTCACCTTAACGTAGGGAATTGTTGCTGTTACTCACGCACAGCCAATTTCGCGTCCTTTCAGCTGTTGTTGTTCACCCACGAGCCCAGGAAGAGCTGTTCATTCCTCACGGGGTCTGATTGTTTCTCTCACGCACGGGAAATTCTGGGTTTTCCCACGATTGTTGGCGGTGTCTTTTTCCCTGATTTGGGACTGTTGTTTTCCCTGTGTTTTGTGGGTTGTGGAGTTCAATTTCGTTTTGTGCCACTATGGGTTTCCAATTCGTGGGATGAGTTTCTGTATTTTGGGACTATGCATAGTTGCCATTGTTTTTACTTTGAAATTGGGCTGTTGCTGTTGTTTCCCTAGTCTGGGATGTTGTGATTGAGCTGTTTTGGACATGTTAGGGCCAAAACCAACTCTGGGTTGTCCCTTGGACTTGAGCTGTGCTCCTCCATTGTTTGGGGCTGTCCCCTGTTGTTTATGACTGCTTCACAGAGATGTGAAGGGATTGTATGGCTGCTGGTATGCAGTGGTTGAACCTTGGACTGTGCTGGTTTGGCTTGTCTGTTGAAAGCCTATGAAACCCAGCAGTGTTGGTTTGGCTGTTATGTGTCCCCTTGGCTATGTCTAAGCCTGCAATTGACCCTTATTCCGGAGGAATCATGCCCAGCTCGGGGGTGGCAGCGTTGCTGAGAGATTGATGAGCAAGCTGGCCTATGGTTGGGTGGAACGTTGCAGCGACGTAGCTGGTTGTGGGTGAAATTCTTCATCAATAGATAAGTGCCGTTGTTTACTGCATCTATGTAATTTATATTGGTGTTAAATGAACTATAATGAACTTGATGAATGCTGGGTGATGGACTGAGTGTGTGTGCTTCCGCTGTATGATTAAAGATAAATGCATCTGTGTATGCTTGTAATGTTTAATTCCAGCATTTGATTTTCTGTTTATGTTCATGGGGCTGTTGCCCGGTTGTATGTTGTTGTGTTGGTCGCGTCCTCTTCGCCGGGTGAGGGACGGGGACGTGACAAAATGGTATCAGAGCGCCATGGTTTCAACAATGGGCCTCTATGGGCCAAGAAGGTGCAGTGACAGAAGGTAGAATTACCTTCTCTGTTCAGCAGAGCAGCAACGAATTCAGAAAATCGGCCAAGTACT
>LPNX010106543.1:205006-228120 GCA_001517045.1 Pseudotsuga menziesii
ATTGATCTGTTTTGGCCACGTTAGGGCCAAAACCAACTATGGGTTGTCCCTTGGACTTGAGCTGTGCTCCTCCATTGTTTGGGGCTGTCCCCTGTTGTTTATGACTGCTTCACAGAGCTGTGAAGGGATTGTATGGCTGCTGGTATGCAGTGGTTGAACCTTGGACTGTGCTGGTTTGGCTTGTCTGTTGAAAGCCTGTGAAACCCAGCAGTGTTGGTTTGGCTGTTATGTGTCCCCTTGGCTATGTCTAAGCCTGTAATTGACCCTTATTCTGGAGGAATCATGCCCAGCTCGGGGGTGGCAGCGTTGTTGAGAGATTGATGAGCAAGCTGGCCTATGGTTGGATGGAACGTTGCAGCGACGTAGCTGGTTGTGGGTGAAATTCTTCATCAATAGATAAGTTCCGCTGTTTACTGCATCTATGTAATTTATATTGTGTTAAATGAACTATAATGAACTTGATGAATGCTGGGTGATGGATTGAGTGTGTGTGCTTCCGCTGTATGATTAAAGATAAATGCATCTGTGTATGCTTGTAATGTTTAATTCTAGCATTTGATTTTCTGTTTATGTTCATGGGGCTGTTTCCCGGTTGTATGTTGTTGTGTTGGTCACGTCCTCTTCACCGGGTGAGGGACGGGGACATGACATATGGGAGTCTCAAACCTCTCCTAGGTGAGACATACCTGCTTCATTCGGGAGCTCACTTATCCAGCCCTTGTTTGCTTGCATTTGGCTTTAGATTTTATTAGTGATTGCTTTGTGCACGATAGTTGGCCTAGGGTTTATGTAAATAGAGAGTCTTTGCTATTTTTTGAGTCATTGTGGATTCGAGTGTGGTTCCTCACCATTCTCGTCATTTAGCAAGAATTTCGCCTTCTACTTCTCCTCCTCCTTTGGGAGAGAGACCTAGACAGTCCAAGCGGACTATGTCACACATTCACACACCATGGGAGACCGTTTAGAGGATATTCCTGAACAACCTCCTCCCATTCATGTAGATGATGGGTAATTTACTCCTACTTATGATCCTTCACCCGACTTGGCTGAGTTAGGTCCTGTGATCTCTGAGATAGGAACCATACATGATAGACATACTCACTTTAGGGTTGATTCACCATTGACGCGTTACCAGTATGGAATGCCGGAGGACACTGAGACTCATTTCGAACCTGCCCACACTAGCTATGGTAGTGTTGGTCTCCCAACAAGATCCCTTTTTAAGCTGCAACGAAAAGGGAACCCACCAGAGATAAGTTTTGAAAAATTTTGAATTTCTGTAGCTGTTAGCTACAGAAATTATTTCTGTATCTTTTAGTTACAGATTTACCATATGAGACTTTTTCTTTGATATTTTTCATTATTCTTTTTTGGTTTTGATTTTGTAATTATTTTCTTTTCACTTTTGTAAATAAATTTTTATCATTGAAAAGTTACAAATTTCAAAAAATTGTTCAAAGTGTGTCTCAACCAAAAATATGATCAGTTTTTCAAACTAAATTGGTAGAACCTACACAGGAGAAAAACAAGCTTCATCAGAAAGATATTTGAAACCTAATGAAGAGGAAGTCAAGTCATAGTTATCAATGAACTGTGTTAAAGTATTTTATGATTTTATCACAAAATGTTATTGAAGACTAAGATGATGATGTATATTTTAATAACCATCTTTACCTTAATTTTTTTTTACTTTCCTTTCATTCGCCATCATATAGTTGCTTGACATTATTAATTTCTTATGGTTGCCTAACATTATTATCTTGGTTCATTGGAGTTTTCATAATTCATTCGACATATTGAGTTTCGATTCATTTGATATCCACCACCTCTTTGAAATTAATATGTGACATGACTGAAATCTAAAGAAACATGACACATCTGGATTTTCATGATGATATAATCTTATACCTGCCACCTATTCTTCATCACGAATCTACTTAATGGAGCCATTGTACTTACTGTACTCGCACCATAATGTTTATGACAGGAAGGGATAGTTCTTGAGAAACTCATTTGAAGTCGATTCATTGCTGTGGGTATGACTAACTCCTCGTCATTTTGATTTTTTGCTGAGTATAGAGCTCTGTTTTCACTTGGTTTATGCTCCAAATATGGGTTAGGGTGTCACCCTTCTGTTTCTGATGCCACATTGATCAAGCACGAACCCTATATATCTTTGAGAGACTGTGTAAATTTGCATGTTTTTGCTGAGTTTACGAACTTGGAAAAGGTAGAACTCTGTATTTGCATTCTCTTTGCAATCAAAGCATGAGCTAGATGGTTTGGTCGTTAGATTCTTGGTGTAATATTTGGGTTTATACCTTAGCTCTATACATTTCAACATGCTGTTCCTTTTGCTAAGTCTGATGAGGTGGGGATACCATGCTGGTACTTAGGGTTTAACAGAGCATTTTTTTTAGTCTGGTTTTCCCAGTATCATTTGGTTTAAGGGTTTTATTTGAAAATGAGACTCGTTCGAATGTTGTGAAGAAGAGCTTAGTCTGGACATTTTGGGAAAATTAGCTGGCTGCTGACTTGTGTTCTGCAAATTTATAACAGCGAATTATTGGTAAGTGCAACTCTGTTTTTCAACTTAATAATCATTTCATAAAATAAAAATGACTGTGAATTTCATCTTTGTTGTTGATGTGCTTGCAAGCTTCTTGTTTTGGTTAAGTCTGGGTTGCACAATACAAAAGATAATGACTCACCTTAATTCCATATTGAGGATTCGTTTCTTCATACTGAAATTCAAAGTTACAGTTTGTTGCTAAATGATTATGGAAACTCCCATATTTCATTTTCTGCGTTGTTGTCCAAATTATATCATCAGCAATGATCTTTTGAAGGTCATGGTATTGATATCTATTGTATGTTCATTATAAATATACACATTCAGAAAGCCTTGCAGAGACAGCCAAGTCTGTTTATAAAATCATAATTCATTCCACGTTTATGAAAATAAGTCTACATTTTCTGAAAAGATTGAAATGAACTCAAGGTTTGCTTTGACTGTTTGTAAATCTGAAATCATTATAACCTTTCTCTGAAATTCATGATTTTGGCAAGATCAGTGTGAGAGTTCCTGAAATAATCCCTGCTCTTTTGATATTAAGTTATTAAACCAAATGCATATTGGAAATAATTACAGTTCTGGATATTGAGTCTTGTTCCTGTTTTCAAATTCAGATTTCTGTATTAAAGCTTCAGCACCTGTATCATTGGTTTGGTAAATGACAGTCTTGTTCTGGTAAATTGAAGTTATGAAAGACATATTCCTGTTCTTATTCTACAAAAATATGATTGCAGAAATCTGGTACAAAGTAAAGTATGAGATCCTGTAAGACTTCAAGCAGCAGTAAAGCAGCAAGATAGTAAAATACGTGGACATCAATAGAGAGTCAAAGACCGTGGATGCTAAGTCACATAAAGAAAAACATGGCACGAATTTCGTTTCCAGCTGGCAACAGAAAACGCGTAGCTAAATAGACAGGCATTTTTTCGGGCCACATTGTGAGCAAATGGAGATAAATTTCGAAAATCCGCCACATGGGTTTTTTCCAGAACGGGCCTATTTAGCTTTTTTCATGGCGATTTCCTCAGAAAGTGAGAGATTATGGGACATTTTCATGGATCTTTAAACACGTTTTTTTCAAGTTGTGCCCAGCAAAACGATTTTTGTTTCTATCTTAATCTCTGTTTTTCTATTTAAAAAGGGAGATAAAAGATCAGCGAGTGAGGCAACCTGAAGGGTAGAGAGTGGAGGATTGCTCTTCTTGAAGAATTATGTCTTCAATTAGGATCAAAATGCTTGATTGCTGAGAGCCCAGTCTTTGAATACCAAATGATTTTGGTTTGAATATGAAACTCTGTTTCCTGAAAATGAGTTTTTGAGGAATTGGGGTTTGTGTGTTGGAAGCTGGAGCTGTCCATTGCTTGTCAGCTGGGTCGACTTTTGGGTTAGCAGGAGCACATTTTGAAGATACAGTTTTTCACATTGGAAGTACATTTAGACGAGTCAGCTATCAAATGATTTTGTGGTTGTTTCCATCTTTTGACTTTCAAACAGTTGGTAAACTGTAATATTTTCTTTTCAGTGAATGCAAAGTGAATTTTTTCCCTTCTTGTTATTTATTCTGAAAAGATTCATCTTGTCTCTGGTTACCTGAATTTGATGACAGTTAATTATTATATTGAGTTTTATCACATGCAATTATTTGTATCTGATTTTGAGATTTGAGTAAAGTGTTTAAAAGAATCATTTCTGATTTAAATACATTTTATTCAAATTTGACTCACACATTAAAATATTGTTGTCAAGTATTGGTTCTTTAATGCTATTATTCAACTAGAAATATTATTAATATCTGAATATTGAATGATTTCTCGTTTCAGGTTTATAATCATTTCTATTTGCATATGTTAAGATAAAGAAACCAGTAAAAGATTTATCTTGATCAAGAATTAGATTGTGTTTTTATAAGTTAAGTTAGGTTTAAGATTACTTTTGCTCTGATACAATTAATGAATGATTATTCTATTTATTGGTTGTAATCATATTTACAATAGGTTAATATTTTCTTTTCTTAAAAAATACAGAAAAAGTTAAAAACAGTCCTATCTTTCATCAGACAGCATTTGATTCCTGAATATCATGCTTTGTGAATCTTTAGTCTTTCATTAGTTAGCTTTTACATCGGAATAATTAGATTTACATTAGTTAGAGTTAGTTAGTTTGATTAGTTGTTAGTTTTATTATCGAATTGATTTAATTTTATCTTTTAGATTTAATTTCCTCCTTAGTTTCTTTAGATCAATTTATTGGCTAACGAAGCCATTAAACCCGTCAAGGATAGCCATTCCAAACAGCTTGGAGCCTGTTTAAGGATCCCGGACTGGGCTATTTCTCCCTGTTGTGAGCAAGTCACATTTTCCCGTCAACAAATTGGCACTAGAAGGAGTGCCGAGTAGATGACAAGTTAATCTACTGGAGCTATATCATTGATTAATGGCTTCTGTTCTGATTTGGAGATGTTTTTCTTGAAAAAACATTGTTGATACTCCAGCAAGGATAGTTGATCTTTTAACAGAAAACAAGTTTAATGGTGAGGAAGTAACATCTGCATATGAACATGTTTTACAATTTATTTATCAATGTATCTTTCACAAGATTACTGATAAAGATGTACTGTGCATATGTTTGACTCTTACTTTTGAAGGACGAATCAAGAAATGGTGTGAAACCTTGCTGATAGCTTCTATCCATTCTTTTGAACATTTAATTAGTGAATTCTTAGTTTCTTTGGGGTATTATGATTTCATTAGTTTGTGCACTTAATTAAAGAATTTAAGGAAAGACAAAGATGAATCAGTTGAAGACTTCATTAACAGATTTCTTCATCTTTGTTATATGTTTCCTTCGAAAGATATTCCTTGTTTAAGTGAATGGTTTCATCATTTGTTTCTTTCAAATGAACAAGATTTAAAAGCTAATCAATCTGAATTTTTATCAAATGATTATTCACAGGTTGATTTTGCTTTTCATGAAAATTCTGAAAATTTAGAAGTGGAAGAAAACCAACCTTGTATGACAACGTTTTTCACTTTGACGGATGTGGATTTTAAAGAACATGATACTTCAAAGTATGATATGTCCATATCTTCATTGAATGAGAATGAAGTTTATGAAGAAAATTGTCATGTTTTAAAAGATACTACTTCTATTTCAAAAAAGAAAGAAATTGAATCTAAAACTTCTAGTATGGCTAAAGAGATTCGAGATTCATCTTGTGGAGATCTTATTATTGATCATTTTATCAAATCTCCATTAATTCCCTAATATTCTTATTCTAAAGAATCCAGTGAATTTCTATCACATTTATATTCTTATGATGAACATAGCAAGGTCTCAGCTAACTTGTTATGTTCATATTTTTCTATAGATCGTGTCATGGATATTAATCAGTCTATCCTAGAAGAAGAAACCAACCCACCCATAGACTCATCTTTTGAAAAGGAACTATTCAATGAAGAGTCTTCTTGTGATAATCTTTCTTGTCCACGAAAAGATTTTCATTTTCTTAATGCTTCAACATATTTTTCTTTGTACCCAGATATTTTTAATCAAGAGGCAATGCATAGTTCATATTCTTATGACTTTGTTTTACATTGTCACAATCTTATGTGGTACAATACAATCATGATTTGCATTTAGAAAATGAAGAAATTAATCTTTCTTCCCATGAAACATTTTCTCAATTATATACATGGGAATTAGGAAATATTCAAACAAACAGATTTGAAGAAGTCTCTTATGATTCATCAAAATTCTTAGATCAACAATCTTATCATGATCAGTCACTTGAGTTTGAAAATCAATATGAAACAGGTAAAGTCAATGTTGATCATCATCATATTAATAATTTACATCTTACAACAATTGGTTTTCCACCTACCTTGTTGGATTCCTTTAGTTCATCTCAAGTTAGTGATTATGAGGAATTTAATCCCTATCAAATTGATCAGGATATTAATCATAATGCGGAAAATACTCTTGAATTTGAATTTAAGAAAATTGAATCTGAATTTGATGATCTTTTTAAACGATGTGTTTGTTTGCAAGATGATATTCATAGGGAGAAAAATCTTCAGGAAGGATTGTTGAACTTTGAGTTTCTTTCACATGATTCTGTGCACAAAACTTTAACACAAGACTGTCACGATATATCTCTCTCATTACCATATTCTTTCGAACAATCCTATTTTATTAATCACACATATTATGATAGGATTGCAGATTGGCTCGAGAGATCTTTTCTTGCGAAGTTTCCGGAGAATGGTAAGGTTGCATTTACTTTGTTTTTTGAAAGTCAAAAGGGTAAGTCTGATTTGTGTATCTTTGGTTTCAAAATACTTCAATTCTTATTGCTAACATTCATTTTGTTTGATTTTGCAGGATTGGAGTTATTACGATGACTTCATTGGAAATATACTTTTACTTAATTTATAAATATTTAATTCCTTTAAGCTAGGTTTAGATTTAGATTAATTCATGTTTGTTCTTTTCAATAAATGCATGTATGAAGATAACAAAATTATCAAAGCTTAAAATGAGACAGCCACAAACATATGCAGGGATGTATTCCTTACCCTCTCTCATTTTTTTTTCTCTACTGTCATTTTCAAAACATTCATGTCCCAGTCATATTCTTAATTGCAAAATTATAAAACTTTATCATGAAATGTCTTGGATGAAATTAAAAAACTTTTTGATCTCATAACTGCAAAACTTTAGTTAAACTTGTAGAAGTCTTCTTTCTTTCTTTTTAATAAAGACCTTATTAAATCAAATTTCTCACGATTTATTTAAAAAAACAAAAAAACAAAAAAACAAGCACTGTCATCACTAACTTTTCTTTAAGTTAGTTGTATAGTTGAGAGACTTTGATTTACATGTGGTCCTGGTTAATTGCAAACAATGGGAGGTGATTCTGAACCTATCCAGTGAATGATCAAATTATGAAAACTTACTTTCAGTAACCTGCTGAAAGTAAACTTTTGTAAATACTGTACATATTGTATTTTTGTAAATTTTTTATTGATTTTCTTTTATTTTAATTTCTGCTGAATTTTTACTTTTGATTTCTTCAGAACCAGAAAAATATTTAAATTTTGGGAAGCTGGCTCTGTCACAAGTTCAGAATCTGATTGCAGAAAACAGTCAAGTTGTTAAAAAACTGTCTTCATTTTAGATTTGAAAAATATGCACAAGAAACTAAAACTGTTGTAAAAGAAAAGAAAAACACTAGGCAAAGACTGAGATTGTGTTTTATTTCTTTTATCATTATCCCTAGATTTGCTGAAATTAATAGATCATGAATTCATCCTTACTAGGAATATCATTACTCAGTCAGAAATCAGCCTTGGGAAAACAATTGAAAGTCAGATACACAACCAGTAATCTCTAAGTCCTTTACGCTATCCTACTCGTAAAGAATGTCCAGATACATTCCCCCATTATAAGATGCATATCTTTAAATAGATAAGCACTCAAGATTTTGGGTATGAAACCTTCTTTAATTTATTTTTCCAGGGATATAAGCCTTTGGGTAAAAAGGGTTAAAAAGACATCCCTTTCGAGGCTATGGACGCCTGCTGGCTGGAGTGGCCCCGTCTGTGACCAATTTGGATTCCAAATCATAAGTACCATATTTGTACAAAACTATAAGAATCCATAAGTCATCCCATACTCGTAAAGAGTTTCCAATGCTGCTTACCCTTAATAAATTCAGAAGTCCTAAATGCTCATATGTTGAAATTTTATCTTGGAACAAGAATGTTGGGATTGATGGTTAAAAGTTAACCCTTTCGAGGCTATGGAATCCTGCTGGCTGAAGGGATAGAACTGTAGTATTGGGACTAAATCTATAAATGCTGGTTAGTTATTAGAAGTTCTTTGAATTCCCAGAGCTAATTTCTTTCTGAGTTTTGAATTTTCCAAAATTCGTGCTATTTCTGAAATTAATCTTTGAATAATCATAAAAGACTTGAACTCAAGCATAGTCTGACATTTAGTGTTATAAAAAAGGCACAGTTTTCTAATTTCTATATTAAAAAGTTTTAATCTGATTTGAAGGCAGTCTTTTCTTCTTGCTTTAAGATATCTGATCAGATGATGTGTACTTCAAGATATCTGATCAGATGATGTGTTTGTATAGAGATAACTGCTTCGCCCCATGAGTCGACATTTGTTGGTCTCCCAACAAGATCCCTTTTTAAGCTGCAACGGAAAGGGAACCCACCAGAGATAAGTTTTGAAAAATTCTGAATTTCTGTATCTGTTAGCTACAGAAATTATTTCTGTAGCTTTTAGTTACAAATTTACCATACGAGACTTTTTCTTTGATAGTTTTCATTATTCTTTTTTGGTTTTGATTTTGTAATTATTTTCTTTTCACTTTTGTAAATAAATTTTTATCATTGAAAAGATAAAAATTTTAAAAAATCGTTCAAAGTGTGTCTCAACCAAAAAGATGATCGGTTTTTCAAACTAAATTGGTAGAACCTGCACAACAGAAAAACAAGCTTCATCAGAAAGATATTTGAAACCTAATGAAGAAGAAGTCAAGTCATAGTTAACAATGAACCGTGTTAAAGTATTTTATGATTTTATCACCAAAATGTTATTGAAGACTAAGATGATGATGTATATTTTAACCACCATCTTTACCTTTTTTTTTGTGACTTTCCTTTCATTCACCATCATATAGTTGCTTGACATTATTAATTTCTTATGGTTGCATGACATTATTATCTTGGTTCATTGGAGTTTTCATAAGTCATTCGACATATTGAGTTTCGATTCATTTGATATCCACCACCTCTTTGAAATTAATATGTGACATGACTGAAATCTAAAGAAACATGACACATATGGATTTTCATTATGATATAATCTTATACCTGCCACCTGTTCTTCATCGCGAATCTACTTAATGGCGCCATTGTACTTACTGTACTCGCACCATAATGTTTATGACAGGAAGGGATAGTTCTCGAGAAACTCATTTGAAGTCGATTCATTGCTGTGGGTATGACTAACTCCTCGTCATTTTGATTTTTTGCTAAGTATAGAGCTCTGTTTTCGCTTGGTTTATGCTCCGAATATGGGTTAGGGTGTCACCCTTCTGTTTTTTATGCCACATTGATCAAGCATGAACCCTGTATATCTTTGAGAGACTATGTAAATTTGCATGTTTTTGCTGAGTTTGCGAACTTGGAAAGGGTAGAACTCTGTATTTGCATTCTCTCTGCGCTCAAAGCATGAGCTAGATGGTTTGGGCGTTAGATTCTCGGCGTAATATTTGGGTTTATACCTTAGCTCTATACATTTCAACATGCTATTCCTTTCGCTAAGTCTGATGAGTTGGGGATACCACGCTGGTACTTAGGGTTTAACAGAGCATTTTTTTTTTATTCTCGTTTTCCCAGTATCATTCGGTTTAAGGGTTTGATTTGAAAATGAGACTCATTCGAATGTTGTGAAGAAGAGCTTAGTCTGGACATTTTGGGAAAATTACCTGGCTACTGACTTGTGTTCTGCAAATTTATAACATCGAATTATTGGTAAGTGCAGCTCTGTTTTTCAACTTAATAATCATTTCATAAAATAAAAATGACTGTGAATTTCATCTTTACTGTTGATGTGCTTGCAAGATTCTTGTTTTGGTTAAGTCTGGGTTGCACAGTACAGAAGATAATGACTCACCTTAATTCCAGATTGAGGATTCATTTCTTCATACTGAAATTCAAAGCTACAGTTTGTTGCTAAACAACTATGGAAACTCCCATATTTCATTTTCTGCGTTCTTGTCCAAATTATATCATTAGCAATGATCTTTTGAAGGTCATGGTATTGATATCTGTTGTATGTTCATTATAAATATACACATTCAGAAATCCTTGCAGAGACAGCCAAGTCTGTTGATAAAATCATAATTCATTCCACGTTTATGGAAATAAGTCTACATTTTCTAAAAATATTGAAATGAACTCAAGGTTTGCTTTGACTGTTTGTAAATCTGAAATCATTATAACCTTTCTCTGAAATTCATGATTTTGGGAAGATCAGTGTGAGAGTTCCTAAAATAATCCCTGCTCTTTTGATACTAAGTTATTAAACTAAATGCATATTGGAAATAATTACAGTTCTGAATATTGAGTCTTGTTCCTATTTTCAAATTCAGATTTCTGTATTAAAGATTCAGCACCTGTATCATTGGTTTGGTAAATGACAGTCTTGTTCTAGTAAATTGAAGTTATGAAAGACATATTCCTGTTCTTATTCTACAGAAATATGATTGCAGAAATCTGGGACAAAGTAAAGTATGAGATCCTGCAAGACTTCAAGCAGCAGTAAAGCAGCAAGATAGTGAAATATGTGGACATTAGCAGAGAGTCAAATACCATGGATGCTAAGTCACATAAAGAAAAACATGCCACGAATTTCGTTTCCAGTTGGCAACAGAAAACGCGTAGCTAAACAGACAGCCATTTTTTCGGGCCACATTGTGAGCAAATGGAGATAAATTTCGAAAATCCGCCACATGGGTTTTTTCCAGAACGGGCCTATTTATATTTTTTAATGGTGATTTCCTCAGAAAGTGAGAGATTATGGGACATTTTCATGGATATTTGAACATGTTTTTTCAAGCTGCGCCCAGCAAAACGATTTTTGTTTCTATCTTAATCTCTGTTTTTTTATTTAAAAAGGGAGATGAAAGATCAGTGAATGAGGCGACCTGAAGGGCAGAGAGTTGAGGATTGCTCTTCTTGAAGAATGATGTCTTCAATTAGGATCAAAATGCTTGATTGTTGAGAGCCCAGTCTTTGAAGACCAAATGATTTTGGTTTCAATATGAAACTCTGTTTCCTGAAAATGAGTTTTTGAGGAATTGGGGTTTGTGTTTTGGAAGCTGGAGCTGTCCATTGCTTGTCAGCTAGGTCGACTTTTGGGTTAGCAGGAGCACATTTTGAAGATACAGTTTGTCACATTGGAAGTACATTTAGACGAGTCAGCTATCAAATGATTTTGTGGTTGTTTCCATCTTTTGACTTTCAAACAGTTGGTAAACTGTAATATTTTCTTTTCAGTGAATGCAAAGTGAATTTTTTCCCTTCTTGTTATTTATTCTGAAAAGATTCATCTTGTCTCTGGTTACCTGAATTTGATGACAGTTAATTATTATGCTGAGTTTTATCACATGCAATTATTTGTATCTGATTTAGAGATTTGAGTAAATTTTTTAAAAGAATCATTTCTGATTTAAATACATTTTATTCAAATTTGACTCACACATTAAAATATTGCTATAAGTATTGGTTCTTTAATGCTATTATTAAACTAGAAATATTATTAATATCTGAATATTGAACGATTTCTCGTTTCAGGTTTATAATCATTTCTATTTGCATCTGTTAAGATAAAGAAACCAGTAAAAGATTTATCTTGATCAAGAATTAGATTGTGTTTTTATAAGTTAAGTTAGGTTTAAGATTACTTTTGCTCTGATACAATTAATGAAGGAATATTCTATTTATTGGTTGTAATTAGATTTAGAATAGGTTAATCTTTTATTTTCTTAAAAAATACAGAAAAAAGTTAAAAACAGTCCTATCTTTCATCAGACAGCATTTGATTCCTGAATCTCATGCTTTGTGAATGTTTAGTCTTTTATTAGTTAGCTTTTACATCGGAATAATTAGATTTACATTAGTTAGAGTTAGTTAGTTTGATTAGTTGTTAGTTTTATTATTGAATTGATTTAATTTTATCTTTTAGATTTAATTTCATCCTTAATTTCTTTAGATCAATTTATTGGCTAACGGAGCCATTAAACCCATCGAGGATAGCCATTCCAAAAATCTTGGAGCCTATTTAAGGATCCCGGACTGGGCTATTTCTCCCTGTTGCGAGCAAGTCACATTTTCCCGTCACATTGGATTCGAGTGCGGTTCCTCACCATTCTCATCGTTTAGCAGGACTTTCGCCTTCTACTTCTCCTCCTCCTTTGGGAGAGAGACCTAGACAGTCCAGGCAAACTATGTCACACATTGATTCACACACCATGGGAGACCGTTTAGAGGATATTCATGAACCACCTCCTCCCATTCGTGTAGATGATGGGGAATTTACTCCTACTTACGATCCTTCACCTGACTTGGCTGAGTTAGGTCCTATGATATCTGAGATAGGAACCATACATGATAGACATACTCACTTTAGGGTTGATTCCCCATTGACGCATTACCGGTATGGAATGCCGGAGGATGCCGAGACTCATTTCGAACCTGCCAGCACTAGCTACGGTAGTTATGCTATGTCTTGTTTCCCTGCACATGATTTGGCATTTCATGTCGAATATGACGTTGATCCTAACACTATGCCTGGGGGCACTCTCATTCCTTACCATGCAGAGAGGTTTGGGAGCACTAGTCACATTTCACCTTCCGTCCCAGTGGTGGAAGTTACATCATATATCCCTCCTAGGTATAGAGTTAGCGATCCGATTAGGATACCAGACCCGAGACGAGTGACGATAGGTGGTAGTACATACTTGATTACTCAGATCCCTTTGTCCTCTATCCCTAGTTCTTCAAATGTCCACCCTCCACCTTATTCACATGGTCCTTCGAATCGGCACATGGCTACAAGTCAGGTCCATACTGCGGTTACTAGACCAATTGTGTCTCAAGTTTACATACCGCCCGTTACTTTGGGAGGCTATGTTCATGCTTCTAGAGGTCATATTACTACTTCTGTGGCATATATCCCTACTTTCGGTATTTATATCCCTACTTCCGGAGCATATCTTCCTACCTACGGAGTGTCTCATGGGGAATTGCATGCGATGACCTATGGACCCTATTATGGGATGCAATACAGACAGGGTTCTTCACCTTATGGGGGTAGGTATCAACAACCTGCTTACTCTCCTAATTACAGCTTTGTAGCTCCTACTAGTCAAGGTCCACCTCACTATGGTGCTTCCACGCCACCCTATACGGGTCATACAGGAGGAGGACACTATGGCCAAGGCCATGGTGGTAGTCAACCCTATATGAATCAAGGAGTGGTCCATCGGCCTCACCATCCTAGGCTCCCTTTCCTCACAACGCTTAATCTTCCTGACTTATCGAGACTAATGAACGATCTTGTGGCTCATGACCCGACTTGGCCAGCTGTCCCTACCAAGCTTCCTTCGGACATACCTAAGTTCGAGGGAAAACCGGGAGAGGATCTGAGCAAACATGTTACTATGTTTCACCTATGGTGCTCTTCGAATTCATTACATTAGGACTCAGTTCATTTGAGACTATTTCAACGCACCCTCATAGGGCCTGCTGCGAAATGGTATATAGAGTTACCTAGGGGTGCTTTTGCTTTGTTCGACTACCTTGCGATGACTTTCCTTAATCACTTCCAGCTACCAGTGCATTATGACATTGGTACTAAACTCTTGTCGACATTTTGACAAGATAAAGCCACACATATTTCTGATCATATTCAAGAGTGGCATAGATGGAAGAGGTTAATTAAAGATTTTATACCGCCGGAGTTCCTCCTTGAGTGGTTCCTCAAGTCGTTATTTCCATATATAGAGAAGGATGTTTCCACATCCGGAGTGCAGAATGAGGAACAAGCAATTTTTAGGGCACAGGAACTGGACTTGATCTATGCTCAGTCCGGTTTGTTGTATGAGATTATTCCCAATGCTCCTTGTTCCAGTTTTGATCCCAAAGTCAAACCTGGACCACATGCCAATGGCATTGTGGGTTGTGCAAGTGCGAAACGTGCAGATTCAGTTGCAAAACAAGTTGTTCAGTTGTCAATCAACCAATCTGCTTCGGGACAAGCTACGGCTTCATCTCAACCCACCCAAATGGCGAATGTACTTTCTGTGCAATCGTCGGACCAGAAGGGTAACCAGCAGCCCGGACGGAATAGAAAAAAGGGTAAAAATAATCTTAGGGTGGGAATAAGAATGAGAATGCTAACAATAATGACAAGAATGGTAGAAATGCTGGGGGGGACAAGCAAGATAAATTTAAGGTTAAGTTCCCTTGCAAGTTATGTAAGGACGATCACCTCACTTACTTGTGCCCTCGGATTGAAGAAGCTTCGAGATTCTTGGCACAGGGACCAGCTATGCTAACTAACCCTTTACCGCATAATCAAAATATGAACTCGAAGTCCCATGACAAGTCTAGTGATGATGATCCACCAGAGAGTAGTGGTCGTGGGTGCATTAACATGGTCCATGCTGCAAAAATTGTGACTCATGCAAAAGATTATAGTTCATCACAACCCAGCCCAGGAAAAGAGCTTGATCCACCAGGGTCCCCTTTGCGCATTGATAAACCTACAGATAAACCTGAGGCTGCACCTTGCATTCCTAAGGGAGTTCTTAAGTGTTCAGGGAATAATCCAAATGCTCGAGCCACCTAGAATTATTCAGTTGTCGAGGATTTGGGCCACACTCGTTGTGCGATGTCTGCATTGGAAGTGCTTCAGAGTTGTCCTTTGCAAAGGAAGTCGTTGCTTTCTTCCCTTGGTATGAATGATGATGATTCTTCCTCTGTGATCAAATTTGAAACTGTAGGACTCCAGCCTTGCTTTCCCTATTATGTGTCTCTTTTGGTGCACGTAGAATGTCTTAATATGACCATCAAACGTACTGTGATTGACGAGGGTGCTGCTGCTTCTGTGATGTCTTTGTCCTATTGGAAGGGTCTGGGTTCTCCTGAGCTGTCTAAATCAACAACTATGTTAACTGTGTTCGATGGGAGATATTTTAGGCCACACAGTATCCTTCCTTCCCTTAAATTCCATTTGGGAGGGAAGACCATTGTGATAGAGGTTGAGGTGGTTGATGCGCCCCTTGACTACAATCTCTTGCTGGGTAGGAACTGGATGTATAGTATGCAAGCCATTTCTTCTTCCTTGTTCTACGTTGTATTCTTCCCACATAATGGAAAGATTGTAATAATTGATCAAATGGAATTCAAGAATCCATCTATTACCGCATCTTCGGGAGCTTCGATCCCAATCGTTGAGCACTCTCAGCCAGCAACTAGGAGTGTGGGTGTAGGCATGTATCCATCCCTTATGGGAAGCTTTAGTTGTCCTGCACCGATTCTTATGATAGGATCTAGTTCCAATGAGGCTTTGACATCTACGACATCATTGTCTTTTCGCATGACTCATATGGAATATCCTTGGATTCTTCCTACACTGAGTACTTCGAGTGAGCCTGTCGAGATGAACGTGTTGTTGCCTGCAGCTATGATAGATTATCAAGCTAATCTCAAGAGTGTTGCAGAGCCTAGTCCTTCTTCTTCGCAGATGGAGGAGGAGGACCCTTATGTGCTACCAGCATGGGCAGTACAGTCTTCTCATGCCCACGACTACCTTGATATGGTTTTCCCTTTGGATGAAGCGATTATTGAGGCTATGTCGGGAGTTGAGCCACCATGGGAGGAACTTCATCATAGATCATACTTTCTTCCAAAGCTTGACCGTTTGGAGCGTGAGGATTTTAGGGTGGTTCTTAGTCAGAGAGTTGGTAGTCCTATGGTTCCATTAAGCTTTCCTGGTCCAATGGCTGATGGAAACATGGCAAACATATCTTCAACAATTCCTATCAACATCTCTCGCAATCCTGGCACAATAGAGAATATCTATATTGGGGCGGAATGTTCCCATGCTGAGATTCTGGAATATACCGAGCTATTCAAGTAATTCCATGATATTTTTGCTTGGTCTTATGATGAGATGCCAGTTATTGACCCTCGTATTGTCGATCACGAGATCGAGGTATTTTTGGATGACCTCGCTGCTCATTCTCACATGAGAATGTGTCATCCCTATCACTTGAGATTGGTATTCGAAATAAGTCGACACTATTCAATTAGATTAAATCCTCATAAGTGCATCTTTTGTGTGAAATCAGGGCATTTGTTAGGATTCATCGTGTCTAAAGAGGGTATAAGATTCAACCCTTTGAAGGCTGAGGCAATACTTCAGTTGTCTCCCCTGAAAAATATTCGTCATCTTCAGTACTTGCAAGGCATGGCAAAATTCTTACGAAGATTTGTTGTCAACTTTGCCAATTTTACTAGAGGCTTCATGTGTTTCTTGAAGAAGGAAACCCCCTTTTATTTGGATGAGCGAGCCCAGGAGTCCTTTGATGCACTCAAGCGAGCCCTAGCATCGGCCCCGGTGATTAGTCCTCTGGATTATAGCCATGATTTTCTATTGTATGTGGCCGCGTCCTTAGAGATGATTGGTATGGTTTTGGTTTAAGAGGATGAGGAGCTCCAAGAGCATGTCATATATTATCTGAGCCAGAACCTTATTGACACAGAGATTCATTATTCTCATTTCAAGAAGCTTGCTTTAGCTACCGTACATGCGGTTTAGCGGTTGAGACATTATATTCTCCTTCGCCAGACCTTGGTTGTGGCCGATGTCAACCCATTTCAATTCGTCCTCACCCGAAGGATGATTGGGGGAAAATATAATAAATGGATTGTCATTCTGCAAGAATTTGATCTCGAATTTTTTTCGGCAAAATTGAAGAAGTCTTTAATCTTTGCAGAGCTTATATCGGATTTCTCGAGCGAGGCCGAGGAGTTGGTTTTTGAAGATACGTTTGTCGATGAACACATCTTCTTAATCTCAACGTTAGACCCATGGTATGGGGATATCATAATATATTTACAAACACTGAAGACCCCTACTCAACTCTCGTGAGATGAACGACGACGATTACGTCATGTCTCTAAGAACTACCTCATAGTAGACAATAATTTGTACCACCATGGGGTAGATTCCATTTTACGACGTTGTTTAACTCATGAGGAGGCTGAGGTAGTGCTGAATGATTGCCATGGAGGGGCATGTGGTGGCCATTTATCTGGGCTTTCTACAGCTCAAAATATTTTAAGAGCGGGTTATTTCTAGCTGTCGATATTTAAAGATTGTATTGATGCAGTCAAGAGGTGCCACCCTTGCCAGGTTTCTGCACGTAATATGCACTCGAAACCTGCCCTATTACATCCCATTATCACCGCCGGTCCCTTCACGAAGTGGGGGCTTGATTTTATGGATTGCAACCCAGCTTTGGCTGGGGGGCACCATCACATTATAGTGGCTGTTGATTACTTCACTAAATGGCTTGAGGTTATGCCTACAGTAAAATCTGACGGTGAGACAGCCGCTCACTTTGTATTCAACCAAATTATTACTCTGTTCGAGATTCTGAAAGAGCTTGTCACTGAACATGGCTCGCACTTTCAAAACCGTATGATGGAAGAGTTGGCATCCAAGTTAGGGTATAAGCAAGAACATTCATCTTCTTACTACCCCCAAGCGAATGGACAGGTAGAGGCAGTGAATAAATCACTCAAATCCATTCTCCAATGAACCATCGCACAAAGCAAGACGAATTGGCACATTATGTTATACCCTGCTTTGTGGACATATCAAACCACTGTTAATATTGCCACTAGTTTTTCTCCATATCAGCTTGTACATGGAGTGGAGTCAATATTGCTGGTTGAATGCGAGATTCCTTCATTGAAGCTAGATGTGGAACTCTTACTAGACACTTCCCCATTGGAGGAGCGTTTGGTTCACCTTGAGCAACTTGATGAGCAGCGTCAGGATGCCTTGGTGGCTCTAGAGGTTAATAAGAATCATGTAAAGGCCCAGTATGATAAGTCTGTCCGCCCAAGGGCATTTAGTGAAGGATACTTGGTCCTTTTGTGGGATCAACCAAAAGAACCCTTGGGGGCAGGGAAATTTAATCCTATGTGGCGTGGTCCTTACATGGTCAAGCGTGTGTTAGAGAAGGGTGCCTATGAGTTATTAGATTACGAAGGGATGGCCTTGGCGGAGCTTAGAAATGGGGTCTATCTTAAGAAATACTATGCATGATTTTTAGCCAAGGCTGCTTATTGTATATTATTGTACAACTTTGCATAGTTAGGTCTTTTTCTTATTGTGATCGGGTTTGTGATTAGTTTCTCTTTCTTTTGGCAGATGTCAATGGAATCTTCCACCTACATAGGATTCGTGGATGGTGCAAGCCGTCACACTCAACACTCAGCCTTTGCTGCTTGGGTGATTTATACTCCTATGGTTCAGGTACTGTCTTCAGGAGGTGTATGTCTACGGCCATCTTCCAACAATGTTGCCAAATATAGCGCTGTTATTGAGCTTCTACGGGATGCCATTCTACATGGCATTCTATCTCTTGAGGTACATCTTGATTCGGAGTTAATAGTGTCACAGCTCAATGGTTTGTACCATGTTAGAGATCCGATGTTATTGAGAAGGTTCTTGCATGTGAGATTGTTAGATTGGCAATTTGACAATATAACATATATACACATTCCAAGAAATAATAATCAAGTCGCTGACTCATATGCTAACTACGTGTTAGATTGGCATTTTTTTCATTCACAATAAATTAATCACAAACACAATTTTTACACATGTAAATAAATAAATTGATCACCATAAAAAATTTTATATATACATAAAAAATGTGGTAATACATAGTGTCATGATATAAAATTGGGGCTTTTTGAGCCACCATCATATAATACACGGTCATACAAAATGTATACACTCCTAGGTGTCTAATCCTATGGAGGAGGAGGAGGGTTGTGATCATGGAACGTCACTACGGCTCTAGCTAGCTGTCGGAATAAACGCACCCATGCAGGTGGTACACCCACCACCTGCCGCTGCATGGCCTCAAGCAAGTCCTCGACTTGCGCCATGGGAACTCTATGAGTCAGTCTCACAAATTTGGTATGAATTCTCTGGAGCGTTTGCTTTGCATCCACACCCATGATGTCATCTCCTCTTCCCCTCTATCTATGACGAGGGAAGCCCTCTAGCCGCCATGGTCCCACATCTACACACAAATGGTAGATGTCATTATGTATTGTCACACAAAAACATGTCTTTTTGATTCCATATAATCAAGAAAACACAAAAAAATAAATAACTCAAAAAAATTAAAAATAAAGGTGAGGGTCGAGATTCGTTACCTATATCACCATATGCTGATCCTGGTGGTCGCGGCATGTCCGGGTCCCCCTAGAAATATATCCCTACATAGGGGTAGTCATTGATGGCAACTATCTGTTGTCGCCACCATGGAAAGAAGTCAGCTGGATATGGGTTGGCCACCCTACCACCCCCCAGTCTGCGCATAGCATCTGCCCAACGCTGTTGGGCCAGATATTGAACCCCGTGGAGAGGAACGTTCACTATAGGGCTCAATCCTGGAACACGCTCGAAGAAAAACATGCTCAAAATACTGTTGAACCCAAAGTTCCACACCCTACCTTCCTTACACTCACTGAGATGGTGTTTCATGTTGCTCAGTAGTGTAGTGCTCCAGTCGTAAATAGTGGGTCTCATGCACTCCACTGCATAGAACATCAGAGGCTGTGAGGCTTGGTGGAGTGATGCCAAGCTAGCTATCCTGCCCAGTGTCAATAATATGGCCTTCAGGCCCAGCACCTGTATAGCATTGGTAGGGACCTGACTCCCCACCTTCTCGATGTCTGGATAACAGTACACTGTAATGTACTCGTCGATAGTCAGGCCACCCCCTGGCCCACCATAGGAACGAAGGTTCACCACTTCCCCTCGTCTAGAAAGCCCTGTGATAAAGTATATGTCCTCCACCTCTATGGTCAAGTTATATACTTGGTTATATCACCGCTAGTTATATACTTGGTTTGTTTGGGTTATTCGACCATTGATTTTTTATATGAATCTCAATGTCCATGGTTTTTGTTGTTGATCTAATGTGTATCTAATGTCATGATCACAACTATCATAGATCCTACCTTATAATTCTTTTATATTGCATCTCAATCATTTGAAAAACCTTTACTCATTTTTCCATGTTCTTTGTTATATATCTGTAGTAGCCATCTTCTTTTCCTACCTAATTCTTGACAAAAAGGAAAATTTAAATAGGAAAAATTTTAAATAGACAAAAAAAAAATAAGATGAGTAAATTGTAAAACCCCAAATACTATCAATCTTTTCTTCTACAGTTGATGCTATAAAGGTAAAACACTGCAATCTATATTATATCTCTCATTGCATTCCTATGCCTAGAATATTCACCAGGCAATTTCCCTTGGAAATTTCTCCAGAATGATTAAATGGGCTTTAAACATTCACCTGGCTTTAAATGGGTATTTTAATTTAAAGCCATTTAAAGCCAGACAATTTCCCTTGGAAATTACCTTGAAGGCATTTCCATAATAAAGAGACATATGGAATTCTAAAGATCTCAAAAAATACAATGGATGTTGATGAATAAATAATACCAAATACATATCTATCTTAAGATAAGGTAGAGTGTCACTATAGGCTACTAAAGAAAATCAAAATCTTTGGAAAAGAAACTAGAGTCAACAAGCCATGGGATATGTATGCATAAATAAATTAACATCAAGGAAGGTATTGAAATTAAGGGGTAGGACAATGTAACACTCATGTTAAAGCCCCCATATTGTAATATAATTGTAAATTTGATATGGATGAGGGCCAAGTATATGTAATTGCAACTAAACAATTAGTAATAAAATATGAAGCTAGCTACAAACGGGGAGAGAACATTGAGAAGAGATGGAGGACTATAAATTCATGAGAGGGGAAGGTGTGTGAGAGGAGAATAGAGTGTTGGTGTCATGACATTGTATCTTAACCATGTCTTGGACCCTAAAAATATTCTCTAAATCTTAACTTTTTCCTAGGACCTTGGTTATGGGGATTAATTCTTTAATTTTATCATGATTAATGATTTTTTTTATAAAAGGTTTTCAGGGAAAGATCTAAAGAGTTTATATAGTCATTGGGAGAAGGCATTCCATTCCTCATGGAGAAGGATTCCATCATTAAATTAATTAATTTATTGATATTGTTTGGTATGGTCTAGGGAAGAAAGGGATTTTATTTGGTATGTATTATTCATGTATGAGCCTATGGAGTCTGAGAATTAACCCATCTCCCCGATGGATTCATAGATCCAGCTCCAAGGTGGCAACTGTGTTGAGAGGAATATGAACATATTGCACCTAAGTTTGGGTGGAGCATTCCTCATTCATAGTCAATTTCCACAACATCTACAGAGATGAGGGACCCATTACAAGGTTCCATGAACAAGAAAGAAATTTAAATTGTAAAGGAATTGAATTCGAGGTTAATATTAGAATTTAATGAGAGATTTTTAGAAGAATATAATCACATAACATCAAATGCACTTTGTCAGTCATAATCAACTTCCCTTTTATTCATCTCCATGAAATTTTTCATGAGAAGAGTGAAAAGGAAAAATCCATTTTACATGGGTAGAGTTTAAAATTTATAGCTCAAGTTCCATGGCCATTTTCCTTCCACATTCCAAGTGATACTTGAGCTTATTTAAATTACATAAAATTAAATAAATAAATTTCTCAAACTTTTGGTCTCCAAAATGTTGTCCTTTAGTGAAATTTTGTATTTTTGTGGGATTTTGATTTTAATGGACTTTGTCTTTAAGAATTTTATCTTCATTTGTTTTTCTATCAATTTCATTTACTTCCAAGGTACTTGATGACAGTCTGGATGGCCAAGCTTAATCATGGTTCTATGTTGTTATTTTGACATCCTTTGGACCTAATGGTTATTGGGATATGTATTCACTTCTCATCTCTATGGTTGAACTATTTTGGATGCATCCTAATTGGTTTCAATTCCAAAGAATGTGTAGAAATTCAGGCCAGCAGTAGATTAATTTTACCCACAACAATTATCAATTGATCATGCAAAATTGCTAACAATGGAGACTGAATATGGAGCTGTAACACAAAATTATATTAACTGAGTGTACAATAGCCAACCCTGTAATAACATAGGTTTTTGAATATATAGAATACATCAAGAGGTCGAATGCATAAGGAGGCATCCAAAACTAGCATAAAGCGGGCTTACTCAAAATAGGCAAATCCCCCATAGGTGTAAAAAGCTGATCCCAAATCTGTCATGGAGCTCACGAATTGGAAAGGGTGCATGGGAAAGATAAAGAGTAGTGGAATGGCAAATCATACATGATTTTTCATGGAGAAAAGAGTGGATGATGAAGAGGACAAAAAACTAGTTCACCTCACCTAGTCTTGCTTTCCTATGTGCCTTAAAACACTGAAAAAGCAGGCAGTAAAGCAGAAAAAGCAGATAGGTGCCTAGGAGGCTAGGAATAAGGCAGATTTGATTCCTAAGGCTTTCCCAAGTGCTACATGGGTCAAATATGGCAAGTTTGACCTCTATGGATAGGCAATTAGCAACTTGCACAAGGTGGGACACATGAACTAGGCAAATAAAACAGAAATAATGAAATTAATGTCTAAGTGGGTAAACTATGGGTTGATTATTATAACACCCCCCCTTAAGCCTGACTTTATGAGTAATAAATCAAAAATATAGGGCCTATAAACAAGGCTTAGTCACCCTTTTACATACTGCAAGTCCATACAACCAA
>LPNX010106550.1:13319-55783 GCA_001517045.1 Pseudotsuga menziesii
TGGAAATTTAATAAATTCATTATTTCAAGAGAGAAAAATATGTAGGATGAGTTGGGAAAAAACCAAGTAAGTTTCCATGTGACTAGGGTTCACCTTTTTACCTTAAAACTGTTGAAAAGTAGTCTAACTCTAGATAAGGTAGGAAGTCTCACTTAATAAACTGGATAATATGTATATTTGGAAGAATCTTATTGAGAATTTGTGATGGGATCTCCTATATGTTGTTATTTATGTTTTGATAAAGTGGTGCAAGTGGATGCCAACTAGCTAGCCTAGAACCTGGGAAATTAACCATAGAGATTAATAAATGTATCATAAATATGTGAATGGGTATTTTATTATTTTAACAACCCCCCGTATTCTTGAATTATGTAAAATAAATATATAAGAGACATATGGCCTATAAACAAGGCTTAGTTCCATTTACACATTGCTTATCCATAAATACAAGGAAAGAGGCAAAACCACAAGGGGAAAATCCTCCCACAAAACATGGACATGAACAAAAGTTTATGAAATCTTGTCTTAAAACAGTATTCACCACATGATCATCTATCACGAAAGTGATTTGATATTGTTGAATTTCTTCTCAGATAATTAATTGGTGAAGGTTTCTGCAACTTGCTCAGATGATGTGGAATAATGCAGTGCAATGACCTCGTCATGCATAAGTTCTTTAATGTAGTGCATATGAAAAGGGAATTTTGAGATTTGAATAGCACTCTGATTGTCAAAAAATATAATTGTGGAAGTGATAGACTCAATCCCAAACTCTCCAAGTATTTTTTGCAATAATAAAGATTGAGTAGTTGCATTCACAACTCCTCTGTATTTTACCTCTATAGAAGAAAGGGAAATGTCACTTTGTTTTCTACTCAACCAACAAATTGCTCCATATACAAGAATAAACACATATCCAAAAGTTGATTTTCTATCACTGCTATCACCAGCGCAATCATAATAAGTAAAACCAACAAAATCTAGATCATATTTTGCAACATAGTGAATTCCATGTTTCTTGGTTCATTGCACAAAGTGTAAGATTCTCTTTACTTCCCTCCAATGTATATCATCTGGCTTCTCCATATGTCTATATTCCACACTCACTACATAATAAATATTAGGTCGAGTGTGAGTCAAATAGAGAATACAACCAACTAATTGTTTGTACATACTATTGTTCACCAATGGAGTTGAATCTACTTCTTCAAGATTAACTCCTGAAATGAAAGGAGTCTTGTTTGGCTTGAAATATTTCATGTTGAACTTGTTTATCAGGTCTGAACCATATTTGGACTAATGTACTTTGATTCCAAGGGCTAATTGAGAAATATCAAGCCCCAGGAATTGGCTCAACAATCCCAAATAAGTCATGGAAAAAGCATGGTTCAAAGCATCCTTCAAGGAGGCAATTTCTTTCATGGAACTTCCTGTCATATTAAGGTCATTCACATACAAGAAAATAATAATGATTGAACCATGAATCAGCTTCAAACAGACATTTGTATTAGAATTGCATCTACTAAGGTTCTGCGATAGCAGAAATCCATCAATTTTGGCATACCAAGCTCTAAGAGCTTAGTTTAGCCCATATAGTGATTTCTTCAACCTACACACAAGAGATGAATTAGTAACAAAACTTTCTAGATGTTGCATATGTATCTATTTCTTGAGATCTCCATGTATGAAGGTACTCTTTACATCCATGTGATGTACCTCCCATTGCTTAGATGCTACAATGACCAAAACTAGTCTTATAGAGTCCATCTTTGCCAATGTTGCAAAGGTCTCATTGTCGTCAATGCCTTGGACTTGCGAGAATCCCTTGGCCACTAACCTTACCTTATACTTCAGAGGAGAGCCATCAACAAAAAACTTTTTCTTGAATACTCATTTGCACTTTACTAGCTTTCTCCCTTCGTGGGAGATAGAATAGTTTCCATGTCTCATTGTTTTGGAGCGAATGATATTCTTCTTTCATGGATGTTTGTCATCTTGGATCTTATAAAGCTTCTTCATATGTTTGTGGATGAGAATCGATCATCATATAAAACTTCTCATCAAAGCTTGGGTTTTTGACAGAGAGGGCACTCTCAAACTAAGATCTAGATCTTCTATTGTTAGAATAATCAACCCGTAGTTACCTACATTTGACATTAATTAATCATTTTTGTCTTATTACCTAGATTCCTAGATTCCATTCTATGAAAATTGCCTTCCACATGTCCTAGAAGTCAACACATGCTAAAAATGAGCCATGGAGCGCTTGGGAAACATCCTGGAAACCATCTTTACCAAGTCTTGTTTATTCCTGGTTCCTTAAAGTGCATATCTGGTTTTTCTGAAAGTTGCCTTGCTTTATAGTTGTTTTAAGGAAAAAGGAAAAGCTAGTCTAGGTGTAACTACCTTGTTTTTTACCCACGTCATCCTCCCTATTTTTCTCCAATTATAATCATGTATGAGTTTTCTTTCCATCCCTCTTTAGCTTTTCCACTTGACTTAGAAAATTTGTGAGCATCTTCATAGATTTGGAAATTGCTTTATGCACCTATGAGAGATTTGACTAGTTTTGGTAAGCCTATTTTTTGACTATTTCGAATAAAATCCTTATGCATTAGAACCTCTCATGTAATTATATATTTGAGAAGCCAATTACTTCAAAAGGTTGGCTATTGTACACTTACTCAATATAGATTAGTGTTATGCTCCAATTTCAGTCTCCTTTGTTGTGAATTTTGCATGTTTGATTAGAAATTTTGTGAGTGTTATTGTTCTATATCTTGGGTTCAATTTACACATGGTATTAGAGCCTTTGTAGATCGATTTATCTACTTCCATATTGCTATTGAAGTTTTGACATCTTGATTGGGAGCGCATTCTGCTGACTAGAGGGCACAGTTACTGAGCTATGGACCAATCTCAGAAGATCATCTTGACTCCATTCAATTTCTTTGAGTGGAAAGCTGAGATGGAGATCTTGTTGAGAGTGAAAGGTCTTTGCAGGGTGACCATGGAAACTGAGGCAGAGCCCAATGTAGCTACATAAAAAATTAAATGGCACAAAAGGAGCAATGAGGTCTATGGTCTTTTATGTTTGAGCATTTCAAGATACCTCCTCTTCCATCTTGATGGATTGACATCACCTAGTGAAGTGTGGGAGAATCTTGAAGAGATTTTTGGAAAGAAAAATGAGATGAGAGGAAATCAAATTGAGAATGAGCTGATCTCCTTGAGTCCAAGTAGCTTCGAATCATTGCAACTCTACTTTTCCAAGTTTAAGTCCCTTGTTTTGCAGCTAAAACAGTGTGCGAACAAAAAGAAGGAAGAGAAACAAGTCTTGGCCACACTCTCTAGCTTGGTCCTGAGTATTCAGTGTTTTTTTTGACCTTCCATGCCACCAAGTTGACAACAAGAGCATAGAATATGCCTAAGCTTGTAGAGTTCATGGAATCCCTCACATAGGAACAAGATAAGTTGGTGATGATGGGCGCTATCAAACCTTCCAAAGACCAAGATTTGGTTGCTGGAGATTCAAGGGTGGAGTCAAAAAGTAAGAAAAAATATAAAAAACCACTTGAGAAAAAGAGAGACAAGTCAAATTCTCAAGAGGATCCCCAAGGATCCAAGAAGAACTCCCAGAACAAGAATAATAAAGGAGAAATTAGCAAGTGCACATACTGCAGCAAGGGCTATCATACTGAGAGCTCTTGTATCAAGAAGCAAATTGACATGTTGAACCAACTCCTGGAGAAGAATGACATCTCCCTTCCTGATTGCTCAAAGAAGAGGGAAGGAGGATCAAATTCAGAAGATAGAGAGAGAGAACATGCCTTTATTGTTGGCACATCAAGCTCACCTAGCTTCATCATAGATTCTAGAGCTTCTAGACATATCATTTCAACAAAGGAGACATTCTCCCCTCTTGACATGTTGAAAGGTCCACCAATAGTTTTGGGAGATGAATCTCTCATTGACAGTTTGGGGAAGGGTAGGATTGATCTTGACCATGGTAATTTCAATAATGTTTTGTATGTTCTAGGTCTTGCCTCTAATATCTTGTCAGTGTATCAGATGACTCATACTGGTTCTCCAAAGAAGGTCCTATTCTCCCCTGATGATGTTGAAATCACTAACATTTCAAATGGTAGAGTCATAGCAAAAGGTGTTGTTGATCACACTTCGAAGGTATTTGTTTTACCATTTTCTACCCTATTCAAACCCCTCTGCTCTTCTGATTCATGCTAATGAAGAAATCAATATTTGGCATGAAATATTTGGCTATATTAACTACAAGTATCTTTCTTATTTGAGTGAAAAAGATATGGTCATAGGGTTACCAAAGATCAAGTTTTCTAAGGGAGTCTGTCAAGGTTGTATCCTAGGAAAACACCCAGAGCACAAGTATGAGATCTAGTCATGAGAGAACCTCTGCACCTCTTGAGTTGATCCACAGTGACATTGCTGGTCCATTCCCTCATATGTCCATGAGTCAAGCCAAATATGAACTCACCTTCATAGTTGACTATAGTAGGGATTTCTCCCTTGCTACAGGGCAGGAATGGCTACCTTCCATCTATAGGATGGAAGGGTAGGTTCTTGGTGGTAGATGCAAATAAAAACAAACAGAACTGAAATATAGAACATAAATGAAAGAAAAATGAAACCGCTCTTCACACAAGGTTATGGGTTAAAGACCTCCAAGACCCTACATACAATAATGAAAACCTACAAGAACATGTTAGGTTATAAAACTGCAAGCAAATAGATGTTAGGAAAACTCAAATAAACAAAGCAAAACAAAAATTATACCTTCTTCTAGTGGAAATGGGCCACCATGCCCTAGCTTGGAGAAGCACCTCCCTTAGCAAGGGGGAGCTATGGCTCAAAGGGAAGATGGATGAGAGGGAGCATGGGTGGCTTGAGGGACAAATGGTCTCAAGGAATCCACTCGGGTAGCATAACAATATGCAAGGCATAAGTGTTTTGAGAGTGACCCCCAACCCTCTATTTATAGCTTTTTTAGGTTTCTAAGCCCCTTGTCAGGGCTTTTAGCCCCTTTCGCTCAAACTTTAGCTCCTTTTACAGTTTTAGGCTCCTTTGAGGGGTTTTAGCCCCTTTTCGGAGGCTTTAGCCCCTATGAGAGCTATTTAGACTCTTTTTAGGGGTTTTTAAGCCCTTTTTCCTGTTTTTTAGCCTTCTTGAGGGTGTGGGGGTCAAATGGGGTCAGATGAGGGTCGTGTATGGGTGTCCTTGGGTGGTGTAGGCCATGTAGAGTTGAGTGAGGGATTTTTTGGGTTAACAGATTTCCCCCTGATGTGTGAGGGCATGAGCTCATCGTATGGCCGACGGACATCATAAGATTTTCTTGCGGAGAGGTGGTGCTTCTAGTGCTAGGGCATGGTGGATTTTGGTTTTTGTATTAATATGGTTCCCATCAATGGGTGAGATACAAATAATGTGTGACATGTATATGGACGAGGCAAGAATCCCCATGCTCGTAACAATGGAAAAATAATAATGTGATCTATGCTCTATAATACAAGAACTGATCATATACAACTGATGATACATAGAAGTTGCCTCTATGAGAGGCTGAATACAATGCTGATCTAAAGAACTGCTACATTGGACCCATCGCATTTATTATTCTTGCACATTTATCTAGGAACAAAGCATCAATCTCATCAAAGAATAATAAACAAATAACTCATGAAATGGTGTTAATTAGAACCAGAGTTGGTTTCCTCTCTGTATATTTAATAAACAATGAATGGTTACAATACCAATGTCAAGCAATAGCTTGAATCCATGAGAAATTTGAATACCTAAGGAGGAAATTCCAAATCATGAGTGAGTCTGGCTTAACTGACAGTCAACCATTCAATCACACTCAGTTAACCACTTGACCAAAACCCTAATTGACTCCACAAACCCTAACTGAAGTTGGAGTACAATAAATGACTGAATCTCAACTGAAGGAGATCAAACACATGTCATAGCAAGCCAACCATCAAGTGCTAGTGCTCCATGACTTCAATGAACCCCAATGAGGTTAACTGAAGCTAAACTGATCAACAGAAGTTGGTGGAGGCGCCTTGTTGACTCTAGATCATTAAATAATAATAAATAATCATTAAATAATATATTTAATGAGAGGAGGCACCTTAACTGACTGGTTGAACTGATTGTAACCACCAGTTAGCAATTAGGTGCATTAATATCACTCAGATCACCCCTGAAGTGCTCCAGTTAGCCTCCTTGACTGTAGGTAGGCGTGGGTGTGACTAGATGATGGCAATTAATGCTCCACTAATGTCAGTTAATGTCAATTATAATTAAGATAGTGGTTTAACTAGGCCAATTTGACCCAAAAGAGTGTGTATGATGGTAAATGTCTCCAACACCCCCCCTTAAGCTATACTCAGGAAGAGTTGGAAAACATAGATGCATAAAAATGCTAGGGCCCCGACAACTAAGGCCATAGGTCACCCTGTACAATGCTGAAACTGAAACAATGCTCAAAACAAACTAAGTGAGGAAAGAGGGAAAACCTAGTGGGAAACCCCCCCCCTCAAGCTGAACACTGAAAGTAGTCTAGATCACCCTGATGAACTCACCCCCAATAGTGAATGGAGTTAAGTGAACTTATTTTTTGAAAATATCTTGGTGAAGATGTCTGCAATGTGCTCATCAGTCGGGCAGTATTGCAGAATGATAGTCTTGTCATGCACTAGCTCCCTGATGTAGTGCATGTGAATCTCTACATGCTTGGTCCTCTTCCTGGTAACTGGATCCATGGATATCTTAATAGCATTCTGGTTGTCACAAAAGAGGACAATGGAAAAAGTAATACCAAGATCGAACTCGGAAATAATGCCTTGCAACCAAACTGCTTGGATGCAAGCATTAACCGCTCCTCGATACTCGGCCTCTGCTAAAGATAGTGCTATGGCAGCCTGATTTTTGATTGACCAGAAAATAGGGCCACCACCAAACATTAATACATATCCATAAGTTGAATTCCAATCAATAGAATCCCCCGCCCAATTGGAATCTGTGTATCCAACCAGCTCTAGCTCGGAGTTTGCAGCATAGTGAATGCCATAGGTCCTGGTTCCCTAAATGTACTGGAGGATCCTCTTGGATTCCTTCCAATGAATATCATGAGGCTGCTGCATGTATCTTGATACAGCATTCATGACATAACAAATATCAGTCCTAGAATGTGTCAATTACAACAAGCTACCAATCAACTGTCGATAGATAGTGTAGTCCATGAGAGGTGTGCGTTTTCCTTCTTCAAGGATGATCCTTGAAAGGAAAGGGAATGGTGCAGGCCTACATTCAGCCATGTTAAACTTGACTAACAGGTATGAAATTTATTTGGACTAAGTGACTATAATCCCATCAGAAGTTTGCTCGATTTCGAGCCCCAAAAAATTGTTTTAGAAGCCCCAAATCACTCATTTCAAAGGCATTGTGGAGAGTAGTTTTGATGGTTGAAATGGAGGCAACTGTGATACCTGTGCTTAGTAAGTCATCAAAATATAAAAAATGATAATTATATGGCCATAATGCTGCTGTAAATACACATTTGGATCTGATCTACATCTCTGAAAGTTTTGCAAGAGAAGGAAGGCATCCATCTTGGAATACCACTCTCTTGGGGCCTGTTTTAACCTGTATAGTGACTTCTTTAGCTTGCAAACCAAATATGGATCAGTGATGTAGCCCTTAGGGTGCTTCATGTTTATCTCCTCATGAATATCTCCATGCATAAGGCTGAATTAAAATCCATGTGATGCACCTCCCAGTGCTTGGATGCTGAAATAGCCAAAACAAGGTGGATGGAATCCATTTTTGCAACTGGTGCAAAGGTCTCATGGTAGTCCACTCCTTGGACCTGAGAGAAACCTTTTGCTACCAGAATTGACTTATATTTTCCATTTCTTCTATAAGAATCAAACTTTTTCTGAAACACCCACTTGCATTGAACCAATTTCCTTCCCAGAGGAAAAGAAACTAGCTCCCAAGTAGTGTTTTTCTGAAGAGAATTCATCTCTTCATCCATGGAAACTTTCCATCTCGGATCATTCCGAACATGGTAGTAGGATTTTGGATCTTAAATAATAATCAAATATCAATTTTTAGACAGCAAATTATCAGAACAAGAGAGCACAAGTCCTACTCTTTGGAATGTAGACCGGGTTCTCCTTGGATCATCTGGATTTCCAATGTTGTCTCCTATGGAGGAGAGTGTCTGTTGGGCCCATGTAAGAAGATGATTTTGCACTTCAGGTTATAATTTAACATATGATGATTGCTGAAAACTGATATAATAAATTAGAGTATCCAATTCATGGTCATCACCCCCGATTTCATCATCCAAATACTCAGTAGAATAGGAATAAAATTCAGTAGTTTTCTCCTTCACTAGTTCTATCTCCTGAAGAGGCTCGTCGAACTTGACACTTCTCTCGATGATGATCTATTTGGTATTGATATCCAGTAGCTTGAATCCTTTAGATTCATCAGAATACCCAATAAATAGACATTCTATGCTTTGCGGTTGCAAAGCCCTTCTTTTATCAAGTGGAATCTGGGCCCATGTAGTGGACCTGTTGCAGCTGCAACTTTTTTCCCAAAATTCAAAAAATTTCGGGACCCTCCTTTAACTCATTTTGGCTCATATTTTGGGTTTGCTTGATGTTTTGTGCAAATATTATTTTTATGCTAGCAATGTTTCACTATTTTTTTTAGTCTTTCCTAGCCATCGGAAGCGTTTTGGATGTTTAAGTCGGAAGTCTAGTCATCTGTGTGCCCACCGTTGCAGAGAAGTAACAAGAAACCGAGCCGATTCCAGATTTGTTTTCTCCGATGCCTTTATTTATTTGTCTCAATCGGTGGTTTGTTGGAATACCACTAGAACATATTGTCTCTATGATTTTCGCAGTTGTGGATGGCGCATTACGAAGTTCCCCGATGATTGCATTAACTTTTTCAACCATGCCGTTTTGTTTCACTGATCCTTGAGATTTTAGCGTTCGCCGTTGCGGCTTTGAAAAGCGTTGTCTTTTCGGGGTATTTTGATTTTATTTTTCGCGGGACCGATGTTTTTGGTCAAAGTCATGTTGTTTTTTTCTCTGATTTTTGCTGGTCTGGGGAACTTGGTTTCTTTTGTGTTTTTGCTGTTGCAGCTCTCCAGCCTTTTATTGCTCTGACGCTTTAATCTTGCGAGATCCGATGCGAATATCATTTTGTTTCTACTACCGATGCCTTGGCGGTTCTCCTAACTATTTCATTGTCCGATGTTATGGAGGCAATGTTGATTTGGTCACCGATCCCTTGTTTTTTACCGCCCGATGACCTTTTTTCCCACCTATTATAGTTGACCGGGGGTATATATATAGTGGGTTGGGTGGTTTATTATTTTATTGTTATTTTTGGACTTTCTCTGCGCTGTCGTTTTCGCTCGAGCAAACCAAGATTCTCGCTATCGGTACCCTCGCTCCTAGGTGGCTCCGCCATGGAAGCTCAACAGTTTTCCTCCCACCAGTCACGCAACAGTGCCAGGTAGGCCCTTGTGCTCATTTTCCCATTCTGTTCAACTGGACGATCTAATTTCTTATCTCCACGGTTAGGGTTTTACTTAGGTTCCCATCTTGACATGTATATATTCTGAGGTGATTGGTGTGACTGTTAGTGGGGGGGGTTGTGGTTTACTTGATGTTTTCTTCCGCAACCGTTATGGTCTTACAGCATGCGCTCGATTGTTGGGAAAACCGGTACAGAAGACCGTTATGCTGTCCGCACTAGTTTCCCTCATTGTGTGTTTGGCCATCCAGGGGACATTCATGGTTTTCTTATGAGGCCGTGATGATTGGCTCCACTATTCAGCCGCTCCTGTCTTCACAAAATAGGACCTGTTTGATGTTCCCTTTCCTTCTTGGGTGACCCTATTCACAGTTTAATTCAAACCCCGAATCGGTCTGGGGTAAGATCGCATTTCATGGTCTAAGATGGACCTTGAAATGAGCATTTACAGTCTTCTAGGGGACTGTCACCGGTAGCGTCCCTTTTGAGTTTTTTAGATTGGGTGCCTTCTATTTCCGCACGATGTGTAGGTCGTGGCACCGAGAGAGGGTTCAGGACAGTTTTTGTGTTGACAAAGGTCGTGTTTGCTCAATTCGAGCTTTGTTGGTCTAAGTTGTTTTTATGTTTGGGTAGGAGCATTTGTTTGAACATTTTTTTCTTATTCTTTATAACTACAATCATGTTTAATGCAGATGAGGTAAACGTTCATATTGTTTTCTTTATCTTTAAAAGTTGTCCGGAAATGAACTAACAGAACCTAAAATACATTTTTGTACATGACAGGGAAATTCCTCGGAACTTAAGATGTCTAAACGTCAAAAGAAGAAGGCTCCCACGGTCGAAGAAGAACTTGAAGTCGAGGTCATCACCAGAGTCGAATATACTTACGAAGACACCAAATGCATAATTGGTGTGGAGCTCGAATATCAGTGGGGAGAAATCTACAGATTGATTACGTGCCGAGAGGTTCCTGACATAGGTTTTGAGAAAGAAAACATCTACGCCAACATAGAGAGGTCTTCATTAATGAAGATTGCTACGAGACCTGAGCTCTTTCCATGCTCAGAGGTGATTGGGTGGATTCTTCCCAGGGTAGATGTGACCACCATGATTCTGGAAAATGTTGATAAACAGGGTTATGCTGCTTATAGCCCTGGATATGTAGCCCTGGCCTACCACTTACTAGAAGCGCAAATATATCTGACTGAAGAATGGCTGAAAAGCATTAGGATGGACCTTGTCGAGACACTCAAGAGGATGCTCATGCCTGGAAAAAACTTTAGAACCAGGCCAACTGGAGAATATGACACTACAAGTCTAAGAACCCCTTACAGGTTCATCGCCTTAATGCTAAATAGGATTTTCGGGAGAGCCCACGGTAAAAGCTTCAAATTGGAATGGGTGCCGATAATTTTCTATGTTGCAACACAGCGGACCGTTTTCAACTAGGCCAACATTGTGTCCAATAGCCTCTCGACCTGCATGGCATCAGCGTTAGGAGGGGTTTCCCAAAAGAGATCAGAGTTCTACATGAGCTCCATACTGATTGATTGCATACTATGCAATCAACCTTTCCCCAACCTGAGGTGCATCTGGGACCGCGAAAGAACACTGGTTTACTTAGCATACAAGCCACTGTGGGGCCACAAATACCACAGTCACTACAGGGAAGTGTGTGAGCATTTCGTTATGCCATTGTACACCCTGATTTTCTTGAAATAAAGCGACTGCATGTTGGAGGAGGCATTGTAGGTGATTGAAGAGTATGCAGACTATTATTTGATTGAATATGGACTGTATTTCAGAATTTTTGGATGCTCTAGAGCTCTCTCACTACTGCCGAACTATGACACAGACTATGTAATCCACAAAGAGGCAGATAGGCAAGTCTTTTTAGATGGCATAGGAAGTTTTTTATTTGAACATAAGAAGGCAGCATACCCTCCTTTGCCTTTCATATTGGGGAGGTACAAATTTACTAGGGTAAAGAAGGTCGATGAATTCATGGAGGAGTTGGAGAAGTTCCATTTTGGGGAAATACCTTTCCACAGGAATGACTCCCGAAACAAGGTTGCAGAGCACTGCAAAGAGGCGAATGTACACTTTGAATACACTAGCCACTGGGACAAAGAGGAGTCCATTTTTTGTAGTGCACAGAACATGACGGTGTTAAGGAGAAGGTTTAAAAAGAAAATCACCACCAAAGGTGTAAAGGGATAGGACGAGAAGGCAAAGGTTGAGGAGGAGGAAACCAGGAAAAGAAATGAAGAAGCTTAGAGGTTAGCCCAAGAAGCCGAAGGATGGATAAAAGGAGAGGAGGAGGAGAAAAGAAGAGCTGCACAAGAGGCAGCCAGAAAGGTAGAAGAAGCTGCCAAAAGTGAAGAAGAAGAAAGCAACAGAAAGATAGATGAGGAGCTGAAGAAGCAGGAGGCAGAGAAGATAAAGTTGACACAACAATCATCTTTTGACGCAGCACAAATTTAGGCTCAGGACTTGGAAAACCCCGACATTCAAGATTCTGAAGTACCCTCTACTAGCACACCAGGACAGTATATGGTCCCCACCCTTAGGCTAATCCCCTTTGAACAGAAGAAAGGGGAAGAGGTACCTGATTTTAATACTATCTTTTATGATAAAGAAAAGAAAAGGATAGTAAAGAGAAGCGAGAGGAAGGTTGAAACCGGGGGGCTGTCTGGTAAGATGATAAATGATACAACCATTGTATATGGGACAGACAGAGACCCCAGGTTCACTATCAGAGCGGGGGCTGGATTGATCCATGCTTCAGAGGACAATTTAGATAAAATAATGACGGATCTGGAGCAGTCAAAGAAGTCTTGTTCTCAACTCAAATATACCCTAATAAAGGAAAGAGAAGAAAAAAATACGTTAAAGAGAAAGTTTGAGGACATACAAAAGGAAATCAAGTCTTCAAAATCTAAACTTCAGGTCCTCCAGATAGAGAAAATATCTATGGAGACCGCCCAAGAGTGTCTAGAGAAAGTGCAACAGGAATATCAAGAGTTGAGGGCAGAAAATGAGCAGCTGCTACGTAGGATAAGGGATTTGGAGTTGTAGAAGACTACCTTGGAGGAAGGTGAGAGGCAATCTCAAGTGTAGAAGGAAGAACTTCAAGAGCAGATTACCTCATTGACAACAGCTTTAAAGGAGACCAAGGAACAACAGGTTAGTCTTCAACCTTTCAAGGAACACGTTCTGGCACATAGAACCAAGATGCTTCAACTGCAGGTGGCCATAGAGGAGGAAAGATGCAGGGTTTTGCAAGTAGACAGCTGGTTGGAGGAGATTTTGGAGGCCTCCTCATATTTTGTTGACATATCTCAGGAAATCTTGGAAGTCCTGACAGGAAGGATGGCAAGGTTAGCAGCTAATGAAGAAACTCCTGCTGAGTTACCTTCAAAAGATCAACAAGCTCTCAAGCAGGATTACGATTTGTTGGAGTTCACCATCAACACACCTGAAGAGTTCAAGAAAGCTGTTAAAAAGACAAGAGGGACATGTGCAGAATTCTTCAAGAGGATTCTGATTACCTATAATCGATGCCATATAGAGGCTGAGCAAAGAATGGATGCTTTTCCAGACTATAGCCTGTTTTTGGAAATTTTGCAAAGAAGGTATCATGAAGATGAAAAAAAAATACAGCACATTAAGGATCTAGATGAACAGACCCTAAGGAATGAGGTAGACCATTCCGTGGTTAGTGTACAATTGTTAGAAGATCATCTTCGCTTGAGCACAACCATAATAGAAGCCATCAAAAAACAAGCTGCAAAATTTGAAATAAATATTCAATTCTTGGAACCTTATGAATTTGAAAGTATTGCTTCAGAGGCTTCAGCATGGAAGAAATTTTTGAATAATCAAAGCGGGGCCCTCATCATGAACATTTGTTCACTTTTGTAGTATTTTGTAAATTTTATAAACACTCAGTGAAAATAAATTTTGGGAGGCGAAGAGTTGGGGAAGCCCAAGAGTTTATTGTGGGCATCCCAACAGTCTTATTCTTTTGTATAAATATAGAATATTTAGATGAGAAGGGGACTTTTTCCCAGTTAGATTAGTGAAGAGATATTGTAAGAAGAACTACTTCCTTTTGCAATAAAGAATTACAGTTTTGCTGTTGGACAAAGTTTGGTGGGATGTTCAAATGTTATGCTATGTATTTGTTGAAGAGGAATTATTTCATTTTCAGCTTTTGTCCACTAATTGTGAGATCGTTCTGACTTTTAGGACCTATGTTCTTGTTTGAATGATTTCTGGTTTATTTTATGAAAATTCCACCATGAGTAATGAATGTTGTTCATAAGCAATTAGCTATCTGGTTGTTTAAATATCTTTAATTGTTCATGTGTTTTTGGAAGAAGTATCAGCTATCTATAATTTCTCTTTATAATACATGCGCAAGATACATTACTCATTAATAAGTTATTATCTTTCTCCCTGGGGATAGGTAGGTAGTTAGATTTATTTTCTTGCTGTGTGTGTGATTGAGATGCTTGAGAGTTTAAGATGAGAGGTAAGAACCTACGCATCACATTGTGAATACTCCTTGCATTCTCTATCAATATGCATGTTAAATAGGCACTTGCATATCATAATTAAAGTAAAAAAATACAAAACTATATATGGTGGACAGGGCCACAACCTGTAAAACCTTTTATTTTTGTTACTTGACCTACGGTAGCTAGACCGCAAACTGGACGGATTCCCTACACCAAACAGTCATGAGCTAGTTGGGAACTTTGACTGGGGATAATCCCTTGCTGTTGTTGCCTACAATTTTACAGGCCTCAACAGTTTTTTGGCGCTAGAAGGAGGGCTTCCAGTGCATGGCTGGCCGAGTTAACCCGTTTTCTCGAAATAACCCCACCAATGAGAATTTTGAAAGCAGTTTTTGTCCCGATCCAATTACTCAGGAGAATAGGGAACATTTGTTTGCTGTGGACAACCAAGTGATAAATGATTTAAGAAAACACACTAGGGAATATGTGAAGAAGATTGGAGGATTACCAATTATCCCTGATTTTCCCAGAAGAGAATATAAAAGGAGATACCATCCCATATTGGAAGACTCAGTGTTGGTTGGAGATTTGGAGGAACTTGTAGAAACAGCCTTACAGGAAGTCGTACAGTCTTTGAATCAGGTAGGCTTGGATACTCCTCACAGTTATCTTGTTCATTCACCACCTCACTCTCCACCTAGACTCATGGCGGGCGTAAACACAAATCAACCACCCAACCCACCTAATCCTCCACCTGCTTGGAAAGCCAGGTCACCTTTGAACTTAACACCTCCATTGCACGACTTGCCTCAAGCCTTTGAGAAGATGCTGCCTAAGTTTGATCTAAATGAGAAGATGATGCCTAAGTTTGATCCAAATGAGAAGATGCTAGTTGATGACCATTTACAAAAAATTTTTTTGGCAATAGAAGGATTAAGAGATGGGGAGCATGAAGATGTATTTTGTAGACTTTTCCCACACACTCTTAAAGGCGCAACAACATCATGATATTTTGGTTTTCCTGCAAACTCTATCCCAGATTGGGATACCTTTGAAAGAATTTTTAGAAGTAAGTATGCAACCCAAAAGACCATGCAGCACTCATGAAAGGACTATGCTCTTTAAAGAAGGAAAGAAAAGAGAAGGTGCATATTTTTACTCAAAGATTCGCGGCCTATCTTAAGAATTTTTATGAAACTGACAAACCCTCAGACAAGGTCTTGATTGAATATTATACCTTAGCTCTGGGACCTGAGTTGGCCATGTTTTCCAAAATGAAGGCCAAACCTACATTAGCAGAGACTTATGAAGAAGCAGAAAGAGTAGAGGTTGAAAAGGAAAGTATAGAAGATTACCCTGAGCAGTCTGGAGAAAAAATGCCCAGGAAAAGAACCTTATTTGTGTCTAAACCTAAAGAAGAGTAGTCATGTGATTTTGAGGGAATGTTAAAGATGATGCAAAAGATTTCCAATAGAATAATAGATTTGGAGAGGGAAAAGGAATCTTAGAAAGCTTATAAACCTTACTACAAAAAAAGGAGGATAACAATCAATGAAAAACCCCTCCACACGATTCAGCATCGATGAATTTAATAGAGGTGGGCAAGGATAATTTCTGCACTTTTCACCAACAACCTCATTCTGAAAAGAATTTTCCTCAATGGTTAAATTCGATGACATTGGTAATGAACCAACTCTTGGACTCTAAATTGACTGAGGACAGCGACGAAGGTGAAGAGAGTAATAAGACCATAGAGAAACAAGAAAATGATACCATGTTTTTATGGGACTGTGTCTCCCTGTTTGATACAGAAAAAAGCACTCTTAAACCTGAAAACGTACCAACGATAACAAAATACCCTAACTTGGTAACTAAAGACAACGGAATAGTCTCAAAGATTAACAAGTTGCAAAAGAATGTCAAGGGACAGTCAAAGAACAATACTGAAGATGAAGTACCCAAAGTTACCATTTTCAGCGGGGAGACGGAACAAATCAACAAGCCTGTCGAGCTTATGGGAGGACAAGTAGATGTTGACGAAGGAAACATTGAAAAGACTGAAGATCCAGAAAAAGAAATACCCACTGAAAATCAACCTGTGGAGGACTACGTATAATTAATTGGGGAAGAGAAGGCTAAAACCACACCTTTCCTGTTGACTCTAGAAATATTGAACCATAAGGTGCATACTTTTTTGGTAGACTCTGGATCGTCGGTGAATGTTATGCCGCTCGTAGTTTGCAAGAAAATTAATGTGCAGCCAAAACCCACTGCCTGGGAAGTTATTCAACTAGATAGAACTAGTGTCAAAGTAGTGGGGGAAATGAGGAATGTTCTCATTCATTTATCTACAAACAACAAGATATGTCAATTTATTGATATTATGGTGGCTGACATACCAGATGGATATGGCCTTATTCTGAACCAAGATTGGTCTGCAAGGTTAAAGGGGTATTTTGCTTCAGACTGGTCTCATTTATGGTTACCTCATAAGGGTACCCCAAATCAGATAAAATTTTTGAGAGAACCTTACATGAAACACACTATCACTAAGTTGGGATAAGGAAATGAATCTGCTAACTCTGTTATGGGAAATTATCTAATGGAGCTCAAACTAAGATATCATACCTCAAAAAAAGCCAGCATTATGATTGATATTCAGCCTGATCTCCTTCAACTTCCTGAGGCTGATGGGATTGAGTGTAAATCAGTAGACATGGTTTCGGTTTCAAAAATAGTACAATTAGACCATGGTTAGGTATCTCATGTCTACAATCCAACCTAGCCCCTTGACTCACTAGATTGAAGGATTTTCGGGGGTGGGCATAATTTTCTTTTCTTTTGATTTAATGATTTTCTACATAAATAATTTGATGTCGTTTTGCTTTGATTTACCACTTTGTTTCTAGTTATCTTTTGTTTTGAATAAAGAGGCAAACTTTTGGTTGCATGGAAAACATCAGGGTTCTTGATTAACTGGAATCTTTGGGAAAAGACTGTGTGTTTTATTTTGGAAATGTCTTATAGTAGGTAGTTTTCCTAATTGGCCATGCATTCATTGAAGCCCTGCTTAACCCCTGTAAATAACTTAGAATTAAGAGGTTTGGAATAATATTTCAAGGCTCCATCCATTTCATATCTAAGATGTCCTAGGGAGTGATAGAAAAAGGCCCACAGAGAGGGAGCAAGGTAAATAGTTTATTATATATAAATGATCCCATGCCATAATTTCAAAAAGCCTAAAGGCTGTTAAGAGTCAAAACTCCTTAAAGAAGCAATACATATCAAAGCAAAGTATCAGAAACATGAATTTCAATCTGCCAAAAGTTCTTCTTCGTCCGTGAGCTGAAAAGTAAATTCTTCTCTCACACAAAATGACACTATGGATAGAAGAGCCTGAATAAAATTCAGAAAGAAAGACAGATGGAGTACTCAAAAGAAAAAAAGTTCAAACGGCACAAAAGTGAAATTGGCATGGGAACAAGGAACAAAGGAATAGTTCTGTTTACCATATGTTACGATCCTGTGGTGACCAAGCTAGAAACTACCAAAGACAGAGGTAAAATAAATTTCACCTATTAAGCCTCAAAAGAGTTATTTGGACTTTCAAATATTTTGGGTGTTCCCATTTCCAAAAGAATGGACTGCTTCTCGATGATTTAAATGCATGTGTTTTCCATCTTAGGAATACAAGCATCTAGAAGAATTCAACTTATGAGCTAGATGATTAAACAGTATTTTAATTGGGAAGAAGTTAAGTTAGAAATCTGGGGTTCACCAGGTAGTCACCAATTGTTGCAGCTACAAATTTTTTCCCAAAATTCAAAAAATTTCGGGACCCTCCTTTAACTCATTTTGGCTTAGCTTTTGGGTTTGCTTAATGTTTTTCGCAAAGATTATTTTTATGCCAGTGATGTTTCACTATTTGTTTTAGTCTTGCCTTGCCATCAGAAGCGTTTTGGATGTTTAAGTCGAAAGTCTAGTCATCTACGCGCCCGCCTTTGCAGAGAAGTAACAAGAAACTGAGTCTGATTCCAGATTTGTTTTCTCCGATGCTTTTATTTATTTGTCTCAATCGGTGGTTTGTTGGAATACTGCCGGAACGTATTGTCTCTACGGTTTCTGTAGTTGTGAATGGCGCATTACGAAGTTTCCCGATGATTGCATTAAATTTTTTGACCCCGCCGTTTTGTTTCACTGATCCTTGAGATTTCAGTATTCACCGTTGCGGCTTTGAAAAGCGTTGTCTTTCCGGCATAGTTTGATTTTATTTTCCACGGGACCGATGTTTTTGGTCAAATTCATGTTGGTTTTTTCTCTAATTTTTTCCAGTCTGTGGAACTTGGTTTCTTTTGTGTTTTTGCTATTGCGGCTCTCCAGCTTTCTATTGCTCCGACACTTTAATCTTGCGAGCTATGATGCGAGTATCGTTTTGTTTCTGGTGCCAATGAATTGGCGGTTCTCCTAACTATTTCATCATCCGACGTTATGGAGGCAATGCTGATTTGGTTGCCGATCCCTTGTTTTTTACCTCATGATGACCTTTTTTCCCGCCGATTATAGTTGGCCGGGGGTATATATATAGTGGGTTGGGTGGTTTATTATTTTATTATTATTTTTGGACTTTCTCTGCGCTGTCATTTTTGCTTGAGCAAACCAGGATTCTCGCTGTCAATACCCTCACTCCCAGGTGGCTCCGCCATGGAAGCTCAACGATTTTCCTCCCACCAGTCGTGTAGTAGTGCCAGGTAGGCCCTTGTGCTTGTTTTCCCATTCCATTCAATTGGACGAGCTAATTTCTTGTCTCCATGGTTAGGGTTTTACTTAGGTTCCCGTATTGACATGTATATATTCTGAGGTCATTGGTGTGACTGTTAGTGGAGGGGGTGGGGGGGTTTGTGGTTTACTTGATGTTTTCTTCCATGACCGTTATGGTCATACAACCTATGCTCGATTGTTGGGGAAACCAGTGTAGACGACCGTTATGTTGTCCGCACCAGTTTCCCCCATTGTGTGTTTGGTCGTCCGGGGGACTTTCATGGTTTTCTTATGAGGCCGTGATGATTGGCTCCACTATTTAGCTGCTCTCATATTCACAAACTAGGACCTGTTTGATGTTCCTTTTCCCGCTTGGGCGACCCTGTTCACGGTTGAATTTGAACCCCAAACCGATCTGGGGTAGGATCGCATTTCCTGGTATAAGATGGACCTTGAAATGAGCATTTACAGTCTTCTGGGGACTGTCACTGGTAGCGCCCCTTTTGAGTTTTTTAGATTGGGTTCCTTTTGTTTCCACATGATGTGTAGGTCATGGCGCTAAGAGAGGGTTTAGGACTATTTTTGTGTTGACAAAGGCTGTGTTTGCTCAATCCGAGCTTTGTTGGACTAAGCTATTTTTATTTTTGGGTAGGAGCATTTGTTTGAACATGTTTTGCTTATTCTTTATAACTACAGTCATGTTTAACGCAGAAGATGTAAATGCTCATATTGTTGTCTTTATCTTTAAAAGTTGTTCGGAAATGACCTAACAGAACCTAAAATACATTTTTGTATATGACAAGGAAATTCCTCGGAACTTAAGATGTCTAAACGTCAAAAGAAGAAGGCTCCCATGGTCGAAGAAGAACCCGAAGTCGAGGTCATCACCAGATTCGAATATACTTACGAAGACACCAAATTCATAATTGGTGTGGAGCCCGAATATCAGTGGGGAGAAATATACAGATTGATTATCCACCGAGAGGTGCCTGACATAGGTTTTGAGGAAGAAAACATCTACGCCAACATAGATAGGTATTCATTAATGAATATTGCTACGAGACTTGAGCTCTTTCCATTCTCAGAGGTGATTGGGTGGATTCTTCCTAGGGTAGATGTGACCACCATGATTCTGGAAAATGTTTATAAACAGGGTTATGCTGCTTATAGCCCTGGATATGTATCCCCAGCCTACCACTTGCCAGAAGCGCAAATATATCTGAATGAAGACTAACTGAAAAGCATCAGGATGGGCCTCTTTGAGACACTCAAGAGGATTCTCATGCCTAGAAAAAACTTTAGAACCAGGCCAACTAGAGAATATGACACTACAAGTCTAAGAACCCCTTACAGGTTCATTGCCTTAATGCTGAATAGGATTTTCGGGAGAGCCCACGGTAAAAGCTTCAAATTGGAATGGGTGCCGATAATTTTCTATGTTGCAACATAGGGGACCATTTTCAACTAGGCCAACATTGTGTCCAATAGCCTCTCGGCCTACATGGAATCAGCGTTAGGAGGGGTTTCCCAAAAGAGATTAGAGTTCTACATGAGCTCCATACCGATTGATTGCATACTATGCAATCAACCTTTCCCCAACCTGAGGTGCATCTGGGACTAGGAAAGAACACTAGTTTACTTAGCATACAAGCCACTGTGGGCCCACAAATACCACAGTAACTACAGGGAAGTGTGTGAGAATTTCATTATGCCATTGTACACCCTGATTTTCTTGAAAAAATGTGACTGCATGTCAGAGGAGTCATTGTAGGTGATTGAAGAGTATGCAGACTATTATTTGACTAAAGATGGAATGCATTTCATAATGTTTGGATGCTCTAGAGCTCCCTCACTACTACCGAAGTATGCCACAGACTATGTAATCCATAAAGAGGTAGTTAAGCAAGTCTTTTTAGATGGCATAGGAAGTTTTTTATTTGAACATAAGAAGGCAGCATTCCCTCCTTTGCCTTTCAGATTGGAGAGTTACAAATTTACTAGGGTAAATAAGGCCGATGAATTCATGGAGGAGTTGGAGAAGTTCCATTTTAGGGAAATACCTTTCCATAGGAATGACTCCCAGAACAAGGTTGCAAAGCAATGCAAAGAGGCGAATGTACACTTTGAATACACTAGCCACTGGGACAGAGAGAAGGAGAAGGTTTAAAAAGAAAATCACCACCAAAGGTGGAAAGGGACAGGACGAGCAGGAAAAGGCCGAGGAGGAGGAAACCAGGAAAAGAAATGAAGAAGCTCAAAGGTTATCCCAAGAAGCCAAAGTTTGGCTAAAAGGAGAGGAGGAGGAGAAAAGAAGAGTTGCACAAGAGGCAGCCAAAAAGGTAGAAGAAGCTGCCAAAAGTGAAGAAGAAGAAAGAAACAGAAAGATAGATGAGGAGCTTAAGAAGCAGTAGGAAGAGAAGATAAAGCTGACACAACAATCAGCTTCTAACATAGCAGACAGCCAGGCTCAGGACTTGGAAAACCCCAACATTCAATATCCTGAAGTACCCACTACTATCACACCAGGACAGTCTATGGTCCCCACCCTTAGGCTAATCCCCTTTGAACAGAAGAAAGGGGAAGAGGTACCTGATTTTAATACTATCTTTTATGATAAAGAAAAGAAAAGGATAGTAAAGAGAACCGAGAGGAAGGTTGAAATCGGGGGGCTGTCTGGTAAGATGATAAATGATACAACCATTGTATGTGGGATAGACAGAGACCCTAGGTTCACTTTCAGAGTGGGGCCTGCATTGATCCATGCTTCAGAGGACAATGTAGATAAAATAATGACGGATCTAGAGCAGTCAAAGAAGTCTTCTTCTCAACTCAAAGATACCTTGAGAAAGGAAAGAGAAAAAAACAATAGGTTAAAGAGAAAGTTTGAGGACATGCAAAAGGAAATCAAGTCTTCAAAAGCTGAACTTCGGGTCCTCCAGATAGAGAAAATATCTATGGAGACTGCCCAAGACTATCTGGAGAAAGTGCAGCAGGAATATCAAGAGTTGAGGGCAGAAAAGGAGCAGCTGCTAGGTAGGATAAGGGATTTGGAGTTGCAGAAGATTACCTTGGAGGAAGGTGAGAGGCAATCTCAAGTGCAGAAGGAAGAACTTCAAGAGTAGATTACCTCATTGACAGTAGCTTTAAAGGAGACCAAGGAACAATAGGTTAGTCTTCAACCTTTCAAGGAACACGTTTTGGCACAGAGAACCAAGATGCTTCAGCTGCAGGTGGCCATAGAGGAGGAAATATGCAGTGTTTTGCAAGTAGACAGCCAGTTGGAGGAGATTTTGGAGACCTCTTCATATTTTGTTAATAGATCTTAGAACATCCTGGAAGTCTTGACAGGAAGGATGGCAAGGTTAGCAGCTAATGAAGAAACTCCTGCAGAGTTACCTTCAAAAGATCAACAAGCTCTCAAGCAGGACTACGATTTGTTGGAGTTCACCATCAACACAGCCGAAGAGTTCAAGAAAGCTGTTAAAAAGACAAGAGGGGCATGCGCATAATTCTTCAGGAGGCTTATGATTACCTATAATCGATGCCAGATAGAGGTTGAGCAAAGAATGGATGCTTTTCTAGACCACAGCCTATTTTTGGAAATTTTACAAAGAAGGTATCATGAAGATGAAAAAAGAATACAACACATTAAGGCTCTAGATTTATAGAACCTAAGGAATGAGGTAGACCATTCCACGATTAGTGTATAGCTGTTAGAATATCAGCTTCGCCTAAGCACAACCAGAATAGAAGCCATCAGAAACCAAGCTGCAAAATTCAAAATAAATATTCGATTCTTGGAACCTTTTGAATTTGAAAGTATTGCTTCAGAGGCTTCAGCATGGAAGAAATTTTTGAATAATCAAGCGGGGACCTCATCATGAACATTTGTTCACTTTTGTAGTATATTGTAAATTTTATAAACACTCAGTGAAAATAAATTTTGGGAGGCGAAGAGTTGGGGAAGCCCAAGAATCACTCTTGGGCAGCCCAACAGTCTTATTCTTTTGTATAAATATAGAAGATTTAGATGAGAAGGGGAGTTTTTCCTAGTTAGATTAGTGAAGAGATATTGTAAGAAGAACTACTTCCTTTTGCAATAAAGAATTACAGTTTTCCTATTGGAGAAAGTTTGGTGGGATGTTTAAATGTTATGCTATGGATTTGTTGAAGAGGAACTATTTCGTTTTCATCTTTTGTCCACTAACTGTGAGATCGTTCTGACTTTTAGGACCTATGTTCTTGTTTGAATGATTTCTGGTTTATTTTATGAAAATGCCACCATGAGTAATGAATGCTGTTCATAAGCAATTGGCTATCTAGTTGTTTAAATACCTTTAATTGTTCATGTGTTTTTGGAAGAAGTATCAGCTATATGTAATTTCTCTTTATAATACATCCACAAGATACATTACTCATTAATAAGTTACTATCTTGGTCCCTGGGGATAGGTAGGTAGTTAGATTTATTTTCTTGCTGTATGTGTGATTTAGATGCTTGAGAGTTTAAGACAAGAGGTAAGAACCTGTGCATCACATTGTGAATACTCCTTGCATTCTCTATCAATTTGCATGTTAAATAGGCACTTGCATATCATACTTAAAGTCAAAAAATACAAAAATATATACGGTGGACTAGGCTGCAACCGGTAAAACCTTTTATTTTTGTTACTTGACCTACGGTAGCCGGACCACAAACCAGATGGATTCCCTACACCAAATAGTCACGGGCTAGTTGGGAACGTTGTATGGGGAGAATCCCTTGTTGTTGCTGCTTGCGATTTTCCAGGCCTCAGCAGGACTCAAACACCCGTAGGTTCGACACATCCGACTTTTGTTCAAAGTATGCTTTGAAAGGAGTCATTCCTTTCATATATTAGTGTGGCACCCTGTTCTGAATGTATGCTGCAACATGTATGGCTTCATCCCACAAATTTTCAGCAAGCTTCTTTGACTCCAACATACAGGTGGTCATCTCCTTGAGAGATCGGTTCTTCCTTTCTGCTACTCCGTTCTACTGGGGAGTGTAGGGAATTGAATGTTGGGCCTGAATGCCACTTTGGGAGCATATGTCCAGCAAATAATTACTGACATACTCCCCTCCATTATCATATCTTAAGATCAAGCAGAGGCATTTTCGATCAAGGCCTTCAATTCAGAAATTTTTTCACATACTTCTGATTTCATTTTGAGAAAGAAAACCCATGTATACCTTCAAAAATCATCAATAAAAGTAAGGAGGTACCTTGATCCATTCATGGATGTGACAAGAATCGGACCGCTGATATCAGAATGTATCAGCCCCAATATGCTTGTAGCTCGGTTTGCCTTCCCCTGATCGAACTTGTGCTCAGGGTGTTTTCCAATCACATAGCCCTTGCAAATTCCCGTGGTTGACTTGATGATCGGGAGGCCTTCAACCATGAATTATTTCTGTAATTTCTGCAAATATTTGAAATTAATATGGCCAAAACTCTCATGCCACAACCTACTAACCTCATTTCCATGAGTTAGTAGAGTAGTGGGCTTTGCATCCGCAACAAAGTGAGAGAACTCATAGGCTTTTGCATGATGATTTGCAAGGCCTTTTGCAATGAGTTTCCCGGATGCAATTTCTGTTATCTCAACATAATTTGGGATGAAAGAGACTCACTTAGGCATTCTTGTATGTCTCATCTGATAGACACTAAGGAGATTTGCTACTAGAGACGGTACATACAAAACATTAGAAAACAACCATTTTCTAGATCTACAGTACCTTGTCCTTCAGAAATGATGGTGGAGTCATCTCCCATGTGGATGGGAATGGATTTTCCAGTCTCCAAGGATGAAAAGGAGTCTTTTTCAGCCATCATGTGATTCAAAGCTCCACTGTTAATCAACAATGATTTGGACTTCGAAGTGCTTTCCATGAGGAAATGATCTTTCTCATGCTATGGTTCCTGATCTTGGTGTTCTCTCCTCCGAAAGCTCTGCGGAAGATTGATGTGATTCCTCTCAAGGAGAGAGGTTGCTTCATCAATATTTTTCTTCATGTAGGCATGTTCATGGTGAAAACCCTTCTTGCAGTAAGAACACTTGACTTTTTCTTTCCCATTGTGCCCTTTTCCTTTGTTCTTCCTTGAACCGGAAGATTCGTCATGCTACTGGTTTTCAACTGTAGGCTTGGGAGCATCAAATTTAGTTTTCTGATTTTTTTGTTGGTTTCCTTTACCCTTCATATCTTTGGGCCCCAAGACATGGAGGGCTTGATCACAGGAAGATCAAATGATCCCCATCTGGACAATTTTGTCATGTTCATTAGTTAGGGACTCAATGAAGGCATTGAGTGTAGGCATCTTCCATCCGGGGGTTGTGAGATTCCACACACAGAATGTAGAAACAAAAACTGAATAATCAGCCCCAAGTTTTCAAAGGATGGCAAGGATGAGCTGATCATCCTCTTTCTCCACCTTGCATTGCTTCAAGAGTAAAACAATATGCTTGAACTTTGTAAAGAAATCATTCAGAGTCTCGAAATTGGAAGGTTGGAGAGACATGAGTTCATTTTCGAGTTGGTAAACTCTCAAGTCATCATGCTTTTTGTATAGAGATTCCAATTTTTCCCATATTTCTTTCGGTGTCTTTAGATCCGCAAGATGGAAGAGAAGGTCTTCAGAAATAGAGAGGCACAAGAAACTGAAGGCTTCATCCTTCTTGTTCAAGAATCTTGATTTTTCTATGGTAGATCCAGGCTCAACTTCAGTGTCCATGGTGACTCTAGAAAGTCCTTTGGATTGCAACTGAATCTCCATTTTAATTTTCTATGAGTGGAAATTGTATGGAGTCAAGAGATCTACTGAGGAGGCCATCTGGATGGCTGTAGTGAATGCTTCACCTGTAGAAACCTGAAAATCAAAACAGATTGGGAAAAATAAGGTCGGACAGCCTACAAATTCTAGGCTTTCATCACACCCAGCATAGTCAATCAAGCAAGCTTGATCAACAAGTTCTTTACTTGGGATATTGAGTGGTAAGCCTTGGCTTTTGGTGCAATACTGGAATTTTGAGCTATTGCTCACTTTTCATGGAGAAATCTATCAAAAAGCTTGTTTTTGAGAGATAGATCTTCGTCCTGCCGTATGCTCGGATGTAATATTATTCTTGCACATTGATATAGGAACAAAGCATCAATCTCATCAAAGAATAATAAACAAATAACTCATGAAATGGTGTTAATTAGAACCAGAATTGGTTTCCTCTCTCTATATTTAATAAAAAATGATTGGTTACAATACCAATGTCAAGCAATAGCTTGAATCCATGAGAAATTCGAATACCTAAGGAGGAAATTCGAAATCATGAGTGAGTCTGGCTTAACTCACAGTCAGCTATTCAATCACACTCAGTTAACCACTTGAAAAAAACCCTAATTGACTCCACAAACCCTAACTGAAGTCGAAGTGCAATAAATGACTGAATCTCAACTAAAGGAGATCAAACACATGTCATAGCAAGCCAACCATCAAGTGCTAGTGTTCCATGACTTCAATGAACCCGATGAGGTTAACTGAAGCTAAACTAATCATCAGAATTTGGTGGAGGCACCTTGTTGAATCTAGATCATTAAATAATAATAAATAATCATTAAATAATCATTAAATAATATATTTAATGAGAGGTGAGAGGAGGCACCTTAACTGACTGGTTAAACTGATTGTAACCATCAGTTAGCAGTTAGGTGCATTAATATCACTCAGATCACCCCTGGAGTGCTCCAGTTAGCATCCTTGACTATAAGAGAAGGCTAAGTTAGCCTCCTTGACTGCAGGTAGGCGTGGGTGTGACTGGGTGATGGAAATTAATGCTCCACTGATGTCAATTAATGTCAATTATACTTAGGATAGTAGTTTAACTAGGCCAATTTGACTAAAAAGAGTGTGTATGATGGTAAATGTATCCAACAGCATTCTCTTGGAATGCTATATCTTCATGACTGATGGCCTACTGGATCTGGAATGATGCATAGCTGTATGAACTCATTGATGGACATTCAGAGTCTCTGTGGTATAATAATGCTACATCAATCATAAATCTATATAGAAGCACTGCTAGGGATTTTGAACACTGTCTCCAACACAACCTAGAAATCACAAAGGACATAAACCTATTTAGGTCCCTCAAATAGACTCATCAATGTGCTAGAGTCAGGTGACATCCAGTGTCTTTGACCAAATACTGCACAGAACAATACCTTGTACGAATCTCAACGGTGCGATGATGTAGCTGGAGTCGAGCACGTGAGAAACAACCATCCCGAGAGGCACTAAGAACTCCTCTCAAGTGGTCCGAGGAACTCATCAATAAGGTTAATGAAACCAAGATACAAGGGCCTTTGGGTCTATCCTCTGGAATATGTGTGTTGTCGTCAACAGAGGGAGACCTGCCCCAGGTCAAGGCAATGGTGTTTCCTTGGCTAGAAGCACGAAGGAGATAACTGAAAGATGCAAGACAATCTATGGACTGACCCACTCAGTGGGGAGAGGGGGGGGAAAGGAAATATTTGAACATGGGTAGGGGGAGTGTATCAGACTCAAACTTCCTTGTTCAGAGTATGACAACAGGGCGGACCAGGGAGCGAATGAAAATAACTAATGGGAATGGGATCATAGCTGTAATACCGGGAATTTTACTGCAGATGGGAAATACTTGGGGGAGGTGGACACTTTTGATATTGATGGAATCCAACGAAGACACATTGCAGAGTATTCTGAACAAAGGCGACCCAAAGGGGGAATGCTTCCAAACTGTTTTCTATGGGGTGGTGTTTAGAGACACCGTTGTGGTAAAATCTCATGGATTTTTGGGTACTCAACTTGCTCATATCTCATCTTATCACCCTCAATATTATGGAGAAACTGAGATAGTAAACAAATGTTTGGAAGGGTACCTTTGATGTTTTGCAGGTAATAAACAAACACAATGGGTCAAGTGGTTACCCTTGGAAAAATGGCGGTATAACACTTCCTTCCATACATCATAAAAAATGACCCCATTTATGGAACTTTATGGCTATAATTCACCATCCATCACATCTTCACCAAGAGACTCCTCTAAGCTTCAAGAAATGGAATACCACATGAAGCATCAACAACAAGCTCTTCAAATCTTAAAGTACAACCTAAATATAACACAAAATCGAATGAAACAACAAGCAGATCAACATCGCAGTGAACGGAGCTTTAATGTGGGGGATTGGGTGTTTTTAAGACTACAACCATACTAACATATGTCCATGAAGAACACCAGGAAGGATAGTATATTATCACCTAAATACTACTGTCCCAACAAGGTGTTACAAAAGATTGGTAGTATGGCCTACAAATTGGAACTACCTCCATCTTCATGAGTCCATCCACTTTTCCATGTTTCCTATTTAAAGAAGTTAATTGGTGACAAGCTACCAGTTCAAATGATATTACCCGAACTTGATGAGGAAGGAAAAATCATCTTGGAGCCTGAAGATATTACTGAAATAAGAACTAGACATCTTCAAAATCAACCAATTCCATATGCATCTCATTAAATGGAAGAACTTACTAGCGGAAGATTCAAAATGGGAATATGAGTCCTCTATACAACAACATCCAGAACTACTTCAGCATTAATGACAACACTTTTTGAAGGGGAGGGGCATGTTAATTCCTTAATGACGGCACATTACCCCATATAGTGTGGTGCATTAATCCCTATATTGTGGTGTTTTACATATTATTTATGTTGGCTTGGGTCTATTAGTTGTTATTGTATATGTTTGTCTCCTATATATAGGAAGGAGATATTCTCATTTTAGTCATAATCTTGTGTACTCAGTGCATTGTGTAATGAGGTTCCTCCCTCAAAGAGGATTAGTATTTATTTATTTTATTCATTGTTAAGGTGTGGATTACTCTCGTATTGTCTATTTATTCTCTTTTTATGCCATTCTGGGACTTGGTTGCATAAAATTTGTCTTGTGGAATATCCACATTAGTTTATATGTCATTAAATGATGAATATTTTTTGTTGTTATATAATAAACAAAATCTCTCACAATGTTCACTTTTTCACCAAAAATGTTAACACCACTTACATATCCCCACATACACTACTCTTTTACACCACTATTTGAGAATGGAGGATTTTCCAAACCCTTCAGAAACAATGGTCACTAATGTAGGGATAGAATTTCATTTTTCTTGTAGTGTCTCCTCCTTGTGAAATGCATGCACAATCAAATTTCACAAACAATTCAATATTCTAACGCAACAACTAAAAATCTCAAAGCAATCACTCAAACATTTGTTGTTGAAGATAAAGGGTTATGATTCCGATGGGTTTCAAATTTGTTGTTCATTGATGGAATCTAAAATCGATATGTCAAATTGTTTGTTTTATTTTCATTTATATTTTAAGAAATGTATCCCATTTTCCATAATGAGGATATTTCTATATACAAATCTTAGTGTATCAATGAATTTGGGAAAATGGTATAGTAATGAAGGCTCGAGTCGTTAGAGTCTATTTGTAGTTTCCAAATTTAGGTTCAAAGGAGATGTTGCAAGTGACTTTGAGACACACCATATGATGGTGGCTCCCTCAAGGCTAGATGTGTCATACCCTATTGTCCATTTTTATTGTACTAATAGATGAATTAAAATTAAAAGCATCATTATCATGGCTGCAAAATTTGTGGTGTTCATTATGAATTCCATTGGACCTTGAAGGCAATAACAACAACTTCATATTTGCAAATATTTTTTTTCCTTTTGTTTTTGTATGGATGTCTCCACACTGGCCATTTACATCACATGTTAGTAAAGAATGGAATGTTGTGGGTTGTTTCAAGGATTTTGTGCAAAGTAGGAATAGGTGTAGAATAATTAGGTGTGACTTGGTTGATTTTCTATTCTTAAGTTGACAACTACATTCATGGATGTATCCTCCACTTTTACATCACACTTGCAATCATGAAGTACATACACTTGGTCGATAATATTGTTTTTGAAAATCTACAATAGATAATTTAGGAATTGCAATATATTGTGTGTTGAAAATATCATGATACATGTGCCATCTACCTTTATAATGAAGGATAATGAAGGATTGCAATTGGAACTCTTTAGTTGTTGATGTCTATGTTGAGATTTAAACACTAGTTAGCGTTTGAATATTATATATCCTTGATCCAAAGACACATAGTTGTAGGGCATAATGATGGTTTGAATCCCATGCTAGCGTGAGACTAGTGTTGTTGACAATCCAAAAAATGTGGTATATGAGAAGTAGTAACATGTGAGCATGAAGTGCAAGTTTTAAGGAATGCATGGTTGCATGAATCCAAGTATCCAAGTGTAAAGAATGCATGATATGTGGTATGTCGAAGAGCATATATTTTTGTTTTAAAATTGTATTTTTATACTAACAAAACAACCCTCAATATCAAAAGTTTCAGTTCCATCAATTCATCACTTAGGACATTTCAAAAGTGATAGTGAATTTTTAAAAATTATGGATTATTAAATATAGAATATAAATTGTTTTCCAAACTTTGGAAAAGTAAAATATTAATTATTTATGTTGTGTCAATTCTTTGCTTAGCCAATCATAAAAGTGATTTTATTATTTTTTTAATTTTCAAGAATTTGTTTTTGGAAATCTTTCAAATACTTCACTATAATCTATAGATGGTAAATAGAGAAGAATGATGTCTATGGTAACAAATCCTAAATTTGAGGGAATAAAAAAATTTAACTCGATGACCTTCTAAAATTTAGAAGAAATACCTCACATCTAGCTCATAACAACTAAGCTAACATTTAAGATTAAATTTATATTATTATATGTAAAAATTAAATTTAGTATAGCTTTTTTTCCAAACTTTAAAAACAAATAAAATAATAAAAACCTTCCCAACTTCCTTCCCCAATCATTTGATTATATATGTCCGTGAATCAATTTAAAATAATTCAAGACTGTCGTGAATCTTGTGTATAGTTATATGGGTAGTTCTCTTAGTTTGTGTTGTCATAGACTATAGGTAGAGGCATGTTTCCTTGTGAGATCGGTTGACCCATCAAGAATTCTAGGAGTTTAAATACGTTTTAATTTCTATCAAAAAAATATATCTCTACTAATTTAATATGAAGTAGCAAACATGTTACTTACCTTCTATATCAAATGATTTATTTTGGATTATATCCCATAACCAACCAAATCCCACTCCTTTTTTAAAAATATCAAGAGGATTGAGACAAGGTTGTCCTTTGTCTCCAGTTTTCTTTTTTTTGGTAATTGAAGGCCTGACCAGGATGATCTCTAAGGCTAGACAGGATGGAATTTCTTTGGTATGAAGAGCTTTGATTCTCTCAGAATCACTCATTTACGCTTTCTCAGTGATGTGATCTTGATTGGTACATACAATCTCTGTGAATGAAGGTATCTTCATGAAATTATGATTATTTTATGTTTATCTTCATGTATGGAGATAAGTATGGAAAAATCGTGTATCTATTAGCATAATGTTTTTGTTGATACTATGAATTCCCTGATTTCTTTGGTTCAGTATAAGGTCTCTAGTTTGGAGGCCGGTTTTAGGTACCTGGGTTATTTTCTTAATCCAAACAAATATAAAACTGATGATTGGATGTGGCTTGTGAAAAAAATTGAAAAAAAAATTAACAATTGGTAGTTCAAATTCCTTTCTTTAGGAGAAAGAATTACTCTGGTAGGATTCTAGTTTTATGGTTTTCACTAATCTTGATTCCTAAATCAATTATGAATTCTATTAGATAAAAAAAAATCGATTTCTTATGGGTTGGTTAAGGTATGCAGAAAAAAATTCATTTAGCCTCTTAGGCGCAACCTTCTTTGCTTAAAGATCTTGGTGGCTAAGGTATAAGGAATTTATTTGGTTTCAACATGGATCAATGCATTAAGAGCATGTGGCATAGTCTCTTTGATAAAGGTTTATGGAGCCAGGTAATTAATGAAAAATACTTCAGGAATGTTCCTTTTTTGAATTGGTTCATAGTTTCTGAATTGGATATAAGAGGTGTATCAATTATATGGAATAACTACTTAAATTTCACTGGATTAAAAAATGGACTTCTTGGGACATTGGAAATGGAAAGAGCGTCCTTATTGGTATTGATCCATTTATAGGCAATAAGGGGATTTTTTTTATTCATGGGGAAATTATTGACAGTCTTAAAGAAATTGGTTTCTCTACACTAAACCAAATTAAGAGACCCCGACGGGTTGTTCGTAAGGGTCATTATTGGTTAAATTCCAAGGATATTCGATTGCCATTTATTAGGCTTCAAAATGGGATAATTATATTGATCAAATATTTATTTGTAGGTATCAAATTGAATGATTATGAGGATATAATCGTGTGGGTTTGGGACAAACAAATGGCGATATTTCAACAAATATTTCTTATGAAGCTATCATCAATTCGATATCCACTTCAGATCATAGATGGTGGTATAGAAAGCTATGGAACTGGATGATTCCATGAAAGTTAAAATGTATTGTCTTTTCTTGTTATTACTAAAAGAAAAATTGTTAACATGGAAGAATCTGATGAAGAGGGGTTGGAAGGGTCTTGGATGTTGTGCTTTATGTAAAAAATGTTTTTGATTCAGTTGATCATATTTTCATTTTCTGTTCCTTCAACAGAGAAGTATGAACATAGGTCTGTGAGGATTTAAAGGTGGAATCTTTGTGGAGTTTTAATAGTATGGAAGAAATTTTCAAATTTTGGTTTCAAGACGAACTTATTTTCAAGTTCTTGTCAATTTTTGTCAATTGGTCTATATGGATTTGGACAAACAAGACTATTTTTGAAGATGCTTTACCAAATGTTAGTTTTTGTGCTCTGAAGAGTATTGGTATTTTTAGAGACTCATGTTCGATATAAGTATAAAATACCTAAGATGTTGTATCCTCCCTCTTTCACTCCTTTCTCGACTGTCGGTTTTCTTATGGAGCCTCACAAAGTGGTAAGTGTGGTTGTGGGATGTTAATAAAATTAAATAAGGATCATGTTATTGGCTTCTAGATGAATGGAGGTGTTGGAAGTAATACTAAGGCTGAATGCTTGAGTCTGTGGGGCATTTTAAGATTTTCTAAGGTGTTAGAGATTGATTCGATAAGTATATTTGGTGACAATAATTACCATTGAATGGGCAAATGACCAATTCAATCTCTAGGTTTTTCTTCTAAAACATTGGGGGTGCTAGAGTGAAATCTCTATTTAGCTCCTTTTATTATATCTCTCTTGCACAAATTTCAAGATCTTTCCATTATGAAGTGAAATATCTATCAAAGAGAGGAATCCTCATTAATGAATGTTATATGCACTTTTAGGAATTTTTTGAAGAAGTCCTTATTGATGAAGGTGTGGAACTTCTGGAAACGTTTATGTAGTTTCTGTTTATATTGTAGATATGACATCCTTTTGTCGTTCTTTTTTGGGTTATTTGCTGTACTTAGTTGTGATGAAAGTCTATATGTAGTAGTGTGTTATGTCTCTCTTTTTTCGGTTGTTGACCAATTTGAATCCTTAGGGTACTCATAGGCAGGAAAAGTAAAGAGGATATTTATGTGAATATTGTTCAAATGTTCTAGAAATTTTGAAATGATATAATGTTTTCTTTTTCTTTGATCTCAATGGAATATAAATAAAATATGATATATGATTTAAATTATGTTTAGATATAGTTTTTCTTCTTCAATTCACTACTATATATGTTTTCAACCATAATTTTTTTTGTGTTTGCTGCAAATGCCTTTTGACTTGCTCGACCAACCTTTGGTCTGAGAAACCACAACCCAAGGGCATCAAGTCCTGGGCCGCACCAACCCTTAGCATGGTTGGATTTAAATATCGACTCTTAAGAGCAGTGATAAACTCTTCTTGACTGTTTACTGAAACTTAGCATATTTTCAGCCATATTATATACAAAATAATTTTTAAATATATATATTTTTAAACTATATACATTATAATTTGAATAATTTTTTTTTTCTTGGACTAGCTTAAGTGTTAACTTGTATAATTTTGTATTGGTTAGATGTATTTTGTTGGTGATATTGAGTTGGTCTCACCCTTGTCTAGGTGTCAAAAAGTGTTGCATGGGTATTGAGACACTTGAATAGCTGAGCATTGGGTGACCCCATGACAGGTGGTATAAGAGAATAGTTTTGTGGAAGTCAAGCTCTTCACCATTATTTTGGAAGAGAATGTGGAAATCAATATTTTACAATTGAACTCACAAAAAATTGCTAGAAGACATGCAAAGATCCACTAAAAATTGGAGACTAAAATTGGTGTATAACACTAACTTGCATTGGATAAGTGTACATAGGTTGAACTTATATAAGAATAGGATGAACAAATATATAATAACATAATATATTTGAATGCTTAAGGAGGTAAGTTGAATCCTCACAATAGCAGGATTACTAAAAGTGAAAACCCCCCTAAGTGCATAAAACACTTTCCAAATCAGTTCAATAAGGTCACGAATTGGATGAATAATGTATGTCAGCTGATAAGTGATGGAAAGTTAATAAACTCATTATTTCAAGAGAGAAAAATATGCAAGATGAGTTGGGAAAAAAACAAGGAAGTTCCCATGTCACTAGCTTTCCCCTTTTTACCTTAAAACCGTTGAAAAGAAGACTAATTCTAGATAAGGCAGGAAGTCGCACTTAATAAACTGGAAAATATTTATATTTGGAAGAATCTTATTGAGAATCTATGATGGGCTCTCCTAGATTTTTTTATGTCAAGTTCTGATCAAGTGGTGCAAGTGGATGCCAACTAGCTAGTCTAGAACCTGGGCAATTAACCATAGAGATTAATAAATGTATCATAAGTATGTGAATGGGTATTTTATTATTTTAACACCCCCCCATATTCTTGAATTATGTAAAATAAATATATAAGAGATATATGGCCTATGAACAAGGATTAGTTCCATTTACATACTGCTTGTCCATAAAGACAAGGAAAGAGGCAAAACCACAAGGGAAAATCCTCCCACAAAACATGGACATGAACAAAAGTTTGTGAAATCTTGTCTTCAAACAATATTCACCACATGATCATCTATCCCAACCAGTGATTTGATATTGTTGAATGTCTTCTCAGATAATTCATTGCTGAAGGTTTCTGCATCTTGCTCAGATGATGTGTAATAATGCGGTGCAATGGCCTCATCATCCACAAGTTCTTTAATGTAGTGCATATGAACCTCTATGTGTTTGGTCTGCTTCCTCTAAAAAGGGTATGTTAAGATTTGAATAGCACTCTGATTGTCACAAAATATAATTGTGGAAGTGATAGACTCAATCCCAAACTCTCTAAGTATTCCTTGTAACAATAAAGATTGAGTAGTTGCATTCATAACTCCTCTGTATTCTGCCTCTGTAGAAGAAAGTGTAATGGCACTTTGTTTTTTACTTGACCAACAAATTGCTCCATATGCAAGCATAAACACATATCCAGAATTTGATTTTCTATCAATGCTATCACCAATGCAATCATAATAAGTAAAACCAACAAAATCTAGATCATATTTTGCAACATAGTGAATTCCATGTTAGGCTTGGTTCATTGCACAAAGTGCAAGATTCTCTTTGCTTCCCTCCAATGCATATCATCTATATTCTCCATATGTCTATATTCCACACTCGCTACATAATAAATATCAGGTCAAGTGTGAGTCAAATAGAGAAGACAACCAACTAATTGTTTGTACATACTATTGTTCATCAAGGGAGTTGAATCTGCTTCTTCAAGCTTAACTCTTGAAAGGAAAGGAGTCTTGGTTGGCTTGAAATATTTCATGTTGGAATTTTTTATCAGTTATGAAACATATTTATACTAATTTAATTTGATTCCAAGGTCTAATTGAGAAATATCAAGCCCCAAGAATTGGTTCAACAATCCCAAATCAGTCATGGAGAAAGCATGGTTCAAATCATCCTTCAAGGAGGCAATTTATTTCATGGAACTTCCTGTCATCTTAAGGCCATCCACATACAAGAAAATAACAATGATTCAAACATGAATCATCTTAAATGAGACATTTGGATCATACTTTCATCTACTAAGGTTCTACGATAGCAGAAATCCATCAATTTTGGCATACCAAGCTCTAGGAGCTTGTTTTAGCTCATATAGTGATTTCTTCAACCTACACACAAGAGATGAATTAGTAATGAAACATTTTGGATGTTGCATATATATATATTCCTTGAGATCTCCATGTAAGAAGGTAATATTTACATCCATGTGATGTACCTCCCATTGCTTGGATGCTGCAATGGCCAAAACTAGTCTTATAGAGTCCATCTTTGCCAATGTTGCAAAGGTCTCATTGTAGTCAATGCCTTGGAATTGCGAGAAGAACTTGGCCACTAACCTTACCTTATACTTCATAGGAGAGCCATCAACAACAAAATTTCTCTTGAAAATCCATTTTCATTTTAATAGCTTTCTCCCTCGTGGGAGAAAGAATAGTTTCCATGTCTCATTCTTTTGGAGCGAATGGTATTCTTCTTTCATGGATGTTTGCCATCTTGGATCTTATAAATCTTCTTCATTTGTTTGTGGATCAGACTCGATCATAATATAAAACTTCTCATCAAATCTTGGGTCTTTTATAGAGAGGGCACTCTCAAACTAGGATATAGATCTCCTATTGTTAGAATAATCAAACCAAAGTTACCTACATTTGACATTAATTAATCATTTTTGTCTTATTACCTAGATTTCTACATTCCATTATATGTTAGTTGCCTTCCACATGTCCTAGAAGTCAACACATGCTAAAAATGAGTCATGGAGTGCTTGGGAAACATCCTGGAAACCAATTTTAGCAAGTCTGCTTTATTCCTAGTTCCTTAAAGCGCATATTTTCTTTCTCTGAAAGTTTCCTCGCTTTATAGTTGTTTTAAGGCAAAAGGAAAAGCTAGTATAGGTGTAACTTCCTTGTTTTTTTCCCACATCATCCTCCATATTTTTCTCCAATTAAAACCATGTATGATTTGTCTTTCCATCCCTATTTATATTTCCCAGTTGACTTAGCAAATTCATGAGCATCTTCATAGATTTGGAAACTGCTTTATGCACCTATGAGTGATTTGACTAGTTTTGGTAAGCCTGTTTTTTGGCTATTTCAAATATCATCCTTATGCATTTGAACCTATCATGTAATTATATATTTGAGCAGCCTATTAGTTCACAATGTTTTCTATTGTACACTTAATACAGATTAGTGTTATGCTCCAATTTCAGTCTCCTTCGGTGTGAATTTTGCGTGTTTGATTAACAATTTTGTGAGTGTTATTGTTCTATATCTTGGGTTCAATTTCCACATGGTATCAGAGCCTTTGTAGATCGATTTCTCTCCTTCCATATTGCTATTGCAAGTTTGACATCTTTACCGGGAGCGCATTCTGCTGACTGGAGGGCACAGTTACTGAGCTATGGACCAATCTCAAAAGATCATCTTGACTCCATTCAATTTCTTTGAGTGGAAAGATGAGATGGAGATATTGTTGAGAGCGAAAGGTATCTACAGGGTGACCATGTCAACTGAGTCAGAGCCCGATGTAGCTGCATAGAAAATTAAATGGCACAATAGGAGGAATGAGGCCTATGGTCTTTTATGTCTGATCATTTCAAGAGACCTCCCCTCTTCCATCTTAATGGATTGACATCACCTAATGAAGTGTGTGAGAACCTTGAAGAGATTTTTGGAAAGACAGATGATATGAGACGACATCAAATCAAGAATGAGCTGATCTCCTTGAGTCCCAATAGCTTCAAATCATTGCAACTGCACTTTTCCAAGTTTAAGGATGAGCTGATCTCCTTGAGTCCCAGTAGCTTAAAATCATTGCAACTATACTTTTCCAAGTTTAACGCTCTTGTTTTGCAGTTAAAACAATGTGGGATCGAAAAGAGGGAAGAGTAACTAGTCTTGGCCATACTCTCTAAGATTGGTACTAACTATTCAGTGTTTGTTTCGACCTTCCATGGCACCAAGTTAATAGCATGAGCCTAGAATATGCCTAAGCTTACAGAGTTCATGGAATCCCTCACATAGGAACAAGATATGTTGGTGATGATGGGCATCATCAAACCTTCCAAAGAGTAAGATTTGGTTGATGGAGATTCAAGGGTGGATTCAAAAAGAAAGAAAAAATATTAAAAACCACCTGAGCAAAAGAGAGACAAGTTAAAGTCTTAAGAGAATCCCCAAGGCTCCAAGAAGAACTCCTAGAAGAAGAAGAATAAAGGAGAAATGAGCAAGTGCACATACTACAGTAAGGGCTATCATCCTGAGAGATATTGTATGAAGAAGCAAATTTATATGTTGACCCAACTCCTGGAGAATACTAATATCTCCCTTCATGATTGCTCAACAAAGAGGGAAGGAGGATCAAATTCAGAAGATAGAGAGAGAGTACATGCCTTGGTTGCTGGCACATCAAGCTCACCTTGCTTCATCATAGATTCTAGAGCTTCTAGACATATGGTTTCGACAAAGGAGACCTTCTCTTCTCTTGACATGTTGAAATGTCCACCAATAGTTTTGGGAGATGACTCTCTCACTGACAGTTTGGGGAAGGGTAGGATTGATCTTGACCATGGTAGTTTCAATAATGTGTTGTATGTTCCAGGTCTTGCCTCTAATATCTTGTCATTGTATCAGATGACTCATACTGGGTCTCCAAAGAAGGTCATATTATCCCCGAAGGATGTTGAAATCACTGATATTTCGAATGGTAAAGTCATAGCAAAAGGTGTTGTTGATCACACTTCAAAGGTATACAAGTTTTCCCATTTTCTACCCTACTCAAGCCCCTCTGTTCTTCTGATTCATGCCAATGAAGCAATCAAGCTTTGACATGAAATATTTGGCCATAATAACTACAAGTATCTTTATTATTTGAGTGAAAAAGATATGGTCATAGGGTTACCAAAGATCAAGTTTTCTAACGGAGTCTGTCAAGGTTGTATCCTAGGAAAACACCAAGAGCACAAGTATGAGAGAGCTAGTCATGAGAGAACCTCTGCACCTTTTGAGTTGATCCACAGTGAAATTTATGGTCCATTCCCTCATATGTCCATGAGTCAAGACAAACATGCACTAACCTTCATAGATGAATTTTCCAGGTATTGTTGGGTTCACTTCCTAAAGCATAAGTCTGAAGTTTTTGACCTCTTCAAAGTCTTTAGAGCCTTGGTTGAAAACCTGTCTGGGAGGAAACTCAAGATCCTCAGATCTAACAATGGTGGTGTTATACCAAAATCCTTTGACATACCTACTTGCCCTGAAATCCCAGCTTTTGGAGTGAAGACATAATGGTTTCTTATCATTCTACCATACAAATTCCCAGCACCGCTCATCGTCCCTTATCCAGGAGTAGTACCCCCGTTCACACCGCTTTTCATCGGTTGTCCACAAGCGGTGCCATCGCCTGTCACCCTTGGTCCATAGGCAGTTATTACCCAAACCACTCTGTCGAAGAATAAGAAGTGTGGTACCCTGGGTAAAAGGGTAAAAAGAGAAGCTTCTTGAGGCTTCTAGATGATAAGCCTCGAGATGTCTCTTGTCCCTACTACTGTGGGTTGGTTGAGCTCGAGATCCCTCATCCTAGGATCGTAGAGGCCACATCACCCACTAACTTCTCAACCATATCTATCCATTAAATCCCTATCTATATGATCTCATAGCCATGGTTGAGGGGAGAACATTGAAGGTATTGTTATACTGTTGGATTGATTCTTGGCCCAAGATCATTTGGAGAGAGGATAGAGAGCTAGAGTCGGAGCTTTTGGGGATGAAGAGCTGGTTTCATGGAGATGCAAGTCAACACTAAGGCTTGGTTGTAAAATTCTTCATATTTCTAATGCAAGTTGATTTTCTGTCCCATATATATTGTTGATGTTTTGATTTCAGATATATATTGCTAGATTCCTTAGTCACTAGCATAGATTAGTAGATCATATTCTGGTTGCTTTGATATGTTTCATGTTGAACTCTTTTGCAGGTACATAGGTTAACTATAAAGGCCTTTTATTCCATATATCTACAGTGTCTAGGGGGAGTTATCAACCTCTGTGATCCATTTGTTCTAGATCTGAACCATTCAGACCAGCGGAACACCTTGCTGTCCGCAGGAGGTGAAATATTCTGATCGACAAATCTGGTGACTCCACTGGGGAGTAGTTGTATTCAGTTGTTCTAATTGTCCTTAGTCTACAAATCTTGTACTAATCCAGGATCCATTTTCTTCAACTCTTTACAGTCAGATCTACTTTCTGATTTGTATTATTTGAGTTTGAAATTTCTAGATCTTATCAGATCTGAGTTATTTTGGTTTTTTATGCTCTGTTACCATATTCTATTCGACAGTATCCATCTCAATCTATTTTGTTTTTGATCTGATCCCTTGTTCTCTTTTTGTTTTGGCCATCTATAGGGAACTGCAGCAATGCTTTGTGCGAGGAGTGGTGCCACCGCCTGAACATAGTGGACAGTAAGCAGTGCCACTGCCTGTATCCAGTTAGCAAGGAGCGGTGCTGCTTTGGAAATGCTCTTACAACATCTACAAAGCACGGTACCAAGTAGGAATTAGTCCAAAACCCCTTTTTCTTCATTTTTCTTTGTAAAAATTTGGAATTTTGATTGCTTTCAGTTCTGTTATCAGGATTTTGTTATTAAATCTGATGTGTGTGCCTTGCTGCTTTGATGGTTTAAGATTGATTTTGAGTGCAATTTAAAAAATTTGTTTAGTCTTTTTGATTGTTCATCTGCTTCTCACTCGTTGGTTGTGTTTAAAGAAGGATTTCTTGTTTTCTAAAAGTTAGGGTGCTCATTGAACTCTCTTCTCGTTGCATGTACTGAAAGAAGAACATTAGATTAACTTCTAGATTTCATTTCTTGCTTGTATAGTAAACTTCTTTTTCTTCCCTTCAACAAAGAAAAGTTTTGCTTGAGATTAGGACATCATATTTGAATGTTGGATTTAGGTTTTATGATTGGCTTCATAAGCTTTCAGGACCTTTATGATATTTTTTCTCTCATGCATATATGACTATCTCGATAAAAAAAAAAGGTAGTTTTAAGTTAGATTTGCTTATGTTTTTAAGAAATTTGAAAAGTTAGAGTGCATTGGCATATAGGTGTGCTTGGTGTTGTTCTTTTAGGAAAAGTGATTCTCACCCTTCCCATTTACTTTCTGAAAGAAGAATTTGGTTTGTAGAAGTATTTTCTTGTCTTTGATTTGATGTTCATGACTGTTGATTGGTATGATTTTTGGTCTTGAAACAAAAAGAAAAAGCACTCTCTTCCCTCCCATAAGTAGGCATATTGAATGGTAAAGTGAATATTTGCACAAGCATACGGCATGGTTTTGCTTTTCTGTCAGAAAATCATGCATTCACCTAACTGTACAAGTTAAAATCAACTATAGTTGTAGGTTAAAATTTACATAGTAACTTGAGTGATATGTTAGAGACGTGTTCGGGCATCGTAAAATGTAGGAGCTTTCATTATTTGTCAGCATTACATTCCGGGATGTGCGGTTCTTCCATGTACCATCGGTATATTGAACGGCCTTTCACATACCCTTGATGTATATAGAAAGGTACTTCATGTACTCGATTGTATATTGGAAGGCCCCTTGTGTATGATTATACATTAGAAAACACTAATACCGATTCGAGCTCCCACGTACCTTGAGTATATCGGGAGACCCCACTAGGGTACCTTATCTATCTGAAAAAATCCCTTTGGCTGTGTTGTTTGGAGCCATACACCAAAAACATCATACGGGGAGATTACTACACACGTACCCTCGAGGTATATCATGAGTGGCATCGGATTGACAATCCTAGTGAGAGACTTGACTTTTGAACTCCTCCTGTCATTTTAAGTCTGCTTGTTTTGACCTATAGTTTGAGTAGGGAAGTCTTTTGGTGTGCTTTTTCTAGATTTTCAGACCCTAGGTTAGATAGGAACTGTACACACTGGCTGAGTTAAGACAGTCCAGGAGAGTACGAAGCTTTCCACCTGATTTTACTTTTGTTTCAGGGGGAAATCCAATGGAAGCTATCGATCAAGGAGCTGCTACCACCTCCCAAGTGGGAGATCATGTGGTGGTGGAAAGTGGAGTACCATATTCTTCACACTCGCCTCCCTTGGTCCAACAACCTTCCCGTGAGGATTCATTGCTCCATCCTCCCGTGGAAGATCATGTTGATGATACCCATCCAGATTTTGGTCCTAATGCTCCTTTTTGGGAGACACCTATTGGACAGGCCATTGCCTCATTTGGCACCCGTGTAAGTTCTCCTAAAAGTGAAGAATAACACAGGCAATACCATGCTTCTATCCTTCGTGCATAGGAGGTAGAAAAGTAGATTGAAAACATACTAGGCTCTTCACCAGTTCTGTTGTAAAGGAAAGTATCCTATGGCTAGGGTTTAAGAGGCCATCAACGTACTGGGGTTGAAAGAGAGATGCACAATGTTCAGCAAGCA
>LPNX010106586.1:0-69926 GCA_001517045.1 Pseudotsuga menziesii
AACGCCCGTCGAAATCTCGCTCCAAACGCTGCGCTGCCCGTCGAAATCGCGTTTCTGATGATGAAAATGAACTCGGGACTGTGTATTTTTTTTTTTTTTTTAATTTCCATATCGCGTGCGCGTTTTATAACTACAAAACGCGTGTGCGTTTTGTAGGTATATAACGCGTACGCGTTTTATAGTTATATAACGCGTGCGCGATATGTTTTCCTATCCTACATGTCATATGACATGTCAGGCTGGGGTTGAACCATACCAAGTGCTATGTCAGGCTCGGGTTGATGTATTTTTTGGTAGCATGATGTTGTTTTTGAAAACTAGGATTGCATCTTAAAGGTCCATCATCTTCTTGCACTGAACCGTACACAAGAAGAAGCTCGAATCATAATAAGAGAGGAGAAAATGGGAGAAACTAAGGATCAAGCTCTCACGATCCAAAGAAGATCCCTTAAGTAATGAGGAATATGAAGGATTCAACTCTTCAAGAACCTATTATCCATCTTAGCATTTGGATAAGAAATGATGTTATTATGAATGAAGAAGATGATGAAGCTGAAGGATCAAGAAGGAGTCTACCCACAAAACGAATAAAGACAAGTATTCAATTGTCATTTCATGATATTATTTGGTTATGCATTTGTTTATATTCAGTTGATGTATTATTCATGATAGAATGTTTGCATTAATGACGGTATACCACTAATATTCATGTGATGGGTAAGTAGCCCATGGTGCTATACAACTCTCCATTGCTACTTATCTAGAATGAAACCTCTTTGCTGACATATTGGATTAGTGCATAATCTCAATGATGTCATGGGAGAGATGGAAGGCATTTAGAAAGTCTTCATGAGATATGGATGAATGTTGTATTGGCTAAAATAGTTGTGTTAGCACTTAGAACGTACCCAGGTTGTGAAAGGTAAATCCCTAGGTAACAACAAAACCGCTTTAGACTGTATTTTTGACCCAATACAATCAGAGAGGGATCTCTCACTATCTACAAGGTTTTCGCACTCAAAATATTCAATCAAAGACAGTCAGAAGGTCATATTTCTGAATAGGACAAGTTTGTTTTATGAAGTTTGGTGGGACAATCATGGAGGAGACCATTGGGCCATGGAGTCAACTATTAGATTTGAAACAAGTTGCAGGAGGTAAGAAGTCGAAATGTTTGTGGATAGAGGCAAGACATACACTGTCTCTTCAATATGGAGATATTAGCATGTGAAATAGCGGAAAGAGGGAGACAACCCATCAAACAAAGCACCTAACCAGGGTGAATTCTGCAAGACTTTAGAAAAAAATATTTAAAATGTTTGAACAATGGACCTAGAGCATGCAAGATGAATTCTGGCCCATAACACTAATGCCCAAACATGAAATCAAATACAAACTGAAATGAAAACATGATAACAGTCATGTAAAGAAATTTACTTATTGAAGAAAGAGATGGCACAAGAATCTCTGCCATGAGAGTTTATCATTCCTCCTCTGCAATTTTATTCAACTATGGGAAACTGAAAACATATTACAATGGAGAGCCCCTTCTCTTGAAAATTTCCAACCTTTCCCCCCTTTGAGGAGAGCCTATTTATACTATCTCAAATCCTCGAGGCTAGTCCTTGGAATCGGACCTAGACTATTTAAATTCACCATCAAAACTAACAACTATAGTGTGGTACTTATGCCACGGTTTATGCATATTTAAACATACATTATGGAGTTAGTACGCGTGCTCGATTTGGGTGGCAGCACGATGTTTCTATTGCTGAGCCTGCTGATCTTGAGAATGATGTATTCAAGTTTCTTTTCAAGTGGGTCATCATTGATTGGGTTCAAAACCTATGGCCAGCTTGTCGAGTTAGTAACGTTCTTTTATACCTCTCCCTTTGTGTCACCTCTATGCTCAAAGGAACCTGTCTGCATGGATGAAAAATGGAAAGGCAATTTGTGTCCCCTCCTTTATTAGCCTTCTTCATAGCTCTCCCCTCTCTGAGTAACACTGTTAGACAAGGGGCCTGGAATAAAGGCCGCATTGCTTCAGGCAAAGACAAGCCTCTATACTAGCTCATGCTATGCATTTCAATGGCTCTGAAAGGTGGTTTTATATAGGACTGGGAGACAAGACTCTGGGATGGCCGTCAACATTCTCACACATTTTGTCATCGAGTAGCATGGTGGTGACATGTGTGAGGGTATGAGCCAAGTGATCCCTTACGTGTTGGAGATCTAGTCATGTCGCCTTATCTGCTACAACATTTCACTATTTACCGCGGAACATATTTTTGGGCGTCACCTTGTATGATCGACCATATACTTCAAGGAATATGGAGTGGATGTTCTCACACTCTTTTGCTCCAATGATGCAGGAAACAAAATGATTCTCCTTTCCGTGCTTACCCTGCTTCGTGCGGAGAGAAGATCCGTTGTTCCACCTCATAGATTCCCATGATACTTTTTTGACTCCACATGCCAACCACATGATGAATATCTATCTTTGGGTGATATGGCACTGCCGTGGGGATGATTTCTCCTGTACGCATGCTACAAATGGCATCGATGAGATCAATTAATCTATTGGGGAGGTAGATCATGTGTGAGAGAATCCCCTCTACTCTCAGATCGACCTTAACGTGAACTTTACGGTCCTGATATTTCTCAACCATTCGATCTGGATGCCTTTCGCATCCGTCGTCAATGTGTCTTTAGATCCAAGGAGTCGATAAACAACTCTTCATATCAAATTTCTACAACATCAATGTGTACATCTTGATTAGGGGAGATCAACCTCAGTCGTTGATCCATGATCCGCTTTCATCGGGACCATCCAACCATGAGAACCTTAACGCTCCACTGATCATTTCTTATTTGATCATCTGTGCAACTTCTAATCGCAGAATGCTCCTCACTCGTTGATCATCCCAACCTCTTATTCTTGATCGTAGATATTCGCAGCCTCTATGAATTTTCATGAACTGAGATCTTGACATCACCCATGCTAGTTCATATTGTGAAATTGAATATGACCATAGATCTATTTCCACCTTTATCTCAGTTGTCTAACCCTTTCTCCCTTTTACATATTCCAGATTTGGAAAAGCTTCTTCCTTTGCACATGTTCATTGAGCAGAATATTTTAGGGCCATTGATCTGGCTCTGCATTTTTCTTGATCCTCCAACACTTTGCTTCTTTATCCGCCTTCTCAAATATAAAGACCAAACCTTACCTTGCATCTCCCACTGGCAGAATGACTTTCTATCGTCGATATACATCACCTTGCATCTAGACCGTTGAAGCTCGAGACATTTTATTCCTATCCCACCGCCACATGTTCCAATACGTAGCATGATCTATCTCCATAGATGGGGATCCACTCCCTATCCGATGGATCCTGATGGTGAAACTTGCAAACCAGCTAACCCGAAAGGAGCTCCCACAAAATTTCTCAAATAAGATCCCATTTCAAACCTTCCAATTCTATAATTCAAAAATTAAACACAGTGCTAACAGCTAGCTCCATTAGGGATGTTATCCTCCCACTGAGGTAGCAAAGAACCCCGTAGACCAGGTGCCAGTTCCATTGGGCTACTTTTAGTCTTTCTCTGGAACCCTCAATCTACTTTGAGCTGAAACACAAACCTGAACCACTTTGTAAGCAAGTTCCTGTAAACTGTCACTTGGCAGTACTCTGAAAACTAAAAATGACTGTAATTACAAAACTGAACTTATAGCTGAAAAAATACTGAAGGAAATTCTCACCCTGTCTTGAGATTATTCATACCTACCTACCCTATTTAACTGAGCACAAATTCCCAATCAAGTAAACGACTTCCAATGAAGCCAATCAAGCAGTTTATCTAATAATTATGCTTCTTCTTCAGGCTTGATAAAAAACTGAGATGACAGACTTAATGGAAGAAGGTCGTAACAAAGAAATTGATCTTTATAGTAGAGATATAACCAGTCATTACCATTACCCATCCTCTCCATGTATTCTACCACTGGATCATAGAAAACATGATAGCTCTCAACATACTCTGTCTTTTTCCTACCATAGGAGAGCTACCCAGAATGTAACTCCTCTAGCATACTTTCAAACTGATCTCCAACAGACCTTATAAAGGAGCTATCATGACTTATTTCACATGAAATATCCACAATTTCATTCAAAGTTTCTGAATTTAAAACTTCCCCTTCCTTACATGCTTTAGTAGAAATGTTTTTCTTCCTTCCAACAGAATCGAGCCAACATAACCCTTCTTTATGGAAAGATGAAAATTCTGAATGTGAAGGACTTAAAGACCTGTTACTATGGGAACCCTCTCCTCTTTCTTTGTGATCCATTACCTCATTGCAAACCATTGGTTCATTCATTAGCTGAGATTGACTAGATGATTGTTCCTCCTCCTCATCTTCTGTTTCAAACAAGTTCATGAAATGTACCATATCCTTAACTCTCTATTTCTACTTAGAGGCCTTGAGTCTCTATCTTATCAACTTGAATGAAGAATAAAACAAAGGTAAATTGTCACCTTCAGCATGCCCATTGTCCTCTATTTCTTCAACCTTCTGACCATGGATCACAGTCAGATCCTCTTTACTGATAGACCTCGATTCCAAAGTTGGTTTGGAAGGTAAAACATCCATGCATTCATCTTCATATTCATCATATATGGGAATTCCGAAATCCCTTTTGAAATCACCACTAACATAATTTTCAATAGGCTGATTGTACCCTTCAAAAAACAGATTAGCAGAGTCATCCCTTTTTATAGCACTGGGATGATCATTTTTTTGTTTACTAAGAGAGGGTTTGAGATGCACAGAGAATGTTTCTTTTTGTTTATGTTGTTCAACCAATTATAATATATTTTCCATTTTATCACCACTATCTTGGTCTGAAAATATTTTAGACACCCGAAGATTATCTTCAACCTCCAAACAATCAATAAACATGTGTTGCAGTGTGGCTGACTTTCTCTCCAGAAGGAGCAATTACATATCAGGAGGAAAGGAAGCTGCGTAGTGAATCTTAGCAGCATTTTCAAGGGGTTGGACCCCTTTTGGAATGTTATAGTAAAAGTTTGCAAATCTCCTGTTAAAACTAGACATGGTTTCATTCTCCTGTTTCTTCAGGGAATAGAATTCTGAAAGTATTTGGTCCCATGGACTTCTCTCCCCGCAAAATTATAAAAAGATGTCAGAAAGTTCTTCCCATGTACTGATGGATCCAGGCTGCAAGTGTTTAAACCATTCCTTAGCATCTCCTTGCAAAGACTGGGAAAAATCCCTCATGTTGACATCAACATGTTCTATTTCAAAAAGGTCAAGGAAGTGCTCAAAGGCTTGTACATGTTTTTCAGGTGTAGGGTTCTTGGATTCTCCATCAAACCTAGGAAGGTACTTGTAGTGCTTTGTAGGGAAATTATGAAGAATATGAGGTAAGTGGAGTGGTCGGTATCAGTATGGGATATTGGAAGAAACAGATCCATGTGGAATGAAAGCATTGTTAGCTGTGGTTTCATGAGGCTCACAAGGGTGGCCTTTAAGGTCATTTGTTTCGAATGAAATATCTCGATCAAAATCAAACGTACAAGGTGATGGAAAACTTTCAGTTCGTAAAGAAGGATATATAAGAGTGAATTCATGGTTATGTTGTGAGTGTAATGCATAGTGAAAAACTGTTTTGACAAGCTTAGGAATAGATAGTAAACAATTTACAAAGAAGGAAAAGGAATCTTGGAGGAAACTGTAACTTGGGTACCTTACCTTTTGATCACGCATTTCTATAATTTCTCAATGAGCTCATTTCCTCAGTAGGGATTGCTAATTTTCTTTGAAAGCTTGATATTTGGATCATATCCCCAGTGGAGTCACTGAAATCTAGATTCTCTGAGAATGGAGTCACCAAGTGAAATATGTACAACCTTCTTGATGGTTTGACTACTGTTAACCATCAACAATAAAATATCAAACTATGTAGTTCATACCGAGGGAATATTTGAACCTTCATCCTCAACAACAATGCCAGTTTGTTAGCACTTAGAATGTACCTAGGTTGTGAAAATAAAATCCCCAGGTAACAACAAAACCACTGTAGACTGTATTTCTGACCCAATACAATCAAAGAGGGATCTCTCACTATCTACAAGGTTTTCATGCTCGAAATATTCAATCAAAGACAGTCAGAAGGTCAGATTTCTGAATTAGACAAGTTTGTTTTATGAAGTTTGGTGGGACAATTGTCGAGGAGACCAATGGGCCATGGAGTCAACTATCAGATCTGAAACAAGTTGCAGGAGGTAAGAAGTTTGAAGTTTTGTGGAAAGAGGCAAGACAAACACCATTTCTTCAATCTGGAGGTATTAGCAGGTGGAATAGCGGACAGAGGGAGACAACCCATCAAACAGAGCACCTAACCAGGGTGAATTCTGCAAGACTTTAGAAGAAAATATTTAAAATGTTTGAACAATGGACCTAGAGCATGCAAGATGAATTTTGGCACATATACACTAATTCCCAAACATGAAAGAAAATACAAACTGAAATGAAAACATGATATCAATCATGTAAAGAAAGTTACCTATTGAAGAAAGAGATGGCACAGGAATCTCCGCCATGAGAGTTTATCATTCCACCTCTGCAATTTTATTCAACTCTGGGAAACTAAAAAAAATATTACAATGGAGAGCCCCTGATCTTGAAAATTCCCAACCCTTCTCCCCTCTGAGGAGAGCCTATTTATATTATCTCAAATCCCCGAGGCTAGTCCTCGGAATCAGACCTGGACTGTTTACAATCACAATCAAAACTAACAACTAGAGTGTGGTACTTATGCCATGATTTACATATATTTAAACAGACATTATGGATTTAGTGAGCATGCTCAGTTTGGGTGGAAGCACGACATTTCTATTGCTGAGCCTGCTAATCTTGAGAACGATGTCTTCAGGTTGATTTTCAGGTGGATCATCACTGATTGGGTTCGAAACCTTTGGTCGTCTTGTCAAGTCATCAATGTGATTTTCTACCTCTCCCATTGTGTCACCTCTATGCTCAAAGGCACCTTTCTGCATGGACACAAACTGGAAAGGTAGTTTGTGTCCCCTACTTGATCAACCTTCTTCGCATCTCTCCCCTCTCTAGGTAACACTGTTAGATGAGGGGCCTGGAAGAAGGGCTGCATTTCTTCTGGCAAAGACAAGCCTCTATACTAGCTCATGCTATGCATTTCAATGGCTCTGAAAGGTGGTGTTCTATAGGACTGGGAGACTGGACTCTAGGATGGTTTATTGGCATTCTCGCACATTTCGTCGTCGAGTAGCATGGTGGTGACATGTGTGAGGGCATGAGCTGAGTGATCCCTTACCTACTGGATATCTAGTCATGCTGCCTTATCTACTATGGCATTTCACTATTTTTTGTGGAAAACATTTTTGAGCGTCACCCTGTATGGTCGACCATATGCTTCAAGGCATATGGACTGGACGTTCTCACACTCTTTCGCTCCAGTGATGTAAGAAACAAAATGATTCTCCTTGCTACGCTTACCTTGCTTCGTGTGGAGAGAGTATTCATTGTTCCACCTCATATATTCCCATGATACTTTCCTGACTCCACACACCAACCACATAATGGATATCTATCTTTGGGTGATATGGAACTACCATGGGGATGATTTATCCTGTACGCATACTAAAACTTATGTGGGGAGATCGATTAATCTATTAGGGAGGCAGATCATGCGTGAGAGTGTCCCCTCGACTGTCAGATCAACCTTAACATGACCTTTATGGTCCTGATATTTCTCAACCATTCGATCTAGACTCCTTTTGCATCCTTCGTCCATGTGTCTTTAGATCCAAGTCATCGATAAACAACTCTTCATATCAAATTTCTACAACATCAATGTGTACTGCTTGATTAGGGGAGATTGACCTTAGCCATTGATCCATGAAATGCTTTCATCAGGACTATCCAACCATGATAACCTTAATGCTCTGCTGATCATTTCTTATTTGATCGCCTGTGCAACTTCTAATCGTGGAACGCTCCTCACCCATTGATCCTCTCGACCTCTTATTCTTGCTCATAGATCTTCACAACCTCTACGACTTTTCACGAACAAAGATCTTGACATCTCCCACTCTAGTTCATATCATGGAATTGAATATGACTGTAGATCTATTTTCTCCTTTATCTCAGCCGTCCGACTCTTTCTCCCTTTTACATATTCTATGATTTGGAAAAGCTTCTTCCTTCACACATGTTCATCAAGAGGAATATTTTAGGTCGTCGATCCAGCTTTGCATTATTCTTGACCCTCGAACACTTCGATTCTTTATCTGCCTTCGAAAATATAAATACCGAACCTTACCTCGCATGTCCCACTGGTGGAATGTCTTTCTATCGTCGATCTACATCACCTTTCTTCTAGACCATTGAAGCTCGACACATTTTATGCCTATCCTGACGTTGAATGTTTCAATCCATAGCATGATCTATCTCCATAGATCGGGATCCACTCCCTATTCAACGGCTCCTGATGGCGAAACTTGCAAACCAGCTAACCCAAAAGGCGATCCCACAAAATTTCACAAATAATATCCCATTTCAAACCTTCCAAGTCTATAATTCAAAAATTAAACATAGTGCTAACAAGTTGCATGATTATATCTTTATGCATAATAATTTTCCATTATGAATATGCCTTATGAAATATTTCTAACCATATAACTAATGCATTTTAATTGTAGGAAATATCACATACAATCGCCTACAAGAAAAGAAGAATGAGAATTGTTCTAAAGAACAAGGGACGATAGTTCAAGAAATAAGCCAAAATGAAGAATAATATGATGATAATTTCAAATAAATAAAGAAGGCCTTGTATGAGCTCGTAAGGCACCCATGGGATAACACATACATGAGGAGTTTGAAGATCACCTAGAGTGATGAATATCTTAACCTTTGCTACAAGGGTGAAGATGGAAGCCTATAGAGGATGACAAGCTCACAGATGGGTGCAAGAAGAACTTTTGAAGGGTTCAAGATAGAGGATCTTGTTATCCAGTGACCCTAGATGGATACATAGAATATTCTTAGCAACGAAAGTTACTTGTCACTCCAGTACATAATACATAAAGTATGAAAGGAAAAGGGATAATGATGCTTCACTTCAGAGGAAGTGACTGTAGAAGATCCTGAGATTTGAAATGGTATGACGGGATGCACATCTTACTGATGGCTCTAGGATTTACTGAGAGTAAAGAGGTTTTCAAAATTTTCTTCAAGGTTGAAGGAAGAATACCAGTGTTGCTCATGTTATATGTTGATGACCTGTTCCTGACAAGAAAATAGGAACTCATTAAGAAGGAGACTTGCTGCTGAGTTTGAGATGAAGGACTTGGGTATGATACACTACTTTCTAGGTATGGAGGTGTGGCAGAGTGCATATGGAATCTCCCTTGGACAAGGGAAGTATGCAGTGGACATCCTAAAGAAGTTCAGGATGATGGATGCCAAGCCATGGCCACACCTATGGCATTGAATGTGAAGCTATTTTGTGATTCTTCATCAGAGACGGTTGATGCCATGATGTATCATCATATATTTTGTTCATTGATGTTCCTTATGGATCTGAGACATGATCACCTGGTTGCAAAGCATGCAGTGAGGTACCTGAAGGGTACAGTTGAGTGTGGGCTCAATAATACTAACCTGCATGGTTATGTTGATTCGGATTGGTAGCGCCAATGAGAAGAAGAGCACCTAGGGATGCTTCTTCAGTTTGAGATCCATTATGGGTTATTGGTTTGGCATGATGGAGTCCTACATGGCACTAAGTATAGTCAAGGAAAAATATGTTGCCACTTGCTCGGCTATTTGCGAGGTAGTATGTTTCTTTTGAAAGATACTATTTGATTTGATTGATCTGACTTGCATTTGTGTATGATGCAGAGAGGAGCAGTGAAGTTCCAGTTTGTGCTCTTGATCGATATCTCTCGAAAGAGGGAGTTCTAACATAGCCGATGAGACAGGTTGTATGAGCATAACATCCTGGCGAAGCTCATAGTTTTCTCAGAAGTAATTAGTCCTGTAGGTTGTCCTCATATGTAATAAGTCATGGCGAAGCTAGCAGGTTATCGTTGGACATAATCATCCCTGATGTGATTCTATGCTAGAATTGACCAAGAGTGAAGTTTGAATACTTCAGAGAGAAGCGTGGTGTTCTCTAGATCAAGTTTCCTTCCAAGGGGAAGTGATGAGTCCATGAGCCTTTCTGACATGGTGGAAGGCGGGGCCTCCCATGGTCAGATGTAAGTGCAGAGCCTTTCTGATATGGTGGTAGGAGGGGGCCTCCCATGGTCAGATGTAAGTGCAGAGCCTTTCTGACATGGTGGTAGGCAGGGCCTCCAATGGTTAGATGTAAGTGCATATAATTTCTGACATGGTGGTAGGAGGGGACTCCCATGGTCAGAAGTAAGTGCCGATCCTTTCCGACATGGTGGCAGGATGGGCCTCCCATGGTCAGATGTAAGTGCTGAGCCTTTCTAACATGGTGGTAGGAGGGGCCTCCCCTAGTCAGATGTAAGTGTAGAGCCTTTCTGATATAGTGGTAGGTTGGGGCCTCCCATGGTCAGATGTAAGTGCAGAGCCTTTCTGACATGGTGGTAGGTGGGGCCTCCAATGGTCAGATGTAAGTGCATATACTTTCTGACATGGTGGTAGGAGGGGACTCCCATGGTCGGATGTAAGTGCCAATCCTTTCCGACATGGTGGCAGGCTGGGCCTCCCATGGTCAGATGTAAGTGCTGAGCCTTTTTGACATGGTGGAAAGCTAGGCCTCCCATGGTCAGATGTAAGTGTTGAGCCTTTCTAACATGGTGGCATGATGGACTCCCATGGTCAGATGTAAGTGCTAAGCCTTTTCGACATGGTAGTAGGCTGGGACTCCCATGGTCGGATGTAAGTGCTGAGCCTTTCCAACATGGTGGCAGGCTGGGCCTCCCATGGTCGGATGTAAGTGTTGAGCCTTTTCAACATGGTGGCATGCTGGGCCTCCCATGGTAGGATGTATGTACTGAGCCTTTCTGACATGGTAGTAGGCTGGGCCTCCCATGGTTAAATGTAAGCGTTCATCCTTTCTAACATGGTGGTAGGCTGGGCCTCCCGTGGTCAAATGTAAGCGCTGGGCCTTTCTGACATGGTGGTAGGCTGGGCCTCCCATGGTCATATGTAAGTGCTGGGCCTTTCTGACATGGTGGAAGGCTAGGCCTCCCATGGTTGGATATAAGTGCTGAGACCTACATCCAGCATGAAAAAGGGTTGGCTCTATAGAACTTCCTATGATGAGTATAATTGAGAGATAGCACCATTTGCTTGAGATTATGGGAGCAGTGATGATGATGATGATCCAAATTTGACGATGATCCAGTAATGAATACTTTTGCTGATGAACTATGTCAAGAGAATACCTTCCTAGTTAAGATGGAGTGTTGATGTATTTGTAACTTCGGGATGTATTCACTTGTATATTTTATATTGTATTTCATTGTACCTGACATAGATGTTTGTTTCTCTGATTGGGAGAGTCATTAATATAATAAATTAATGTAAATTCATTGAGTTTAACCCTCTATTGTAATTCAAGGCAATAGTCCCCACAGTTGAGGGGTATTAGGGTTATTAGAATCTTTTAGTGAGTTCGGCCCTGTAGAGTAATTGTCAAGTGGAAAAATAGTATAAATAGAGAGTGAGACTCTCTATTTGAAACACACAGTCACTCAAATGTAGTGCATGAGTGAGAGAGGAGGAGCCCACACAAGCGAGAGAGAGAACAAATGTCGAAGATCATGTTTGTGTTTTTGTGTTTTACTTTTTCTATTGGTGCTCATTATATCTCTGAGGAAGTTGCAGGGTTTTCTCCTTTATGGTTTCCCCAAGGAAAACTCTTTGTGTCTCTTGTCTCTTGTGATTATTGCTGTGCATGTTATTCTCTCAGATAAGATCCTAGATCATATTTATTAAATGATAAAAATCTAACATCTAGCCTCCATGAACTCATGCAAAATGCATTAAAACATACAAGGCATAAACAAATGCAAATGCAAGAACATTCATCAATAGTAAACTCTATTGAAACATTGTAAGCATTCATCATATTCATCATTCAGTCATTCATTCACAAGCAACTACATTGCATAAACAAGAATGACAGAGAATACTTATCTTGATGATGAAGTTGTCTTGCAATTAGCTATGTCGCTGCAACATTCCACCCAAACATAGGCCAATTGTGTTCATTAATCTCTCGACACAAATTCCACCCTCAACCTAGGCATGAATTCCATAGGGAACTAGAGAACAATAGACTCACACACAACCAGATCAAAACACACAAACTCAGGCCAACCTTCAGTTGGGTTTATCAGATTGTCCAACCAAGCCAACACCAAGTTGGGTTTATCAGGTTGTAGGAAATTAAGCTAAACACTGCTAGGTTTATCAAACTAAACACAGTCAAGACAACAACCAGTTGGGTTTATCATATTGAACACATTCAACCCAAATTCCATAATAAGGACCAGCCAAGGATTACACAAGGCCAAATGAACAATAAGAAACAACCAAACCAACTAACAATTGGGATAATAAGGCTGCTAAGGTAATGGAAAGGTAGAATTTCTAGGCTAGTGAGTGCAACCATAGAGCTATGGAAACCTACATGAGATTTATCTATCTTGGCATTCCACAATACCTACACACCCAATATAAGGAATTATTCCCTTCACCGCTACATAGTTCCCTCAGGCCATACCTTCTCTTCCAGTTCTCTTGAGGGTGTGCATAAAGGATTTTCCAGCCCCTCTTGATCTATCTATGAGTTTCCTCTCTTCACTAGGTTTATCAACCAATTCTGGGCCTCTTCCACTCCTAAGTCTTCAGACCAAAACAAGGATGCACATCACAACAACCTACAAGGAAAACAAATCCACATAGGATTCACTATATAACAGAAAGAAAACAGGGTCTCATACCCCTCTATAGCTCATGATAACACTGTAATCTCACAACCAGGGTTTGGAAAAGGAAACACTTGCAAAAACATGTAGCGTAATTATTCTAAAACCCAAAACACTTTACGACTCTAGATGATGAACAATGCATAATCATGAATGAACGAATGGTACGAATAATGCCCAAAACTGAACGTTGAGGAACAACAAAACCTTAGTCGACTGAGGAAAGAAGTACTGTCACACATCACATACTTCCTTGTGTCAAAATAAAGAATGCGGCTTCCCAGAATGCAGACTTGCAGGTTTGCTCAGACACACAATCATAATTCCATGCCTTGCTCTGCCTAAGGCATTAACTGCCTCAACCAACTTCTGGAAGAAATGAATGTTTGAGGATAGAGGACCAAAAGTATCTGAGGGTTCATGGTTTCCCCCATTGACATATGGTCACACCCTATTGGATCAGGGGATTTGACTAACTCCCCTCCCTATTCCTTGTGAAATCATGCCCCCATCTCTTTCAGGTTGCAGTCCCATAACTAGTTATGGTATTTTAGTAATTGCATATTTACATGATACATCAAAATATACAATGTATGTATCAACACCATATCCATAGGCATCGAACTTGATCACCTATACACAAACACCAAATCAATGCAGGGCCTTGGCCTTGATCTCCTCACCATGATTTAATTATAATATATACATCATGTACAATCTCAATACCATGGGGTCAAAACCGGGGCACACATTCCCCTCCCCCTTGGGGTCAAAACCGGGGTGTTACAATGACTCTACTACTTCTTAGAGCACCTTCTATTTCTTTGTTCACGTGTTTCATCTATCCCAATAAAAATATAAAAAGACAAGTATGGTTAAATTTTTGTATGTCCTCATTATGTCTAGTTCAAATTATTCTTCAATGAAGTTCTCAAGTTTGAACTTTTCCATCTTCTCAGTACTTATTTAAATCCTACAATTTGTACATTCTTTCTTTATAATCTATTACAAGATTATTCAAAAAAATTTAAGGTCATCCTATCTCTCTATTCCTTCTACTTTATACATTAGGTCATAGAGTTCCTTGGCCTTTACTACCCATTCCTTTTGTATTTCCCATGCCACTTTCTTAGTTAGTTCTCTTTCTTTTTTGTGTGAATTTGATTTTCTATAGCTTCCAACCTTAATATGATGGATTGTTCCTTCAAGTTCCACCAAAGGCCTTGATTTCTATAAGAATGCACTTTTATGGTTTATCTATCGATGCCAAATTTGTTGAAAGAAATGTAACTTCAGAATATATTATATTGTACTTTATTGTATTCCTCCTTCAGAGATTTTATTCCTCTATTTAGGGATGTCCTTGATGTAATTGGTCATGTAAAAGTCATGAGGTAAAATTTTAGTTGCAAGTTGGGGCAATAGTAGCCAAAAAAAGTATTTTATAAATGTTATTTTGAGTCTTCCTAGGTAGGTATTCCCTAGTTAGACAACCCGAATGACATATTTAGGTAATTCAGTCACTCACATGATGAATATAAATAGGTGAGGTGCATCCCTCATTTGAACACACTTCTCACTGAAGCATTGCACAAGAGAGAGAGAGAGAGAGAGAGAGAGAGAGAGAGAGAGAGAGAGAGAGAGAGAGAGAGAGAGAGAGAGTCATTGCTGCAAAAAGAGATATTATATTCTTGTTATTGGGGTCTTACACTGTACTTGGTCGAATTCTATATCAAGGAAGTTTTGTTGGTCCCCCCCCCCATGAGGGTTTCCCAAAATAAATCTTTGTGTTCTTTTGTGCGGTTGTGCTTTTATTTCTTTCAGCGATCCTTTGCTTATGGTTATTATGATAAATATTTTAAGATCTTGTATAACCATCAAAATTCTAACATGGTATCAGAGACACCCCAAAATAAGTCTTTGTGCTCTCGAAACACTACTACAACTACAACTACTGGAGATTAGGGTTTCATGCTTGAAATCCCTAGAAGGAAAAATCTAGTTATCTTGGAATTTTAACTATAACGCGATATTGGGAAATGATCATGAGCTAAAACTTGGAGAGGCTGAAGGCTAAATATTGTTGTACCTTGTCTGCAAGTTTCAGCCTCATGTTCGCTATACTTTAGTATATATGATCCCTCCAATTCAAGGTTCCATCCTCTTCCAGAATTCAATCTTAAAGATGTGACATAGGGAAAATTGCTATATCTTGGGCTAGGAAGATCCAAATTGAATTTAGTAAGATATTGTAGATAAGGAATGGACTATAGTTTAAGTGGTGTGAGTTTCAATCCCTGAAGGTAAAAAAATGACACATGGCAGTCCATATAAGTTCTATATACTGTACTAGTCTATAAAATACTCACCTTGGGAAAATTAGCATAAGTTCCATTTGGTGAATCCAATACTGCTCTAACCTATGGGTTTGGAAAGAATACAAATCAAGATATCTTAGAATGAAGTTTTAGATCTTGAGGAGCATAAATTTTGGAGATACAACAGAATTACGATAAGATAATTCTACAGAAGAAATTGGAGAAACTAGGGCTTAATGTTCGGGAACTTCCCTCCACCGATGAGTTGAAAAATGAGGACCATTCAACTCTCCCTAGGAGGGTGCATAATTATATGGAGATAGTTTCTAATTCTATGGATTTCCAAACTTTGTCTTAACAATACTGTTGGGAAAACTAGGGCATCGGATATTTTGCAGTTAAGTCCACAATTTTTGGAAAAGGAGTATGTTGCTCAACTCACCTTGAGGAGGCACATATTTCTATCCAGTCATATATGAACGTTACCTAAGTTGAAAATTTATGGTTTCTCTTTCAAACCCTAGGTCCACCAGAAATAGTATTCCAAAAAATCTTTCAAGCAAGCATCGAGTTGAAGAAATCTCATTGGTAAGTTCGATTCTCTCTATTTTCATTTGAGGTTCTCTTTTATCATGATGATGAAGAGTACCAAGCTTGAAGGAGCCAAAAAATTCCAAGCATTGAAGTATAGATTTCCTATTATACTTGAAGAATCACGACTTAGAGAATTATGTCAAACAAGAAGCTGCAGATCCAAAGGGAGATGAAGACAAAGCAAATCACCATAAAGAATTGGTCAAAGCAAAGAGGATTGTTTTTTGTCTCCATCAAAGACCATTTGATATCATATAAAGAACCCCAAGGATATTTTTGATACAATAACCAAATTATACGAAGGAAAGAACATCAACATGAAGATGACCTTGAGAACTCAACTCAAGGATGTGAAGATGTAGATGTAAGAAAGAATTCCATCTTACTTCACAAGGGTCTCTCAGATCAAGGATCAAGTATAAGTGATTGGAGATAGTGTCAAAGAAGTGGACATGGAGATGACAATATTGAATGGTCTCCCAAGTTCATGGGGATGTTTCATTCAAGGAATTTGTTCTAGAAGGAAGCTCACCTATGGAGGAATGCACATAAGAATAAGATATGGATGAATATGAAAATAAACCCTAACAACTCATGCCAAGAAGAGAAAGAAAATTAAGGATGAACATTCTCTAAAGAATAAAAATATTTCTTAAGAATGACCTCTCACAGCTCAGGTGTTTCACTTGTGTTAGGCCACTTTGGGAAAGAATGTCTCAAGAAGGAAGAATGGAAGGATGATATGATCGAGAAGTACCAGTCAATTATGTAGAATGATGTTTGGATATGATTTCGAGACATGAAGGGAAGTATTTAATGTATTCCAAGTAGATATACAACATCAAGCATATAGAATATGGAAGTATCAAGAGATACAAAGAAAGGTTCATGATTTCTCTTAGAAATAGGGAGTCGATTATGGTGAGACATTGCTATAGGGCCCAGACACACCTCTTTAGTGGTGGATATTACACTAGACAATTGGTGTAATATAAGTAGAAGAACATATCAAGCAACCTCCAAGATTTGGGGAATCTCTATAGAGAACCACCTATGTGTAGAAGGATTTGTACAATCTCAGAATGTACCCATGGGATAACACATGTAGTTACATGAGGAGATCAAGGATCACCTAGAGTGATGGAAATCTAAACCTTTTATACAAGGTTGAGGATAGAAACCTATAAATGATGAGAAGCTCAAGTATGAGTGCAAGAAGAACTTGCAACAAAGCTCGATAAGGAGGATCTTGATATCCAATGACCTTGGGAGGTGACATAGATGGATACATAGAAGCAGAGGAGGATACCTATCACTCCAATGCAGAATGTATCGATGTAGAGGGAGGATGGTGCTCCCATTTAGAAGGGGTGACTATAGTAGATATCAGTGTTCGAGAATATTGACATGATTCTTAAGATTAGAGGTGTGATAGAATACAGAGAATATTTTTCCTTAGCCAAGGAAAATATGTAGTCGATATTTTGAAGAGGTTCGAGGTGTTGGATTGAAAGGACATAGCTACATTGATGGCATAGAAATTGAAGTTGTGGTGTGGTCCTACTTCGTAAATAGTTGATGTCACAGTCTATAGGCATAATATTGGTTTGTTGATTTACTTGATGAACACGAGGTCAGATATTTGCTTTGCGGTGAATACTTTGATCCAGTACATGGTGGAACAGATATGTGTTCACATGGTTGTGTAAAAGCACATGGTGATGTACTTGAAGGATACAATTGAGTATGGCCTTAGATATGAGAGATATAATAGGATATAACAACAAGGATATTTATGAATTCAATTGGGATGGTAGTGCTACAAATAGGAAGAGCACTTCAGGCTTGTACTTCAACTTGGGGTATGGCATGATTTATTGGTTAAGAAAGAAGAAGATGAACTTATCACTGAGTACAACTAAGGTAGATTATATTGCAAGTTGTGAAGAAGTATGGTTTTGAAAGCTACTTGCAAGATTGTTCGATGACAACTTATGTGTACCGTGACAACCAAAGTTGTGTGAAATACATGAAGAAGAATCTAAAGCTACCAGAGTCAATGACATTGTTATATGAAATCATTGATGAAAAATATTCCTTCATGAAGAACTAGTTGAGAAGAAAGCAAGGAAAGATTCCTCAAGTAATGAGGAATATGCACTTTAATCTAGAATAATTCTACTGATGAATACAAATACCATGATCTTATCCATTTCAGAATTGGATAAAAAGGGATGCATTTGTAGGGTACACAGATTCAACACATGTACATAGTTCTATGTATAAAAATTTCTCAGTATTTCCAATCATGAGCAAGATAGGAAAAAGTCCTTAGGATTAGGCGATGAAGTAGAGCATAGCTTCAGAGACTCCAGTAATTAATGCAAGGAGACATAGATCAAGAGGGATTCTACTAAACAAACAAATATAAGTATTTGAATTATCATTTCCTATATATATAGTTTCTTAACTTAATGATGTTGTGTACAAAGATACGTTCCCAGATTTAGGAAGTGTATTATACATGTTAGAGTATTTCCATCGACAAACAATTTACTACTAATATGCATGTGATGGGTAAGTGGCTTATGGTGTTGTACAACATTCCATTTCTACTTATCTAGAATGAAACCTCTTTGCTGACATTTTTTGCTCTTAATAATATCCTGGTAGAGATGGAAGGAATCTAGAAAGTTATTGTATGTATATGCGATATGGATGAATGTTGTATTGGCTAAAATAGTTGCATGACCACATGACATATATCTTTATGCATAATAATTTGTCATTATGAATATGTTTTGAAGATTATGAAATGTTTCTAACCATGCAACTATATTTCACTTGTAGGAATGATCTCATGCAATCACCTATAAAAGAATGACGAATATGAAATTACCTACAAGAGAATAACGATGAAGTTGTGGATGTACAAGAGAAGAATAATGAAGTGAACAATGTATTGACTAAGCCTTTGTCTCATGTAAATTTTGGATACTTTTGAGACAAGATTGGTGTAGTTCAAAAGGACCTCCCATGAAAGAGGGAGTGATGATGAGGATGTGGATGTGGTGCCTATTACAGTGGTGTTGCAATTCAACCTAGGATTAGTATGTCATCCTAATAAGGCCTGGTTGATCCCATTGGGATTGGTATATCAATGCTGACAAGGCCTATTTTATCCTAGGGAGATTAGTATGTATGGCTAGGCTTGTTTGGACCGAAAGGGTTAAGTAAGTCAGACAAGGCTTGTTTGGTCGCTAGTTATATTAGTATGTTTTGGATAGGCTTGTTTGATCTAAAAGGATTAGTAAGTCAGATAAGGCAATTTGGGTCTACCAGAGTGCTCACCATGATGCTGCTTCAGATGATTCCAACACTCTGTGTTGATGATATGGTTTTGGTTCCAACACTATGTGCTGATGATGTGGTTGTGGTTCCATCACTCTGTGCTAATGATGTGGTTCTGATTCCAACACTCTATGCTAATGATGTGGTTGTGGTCCTAACACTTTGTGATGATGATGTTGTTGTGGTTGTGGTACAACACTTTGTGTTGATGATGTTTGTTAGCACTGTTTGTGTGCTAAGTAGTTGGAGAAGTATAAGGCAGTATAAGGAGAAAAAGGTTAGTAAAATTCTTATATTAAATAATCTTAAAGGTTGTTGAAGAGGATCTGTAGGTGTTTGAAGAGACATTTCCAGGTTAAGAATGCCAAATACTTAAATAAATTCTGATTCTTGACCTTCGAATACATGTAAACAAAGAAATCCTCCCTTAACTAAATGTTGACAGGAAATTGACGGCCCAAATGCACAGCACAAGATATCAAGGGACAAATTTCATTTTCACCAAAAGAAAATTGAGAGCAGAAGTGTGGGAAAGAATAAACATATTGGTGAAAAATGGTAAAGCCCGACTTCCGCTTTCCATGATTCAGGATCCGACAGCTCAGAACGTCCCCACCTAAGATCAACGACGTGGAAAGGTGCAAAGCGTGGAAAGAGGAAACCCAAAGTTTTTGGGTATAAAATAGTTGGACTTTCGATTTCTACAATCCGCTAGAATAAAGGATCTGAGCGCGTCCACAAAGATCAACGGTCCGAAGAAGAATGGGAAAGGAAGAAATAAAAAATGTAAGAATTTGGTCATGAAATGTAGAGGTCCCGCTTTCTGATTTCTGCCCTCTGCAGTTTAATCTCATATCAACATCTAGAAATGTATCCTGCAAGGATCAACGGTGCATAAGAAGGGAAAGTGTGAAAAAGTTAACTAAATTTTCCTGTATGTGTAACTTGGTATACCACATAGTTTCGAACAGTGGTGATCCATGGTTATATCAGATCAATGGAGGAAATCTATTTGGAAAATTTAACTTGCATGACGAAAATCACTTTTCGTATTTGCGGAATAGGCAAAAACACCTGTAGGTTTTAATGACCAAGATTGAAGATGGTTTAGATCAACGACAGAGGTGAATTCCACTAATCTAAAGTGCTCGTGGAAATTCACTTTTCAAATCTGCAGAATGGGTGAAAGAAGGGGCATGTTTCAATGGTGGAGATCGAGTTGGGGAAAGAAATATGGCAGAAATATGGATTGAACATGTGTAGAGAAACTCACCCTTGAAATTTGTGGAATATGGTAGGCCCGTTAAACTTGAACGACGGAGATTAAAGATAGTTTTGATAAAGGGTTGAGAAGGATTCCAGTAGTTGAAGTTGCACGGAGAACATTCGGGGTTGAGATTTGCGGAATTGAGTATGGGCCACATATTTTGATAGTCTAGATGAAAGTTAAATGTAAATCCATAGCTAAAAATGGTTCCACTCATCCAAGCTACAAAGAAGGAAATTTTGGTGTAAGTGCGGAAAGTGTAAATATGAATGATGATGTAGGGTGTAGACTTAGGTCAAAATGGATCTACGACCATAAATCAATCTGGGCATAGGAGCTATAAGGAGAATAGAAAAGATCATGCAACTGGAAATCAAGGCTTAAGATAAATCAAAATGGATGGCTCAGATTGGAAAGTGATACAGATCAAGGATGGAGGTTGGTTCTGGTTTTTAAACTTGCATGAGGAGTAATGAGGAGTAAAATAAGTGGGAGTAAGATAATGTGATTAACCAGCAGTCAATAATCAAGGAAACATATTGAAGAACAACATATATACGGGTCAAATTAAATTTGAGTGAGAAAGAAACAAAATCTATATGGAGAATAAAGTAATATAAGGACAAGAACATGGATTCAAACTATTTTCTTTTTCTGGAGCATTCAGAAACGAGAATTTAGACTGTGTGGAAGGCACCACCATGCACAAAATTTTGAATCATCTGTCAGCTAACCTGTAGGTTCATTTCTCTGTTGAACTAGTAGTATTTCATGGCTGAAATGGAAGATTTAGAAGTTCAAAATCCTGAGTATCATAATTTTGAAGAAACCCTTGAGCATAAAGACTCTGAAATATTCAACCTGCTAAATGATAATATAGAAACTGATAAAGGATTAGGGAATTGATACTCATGGAGTATTCAATTCGTATTTGTTTTATTTTTCTGCTGAACAAACCCAAAACTATCCATAGTTCGTTGAGTGGTGCACCAGTAATTGTTACAGGTATAAACTAACTGAGAGGGGGGATGAATCAGTTAGTTAAAATTTGTTACCAATATACTTCTTTTAAATTAGAATCAATAACCTTTATGGCAGTCAATATTTTCTATGAATTCAGAGTTATAAACATAAGAGCAGATAACATAAAACACAGCATTCAATCACAACATTTAATCACATATATGATACACAGATATTTCACGAGGAAACCCATAAGGGAAAAACCTCTTCTTCTTATGATGTCAAAGGCTTCAATGGCTGCACATCACTTCTTATTTGAGCACCGACTCAAAGAGGCTACAACCTCTAAATGCAAGCACCAACTTACTGAGAGCATCAACTCTCACTGTGACCCAGCACCAACTAGGTGAAGACATCAATCTTCAATTACTACAAGCACCCACTTACAGACAAAGACATAAAGTCTCTTCTAGCACCTCCATACCTCCCTTATTTGCTAGACTTTCAAATAGAATCAAATTGCAACAATACATATATGTCTCTACTTACCAAACCACTCTGCTCTGTTCAACATCGGCTCTCTGCTCCTTTGTTTTGTTCAACTGTTCAGCAGATTCTTCAGTTCCTCTGCTTTGCCCTCTCTACACACCATTACTCTCCTCTAAAAACAACTCACTCACATTTCTGCTTGCTATAATATATATATAAATTTTAGTCGGTTCTCATTCTCTCCATTCATTACAGAAACGGTTACGGACAAACGCTGATCTGTACAAAAACGATTCACATTCCATGAATACCATAGATTCTCAACATCTCTAACTGAAAGACCCTTCGAATACCCAACTTTCCTGACTCTCTACATTCCACTGTGCTAGACTCTTCATGTTCCACTGCTTCCAGTTCAAAGAGCCCTAGGCTCGATTCTGAATATGGAGACTTCCTCTGCTCATTAAGCCATCTGTGCTGTTCATCTCCTTCTGCGGTTTTGGTCATCAATTGCTTGAAAGATAGACATCTCATGATTCTTCAGAAAGACTGTGTCCAATGGTGGAGTTGAGCTGCTGCTTGTTTAAATTCATCAAAAGTTTACTTGCTTATACCCCCACCGTTGCGGAAAGCTAATCGGCTTTAGTCTCAGTATTCTTCTCTGATGTATTTGCCTTAGTCACCTAATTGTTGAGTTGTGGACTTCCGCTATTGTAGATGAGAAATACACTATGCTTCTACCGTTGAGGCTCCCAAAGCAACTACGCGTCCGAAGTCCAAAGCGTTCTGACTACTGATGCTTATCAGTCTTTTAGTCACGTGCGTCTTTAACCTTTCCTTTTCCACTGTTGCGGCTGGGAAAGTCATTCAGTTTTTGATGTAAATATCTTCCGACTTCTGATTGCTTTGGATGACTTGTCTTTGTTGCTTCCGTCATTGCGGCTACCAAAGCAACTCCGCGTCCGAAGTCAGAAGCACTCCGAATGCTGATGCTTATCAGTCTTTTAGTCGCACATCTTTAACCTTTGCTTTTTCACCGTTACGGCTGGGGAAGTCATTCAGCTTCTGATGTAAATATCTTTCGATTTTCGATTAAGAGTTTTTCCCACCCGCTCAACAGGATTAAGAGTTTTTTCGATTTTCGATTTAGTCTGAATTTATAGCATCTCCCACTGTTCGATTTTCTCCATTGATACCTGTGTGCCTGCCTCTTTTTCAATAGATTTCCACATCCATTTGACATCAGTTCCCCTTCTCTTTATAGCATATTTCCATCAATGACAATACATTAAAACTTTAAGACTGAGCACTAGCTACCATCTACTAGTTCAGAACACACCACTCTGAAATATATTCCAACAATCTCCCCCTTTGACATTGATGGCAATATCTCATTCAACTGGTCACATTTCTCCCCCTTTGACATCAAGGTCAAAGGATAAACCTGGGCAGATACGGTATGTCTGATGACTAGTCTCCCCCCGACAAGATGCACTAAGAAAACGAACTGCCATTCCATGCTATAATAAAAAATAAGATATACAATAAACACAGACTTCCCCTAAAATAATGCATGAGTTACTAAGGCAAGGACTGAACACCCAGCTTCTGACGCAGATATTCAAACTGAGCTGTGGGTAAAGGCTTAGTAAAAATATCAGCAATCTGTTCGGTAGAAGGAATATAATGCAACAACACTGCTTGAGTAGCCACTTGTTCGTGCAAGAAATGGTACTTTATGGGAATGTGTTTAGTTTTGGAATGAAGAACAGGATTCTTGGAAACACTGATAGCACTAGTATTGTCATAGTGAATGGGAATAGGCTCAGAATACTTTACGTCTAGATCAGCAAGAGATTGAACCATCCATAAAATTTGAGTACAGCAAGTAGCAACAACTATGTACTCTGCTTCAGTAGTAGATAAAGAAATGGAACTTTGCTTTTTACTTAGCTAGGCAACCAAAGACTCTCCCAAGAAGAATGCTCTGCCACTTGTACTTTTTCTTTCATCTACACAATTAGCCCAATCTGCATCTGAATATGTTATTAGCTAAAAGTTCTGATTTCTAGGATACCACAGGCCATAAGAGAGCGTACCTTTCAGGTATTTGAATATATGTTTCATAGCTAGTAGATGACTCTGTTTAGGAGCAGCTTGAAACCTTCCTACCATCCCAACAGCATGCATGCTATTAGGTCTTGATGCAGTAATATATAACAGGATTCCTATCATAGATCTGTACATCTTTTGATCCACTTCAGGTGAAGAATCATCTTTTCTCAACTTGCAGCCACTGACCATGGGTGTACTCACAGGTGTAGATTCTTCCATTCGAAACTTCTTTAACATCTCCTTTAGATACTTTTCTTGAGAAAGAAACATACCTTTAGGTTTCTGACAAATTTGAAGACCAAGGAAATAGGACAACTCACCAATCATTGACATTTCGAACTCATATTTCATAGAGTTAGTAAACCATTGAACATAAAGATTATTAGTACAGCCAAAGATGATGTCATCAACATAAACCAATACAATCAGTAATTCATCACATTCAGTTTTGATATATAAATTGATGTCCACAGAACCTCTCTTGAAGCCTTTGTCTTGTAGATATTTGTCTAGTCTGGCATACCAGGCTCTAGGTGCTTGCTTCAACCCATACAAAGCCTTTTTCAGTTTGCATACACAGTCAGATTTATCTATGAGTGAAAAGCCTTCAGGTTGCTCCACATACACTTCTTCTAAATTTCCATTGAGAAATGCTGACTTGACATCCATCTGGTATACTCTAAATCGTTTGTAACAAGCATAGGCTAGAAAAATTCTGATAGCCTCCATTCTTTCTATTGGAGAAAATGTTTCATCGAAGTCTTGTCCTTCAATCTAAGCATAACCTTTACAAACCAGTCTTGCTTTATTTCTTACAATTTGTCCTTGTTCATTTAATTTATTCTTATATACCCATTTGGAACCAATCACATTCTTGTCTGATGGCCTAGGAACAAGTTCCCAAGTGCTATTCTTCTCAATCTGATCCAGCTCTTCATTCATGGCTGATACCCAGTCTTTGTCTTTGCTGGCTTCATTAAAACATTGGGGCTCAATTGTAGAAAGAAGAGCAATATGAGACTATTCAGATTCCTGCAAAATCTTTCTTCTAGTCTGAACACCTTTACTCTCATCACCAATGATTTGGATTTCAGGGTGATTTTTTCTAATCATTTTGGAAGAAGATTATACAGTGTGCTATTCAGGTTTAGCTTCCTCATACTCTGATGATTTAGATTATTCCTTCTGGGATTCTTGGACCTGTTCTTCTGTCTCTTCATTTGTATCTTCCAAACATGAATCTTCATCATTCCTTTGACTGATATTTCCATGACAATCTTCATCTACTTTCACATCTATGCAATCTACTATTTTATGCAGCCTCTTGTTATAACACCTATAGCCTTTGCTTTCTATAGCATATCCTAAAAAGATTCCTTCATCTGCTCTGTCATCATACTTGCCCAAATTTTCATCATTATTCTTGATATAGCATTTACTCCCAAAAACTCTGAAATGTTTAATGGTTGCAGGTCTTCCAAACCATAAATGATATGGTGTTTTGTCACTGATTGGTCTCAAATGAGCTTTGTTAAGAATGTGCACAGCTGTATGGATAGCTTCCACCCAGAAGCCTTGAGAAATATCCTTTTCCTTCATCATTGATCTGGCCATCTATTGGACTGTTCTATTTTTTCTTTCTACCACTCCATTTTGCTGAGGAGTTCCTGCCATTGTATATTCTTTCCTAATGCCATGCTCATCACAGAATTATTTGAACTGTCTTGAACTGAATTCTCCTCCTTTGTCAGATCTGATAGCTTTAATCTTTCTTCCAGTCTGATTTTTAGTCAGGGCTTTAAATATCTTGAATTTAGCAAATGCTTCAGACTTCTCTTTAAGGAATGCAACCCATGTTAGTCTGGAATAGCAATCAATCACGAGCATGAAATAGTTCTCCTTACCTGTACCTTCTTTCCTTGATGGGCCACACAGATCCAGATGAACTAGTTGAAGAGGCTTATTTCTGGAGGGAAAACTCTTTGACTTAAACTATGTTCTGGTTAACTTCCCCGTCTGACAAGGTTTACACACTTCATCACATGGTTTAGATATTTCTGGAAAGTCCCTTACTGCTACTCTGTTTTTGAGTTTTATTAGATGATCAAAATGTAGATGTCCTAGTCTTCTGTGCCACAGCCATCTTTCATCATATTTGCTGAGATAACACTCTTCTTTTTCTTCTTTTAAAATGTAAACATTATTCTCAGTTCTTATTCCTTTGGCAACTAGTTTTCCTGAGGAAACATTTTTAATTTTACAATCTTTAGCAGTGAACAGGATTTCACACCCTTTGTCACACATTTGACTCACACTGAGAAGGTTGTGCTTCAACCCATCTACAAATAACACATCTTGAGCCTTTCCTTTACCATTGCTAAGACTAACCATTCCCTTTCCTCTGATCTTTCGTGGTGCATCATTTCCAAATGTTACATTCCCAGATTTCTGCTCTGACATAGAAATAAACTTATCTTTATCTCCTGACATATGTTTTGAACATCCACTATAAATGTACCAAGAATTATTCTGTTTCCGAACTGAGAGCACGAGATTACAATGAGAACTCTCTTTATTCCTCCATACAGTTCGTTCAGCTGTATATTTCATCTTTGGTTCTGTTTTGTTCTCTTTCAAGTTACATTCTGTAGCTTTATGCCCAAAGTTGTGACATATGTAACATTCTGTTTTGTTGTATAGAAGATCAAACGGGTTAGTATTTATGTTTTGTGTTCTTCTTTTAACAACTGATTGAGATACACGACCCATATGATTATACACTGATTGATGCATCATCTGTTTGTTATTTGACATCCTTCTCTGAATGTTTCTGAAATTGTAAAAACAATTGACAGCTCTGTGCCCAAAGTTAGAACAATAGAAACAATAACCATTAAAGAAATTAGCATACCTATCTCTCGGTGGATTTCTAGAAAAGTAATGTATTGAGTTACGATGCTCATAATTGTAATTCTGATATTCATACTTGATTCTGTTATATGGCTCTTTTTCATGAACTCTTGACTGTACCGATTTGCTATTTAGATCGCTATTCTCTTGCTTTTTATCACTCTTTGATCGATTTTCATTATTGTCTTTACATGCTTCAGCATTTATTATTCTGGGGATTTATGCCTACTTGCTGTTCTGAAAGTAAATCAAGTTTGATGATTCTTTGCTTTCTGAATCACTGCTACTTGCTCCTTGACCATAGCCTAGACCAAATTTAATCTGAGGTGACCTCTGTCTGTTTAGAATGTTATTTAGCTCTTCTGAAGCTTTGATACTAGAGATATTCTGATGAAATAAGGCTTGAAATTTTTCTAAATCCTTCTTAACAGTTACTACTTCTTTCTCTAGATGTTCACATCTGGTTTTGCTTTCAGCTAGTTGTTGTTTTAGAGTCTCTTCAATTTTGTTTGCCTCTTCCAGCTCTAGCTTTATTAGAGAGATGTCTTTTCCATTGGTTTCATACTGGATTAATAGCTGTTTTTCTTTTCTTTTCTTTATTCTTAGTCTATCAATCTACTATAGAGCACTCATCAGCTCTCCCTCCATGTCCACAATGGCATCTTCATCATTCATCTCTGTACAGCTCATCTCTAGATCCTCTACAGCCATAAGCATGAAATGATTCTCTTTGTCTTCATGGGAGGATTCAATTTCTGAAGTTTTTGTGGATTCATCATCATTCACACATAGACTTTTCTTCTTGTACTTGTTTTCTTTACTATACCTCTTCTTTAGAAATTTCTCTTCATCTGCAGAACTCTGCTCTTTCCTCATATGAGGGCATTTAGTAGCAAAGTGTCCTATTTTACCACAGTTAAAACATTTGAAAGGAAGTTTGCCTTTGTATTTCCCTGACCCCGTTTTCATTCTTCTCACAAATTTTGCTTCTATTTCATCCACATCTGCCTCTGTACTCTTTTCATCTTTAAAAGAGGCTTCTTTGGATGTGTTTTGGTCTTTACTAATCCTCATTTCATAGGCTGTCAAAATTCCTAGTAATTGGTCATGAGATAATGTTTTAAGATCACTCATTTCTTCTATAGTTGAGAATTTAGGGTTGAATCTGTCATGCAGAGATCTCAGGATTTTATGAACAAGGAAGGTATCATCATCACTTATTTTTTCACCAAGAGCTCTCATACTAATTTACTAACTCATCAACTCTCAGGAAAAATTTACTAATACTTTCATCTTCATTCATTTTTAGTTGTTCAAATCTTAGCCTATGAGTCTGCAACTTGGCATTTTTAACTTTCTCATTTCCTTCATATCTACTAATAAGCTTATCCCACATTTCTTTGGCAGAATCAAGATGCATTACTTTTACAAATTCAGTTTCAGCAAGACCACTCAGAATAGCATTCATTGCTTTTGCATTGAAAGTAAACTCTAGCTTATCATCTTTGGATGCCAGCAAAATAGGTTTTGCATACCCAGTCTCTACTACTTCCCAAACATCAGCACCTAGGGACATTAGGTATGTTCTCATCCTAACCTTCCAGAAAGCAAAATTTTTACCATCAAATATGGGTTCTTTGTTTATTGATCCATCTTGACTAGCCATTTTAACTCTTCAGGATCTACCTTAACCAAAAGGAACGCTGCTCTGATACCAATTGTTACAGGTATAAACTAACTGAGAGGGGGGGTGAATCAGTTAGTTAAAATTTGTTACCAATATACTTCTTTTAACTTAGAATCAATAACCTTTATGGAATTCAATCTTTGCTATGAATTCAGAGTTATAAACATAAGAGCAGATAACATAAAACACAACATTCAATCAAAACATTTAATCACATATATGATACATAGATATTTCACGAGGAAACCCATAAGGGAAAAACCTCTTCTTCTTATGATGTCAAAGGCTTCAATGGATGTACATCACTTCTTATTTGAGCACCGACTCAAAGAGGCTGCAACCTCTAAATGAAAGCACCAACTTGCTGAGAGCATTAACTCTCACTGTGACCCAACACCAACTGGGTGAAGACACCAATCTTCAATTACTACAAGCACCCACTTGCAGACAGAGACATAAAGTCTCCCCTAGCACCTCCCTACCTCCCTTATTTTCTAGACTTTCAAATAGAATCAAATTGCAACAATACAGATATGTCTCTGCTTACCAAACCACTCTGCTCTGTTCAACATCGGCTCTCTGCTCCTTTTTTCTGTTCAACTGTTCAACACATTCTTCAGTTCCTCTACTCTGCTGCTCTACCCTCTCTGCACACCATTACTCTCCTCTAAAAAAATCTCACTCACATTTCTGCCTGCTATAATATATATATATAAATTTCAGTCGGTTCTCATTCTCTCCGTTCATTACAGAAATGGTTACGGACGAACGCTGATCTATACAAAAATGATTCACATTCCACGAATACCATAGATGCTCAACATCTCTAACTGAAAGACCCTTTGAATACCCAGCTTACCTGACTCTCTGCATTCCACTGTGCTAGACTCTTCATGTTCCACTGCTTCCAGTTCAAAGAGCCCTGGGCTCGATTTTGAATATGGAGACTTCCTCTACTCATTAAGCCATCTGTGCTGTTCATCTCCTTCTATGGTTTTGGTCATCAATTGCTTGAAAGATAGACATCTCATGATTCTTCAGAAAGACCGTGTCCAATGCTGGAGTTGAGCCGCTGCTTGTTTAAATTCATCGAAAGTTTACTTTCTTATACCCCCGCCATTGCGGAAAGCTAATCAGCTTTAGTCTCGGTATTCTTCTCCGATGTATTTTCCTTACTCGACTGATTGTTGAGTTGTGGAATTCCACTATTGCAGATGAGAAATACACTATGCTTCCGCCGTTGCGGCTCCCAAAGCAACTACGCATCTGAATTCCAAAGTGTTTCGACTGCCGATGCTTATCAGTCTTTTAGTCATGCGCATCTTTAACCTTTCCTTTTCCGCCATTGTGGCTGGGAAAGTCATTCAGTTTCTGATGTAAATATCTTCCAACTTCCGATTGCTTTGGATGACTTGTCTTTGTTGCTTCTGCCATTGCAGCTACCAAAGCAACTCTGCATCCGAAGTCAAAAGCGCTCCGACTACCGATGCTTATCAGTATTTTAGTCGTACGTCTTTAACCTTTTGTTTTCCACCGTTGCGGCTGGGAAAGTTATTCAGCTTCCGATGTAAATATCTTCCGATTTCCGATTAAGAGTTTTTCCCGCCCGCTCAACAGGATTAAGAGTTTTTCCGATTTTCGATTTAGTCTAAATTTCTAGCATCCCCCCCTGTTCGATTTTCTCCATTGATCCCTGTGTGCCTGCCTCTTTTTCAATAGATTGCCACATCCATTTGACATCAATTCCCCTTCTCTTTATAGCAGATTGCCATCAATGACAATACATTAAAAATTTAAGACTGAGCACTAGCTACCATCTACTAGTTCAGAACACACCACTTTGAAAGAGATTCCAACAGTAATTAATCTTCCCACGAGGGGGTAATAATGGATGGATCTAGGTCTAAAATTTTGTGTCCAGTAAATTCCCTTGTCATCCGAAATACTCTATTAATCCTTGTTGATTTTTCCCAAACGTCTAAAGAATACAAAGAAGAAAACCTAGTCTAGATTTTCTGAGAGTCCTTAGCTAAACAAAAAAAACTTTCCTCAAAACCTGCTCAATGCCTAAAATTCAGTTTATTAATCCATGTTGGACGAGCGAGTCGGTAAAGCCGACTAGAACTTTAGCCGACTGAGTCGATCAGTCGACTAATTAGAGATTAGGTCGGCCACATAAGGTCATGTTGGTTGACCGAACCGATAGGTAGTTATTTGTAACTATTTTGTAATTCATATATATTAGGATGTTGAGCCAGATGAGAACGCGGTTCAATTATTTGTATTGTATGAACCCTTTCGTTATAATATAATCTGTTATTCTGCCTACTTATTCTTGTCTCTTGTTACTGCTATGTATGTATGATTTTAATGTGTATTATTGGTAACCCTATGTGATCTGTGAGATTGCAACATTGGTTCCGTTGCCGGTAGTACATGTCTGATATGTATACAAGAATATGATATCAAAACAGGAGATTAAGGATTGGTGGGAGCATAAAATAGCAAATTACTTGTAAAATTATGCATGAATAAATAGATTAACGACTGGTTAAGAAAAGGAAGGTTCTTTACTGAAACCCATGAGAAGTTTGTAGAATCAGTGCCCCAGCTTTTGAAGAAACTCTTGGATGAAAAAGCCAAAAGCGACTAAATATCAACAACTACTAGAAAAACTGATTCGAGGGGGAAGGACAGACCTGTCGGAGTGGTTTGAAAAGATCACCGATGAATTCTATGAGGAACAAGCTATAGAAGAAAGAACTTCGGTGGAAACTATCCAGAAGAAATTCTGCATAGACCTCATCGGGCAATTCTTGTGTTCCTTACCAACCTTGTTGTTCAAGTTCTTGATAGAGAAAGAAGTGGGTCATATCGTTGAACCTCATCCATTACTACGTGAACTGCCACAAAATACTAACTGGGCGGAGAAACAAAAGAAGTGGGAGAAATTCATTACCGAGAGGGAGTGGGAATACTTCTTAAGCAAGTAAACAGAACTATTCGAGATTTCTAAAGTGTCAGGTAGGAAATGGGGGGGTAGCTGGTCGTATGTCGAGGTAAAGTGGAGAGGATTCTAGTCGACCAAAGAGATACCATTCACCAGCGATGAGAAGTTGGCCTAAAGAGGAAATCGAAAGGATAGTGTCACACAAAGGTATGGCGCACTTACAGAAAATAGAGAGGGAGAAGAGGCTACAAAGAAGGGAAGAAAGAAGAGAAAGAGATATAGCGCTGCAAATAGGAATGAGTACTATGGTGACAGACCAAGAGAGAAATACACCAGAGTCGGGTCATGACCAACAAGAAGAAGGCATGGAAGAAGAAGCGTTCCCTATGGAAGAAGATTTGTGGATAAAGCAGTGAGAATCTCTCCAATTAGAAGTTCCCCAGGAGGTAATACCTCTATCTCCGATGAATCCGAATACTAGGATACAACCATTATAAAAAAGGACCTCATACTAAGAGCTGGTGACTTTGGTATATGGAGCCAACTAGACGATGATAATCATCTACTTATCCGTCGACCAGAAGAAGGAAATTGGGTCATGCTTCAAGCATTACTCTCCAATCGAAGAATCCACTTACTTTACCTGACACACGAAGGAGCACCCCCCCCGCCAAATACAGCTTTGGAAGATACAAAAAATTTGGAGCTACAGACAAATAATTGCAGTTGGACATCGACAGGAGAAGTCGACCCTGACCGACTGCTTATCAGAGAAGAAACGACAACTAAGATGGCTAACAGAAACGAGAGTTTTGTCGAAAATAGTTCTACACAAAGAAATAAACAAAACATCCCACCACCACCCCCACCGCCACCACTGCCACCTCCTGAATAAGACAGTGACAGTGACTTCGACATGGGCCATGGGTCAGCACACATCCCTCTATATGAGGGCGACGAGGATCCTAGATGACATTGGTTCATCTACGAATTGACATGGGAGGCAAACCAAGTCACAGATGAAGACAGATAGATGGTGTAGTTCGCTAGTTCCTTAAGGAAAAGTGCATTAACATGGTATATGACCTTTTCTGAAAGAACCCCCGGAGCAACTAAAGCGAAAGTCAAAGAGCAATTTTTATCATTCTTTAAAACTCTAGATGCAAAACATCTGGAAGCTAAAAAACTAAAGACAACATCACAAAAGTCAGGAGAAACTATTCGTGACTACGACAAATGCTGGAAAGAGCTTCTCAGCCAATTGGATTATGTCATTGATGAGCAACTATTAATCCAGTGGTTTCTTGCAGGTATATCATAGAAAATTCGTCGGCACATAAGTCTGGAGACATTCAAAACTTATGAAGATGTTCTTACTAAAGCTCTACAATTAGAAATGGATGAATTTATTCCAGTATACCCCACAAATCATAGACTAGAGGAACAACTTGATATCGTGCAAAAATCATTAAAAGAGCTAAACCTTAAGAGTCAAGATATCTGGTGCACGGAATGTTCAACGACTGGACATTCAAAAGACAACTGTCGATAGGATATCAACTGACAGGACATTTAATTTGTGCAAACAAAGTGTTTTTACGACATTTTCCAAGACCATGGCGATCACACGACAAAAGATTGTGCGTTTAACATGAAAAATGATAAATAATCTTGGTACGCTATCTATGAAACGAGGAATCACGCCATGGCCGACTGCCATATAAACCTAAAAAATTGACTAAACTATCACAGAGTGTACCAGACTAATGTAGTTGTACATAACAATGAACAATGAAACAATGCACAAAATGACAAGAATAATCAAAGATATGAAGGTCGTCAATACAAACGCCGCTTCAACAAAAGACGTGGAGGATATAGAAATTGAGGTTGATTCTCCGAGAATCGAGACAACCGACCACGCTGACCCATACAATGTTTCACATGTTACAAGGAAGGACACTGATATGCAGACTATCCATACAAGGACAGGACTAACCTAAAATTCTGTACTAGTTGTGGAGTAGGGGATCACTCATTAGAGGATTTTCCTACTATGCTTGAAAAAATAAATAAGAAGAAAAATGTTAATGTCTTGTCATGTGTGCAAAAACATGATATAATTAATACAAATAATTTGCATATAGTAACCCGACAAGGGACAAAAATTGGGAATGATAACCATGAATAAGCAAAACAAAACAAAAGAATGTTTATCCTGACCTAGTTAAAGAAGAACAAATATATAAAGATGCAACAAATGTATTTCAAGAATATTCTCGACAAGAAGAAGCTGATGACAACTGACATAACACAGTAAAAGAGTTAATACACTTAGTGCAAAAAGATAAAACAATATCTCAATTCATCAATTTACTGTATAAAATAAAACACAACAACAACACCAAAAAACAAACAAAGAGTATTTGCAGTCTAAACCAAAAAGATAAAAGTGATGCCGACCCACTTGTCGACTTGGAAATTGAAGGATACCATGTCCGACAAGTCATGCTTGATTTCGGATCACAGGTAAATATTATGACTCGAGATAGATGGAAATAGTTAGGCAGACCTCGATTATACAAGTTAGGCATATACCTGAAACTAGCCGACCAAGGCCTAATTGAACCTATTGGAGTCTGGAAAAATGTCAACACAACGATAAAAGGAATATCGACCAAAGTCAACTTTGAAATTATTGACCATAAGGAAGGATCCAACTCCTTCTCGGCATTAGTGGGTCGACCTTGGGGGGGAAAATTAAAGCCTCAATATCCTTAGACAAAGAAAGAATCAAATTAAAATGGAATGGACAAAAATTCATTGTACCTATTCATCCATCCCAAGGAGAACCTTAGATAGAACCAATTGATGAAGAAGTTGACATCCGACAACTATATCAGATACAGAATAATGAAGATTACACAGAACCTAATATATATGGTGAACTTTACTTAGGAAACCAAGACTTAGTAGGATATAATTCAGATGCATAACTATATGATTGGGAGGTTGAAAACTATGAAACAAAAGCAAGAGGATGCTGGACCATTCAAAAAGTATAGAAGAAACTAGTCAGACAATGCTTTGTAGTGTCCATCATCCCAAAAATATTTGAGAAGAAAACTAGGGAATATTCTACCTTGAAACCAAAAAATATAAATATCACAAAAATCCCAAGATATAAAGAAAGAGAATCACCAGTTATTCATGTAGAGAAAGTATCTAGGAACATTGGTGAGCATGGCCGACTACAAAGCTTAGTGGAAAATTTTACAGGACAAGTTGCTAGATGGTGGGACACCCATTAGTCAAGACTGTAGACATGGACAACAACTTCGACTTATTTTGTAGAAATATTTGAAGGGAAGAAGTTAAGAAACCAGGCTCAGATACCTATATTTACCCAAGGAAAAGATCTAGAAAACCACATAAATACATGTGGAAAAGAATGGAGAAGACTTGGATATAAAGATGAACGCACATGGCCACACCTATTCCTATCAAAACTCTCCGACTTACCAAACAAATGGTACAAAATGGAAGAAGCTCGAGGTGAAACATTCCTATGGAATGAACTCAAAAGAGAATTTTATCAAAGATTTCAACTTTGTACCCCAAAATGAGAATTTGGTCGAAACGACAAAACAGATCAAAGCATTTGTACAACAAAAAGAAAACAAAACCCTAAAACATGACCGACCGACAATAAAATGCAATAATATACAAACCAAGACAATTCCACAGTCAACAAGACTACAAATGGAAAATGAAAAGTCAGAAGGCAAAATATTTAGATGGAAATCAAAGCATGTCGAAACAACAAAACCAATTCGCACAATACTCAAAGTTGAGACAACCGACAAGGAAGACATCGATCGAATGACTGTAGCAGACTTTCCTGCTACATTTTCATAGTTTAAAGAAGGGATTCGACTAATCAATGAGACAAAAGCCCCTGAATGGTTAGATGCTAAAGTAAAAATCAAAGAAGTCGACATATTTAATGATGATCGACCAAAAATAGTAAAAATTGGAGACTACTGGAGTGAAGCACAGACAACAGAGATAGTAAACCTACTGAAAGAATTTCAGGATGTATTTGCTAGAGACTATAAGGATCTCAAAGGTCTAGTACATGAAATGGGTGAAATGATGATCGACATTAAACTTGATGTTTGACTTGTAAATAAAATACCATATAAACTAGCTCATAAATACAAAGAGATTGTTAAGAAAGAGATTGATAACATGCTTGCAGTAGGAATTATCTACCCTATTGACCAATTAGAATGGGCAAGTCCAATGGTGGTTCAAAAAAAGAAACATGATCCAACCAAGCTAAGGATCTGTGTCGACTTCAGAGAACTCAATAAAGTTACATTAACAGACCCATTTCCAACTCCTTATACAGACAAAATCTTAAATGAGGTCGCAGGACATTAATGCTACTCATTTACAGATGGATTCTCAGGTTATAATCAAGTACCAATAGCTAAAGAAGATCAGAAAAAGACAACATTCGTATGTGAATTTAGCTCATTTTCTTACAGGGTCATGCCTTTTGGACTTAAAAATGCACCTGCAGTCTTTTCAAGGATCATGGTTAAAACATTTCAGGAGTATATTTACAAAACAATGGCAGTATATTTCAATTATTGGAAAATATACTCTACACTGAAATACCATTGTAAATGGCTAAGGCTTATGTTGAAATGATGTCTACAAATCCAGTTATATTTGACCATCAAGAAGTGTATATTTCTGACCCCCATAGGGATATTGTTAGGACACATTGTTTGTAAAGAAGGCGTTAAAGTCAACTTCACAAAAATAAAAATCATCCTTGACTTAAAACCACCGATGAATCCAAAACAAGTCAGGGTACTACTTGGTCATACAGGATATTATAGAAAATTCATAAGACACTATTCAAATATAACATACCCACTAGAAGAACTACTAAGAGAGGATCAAGAGTTTGAATGGACATAGGAGTGCAACATATCATTTGAAAAACTAAAAATAAATCTATTTGAAGCACCCATCCTAAGGTTTCCAAACTGGTTGACCAAATTCCATGTACACATCGACGCATCAGGCCTAGCAATAGGAGCAATCCTAACTTGGCTAGGAGATGATGGAATGGACTACCCTATAGTTTACAGTAGAAAAAAACTAAATAAAGCTGAAAGAAACTATTCGACAACAGAAAGAGAAGCATTAGGAATGGTCTTCGCACTACACAAATATCGACATTACCTACTAGCTAATACATTTATTTTTTACACCGACCACCAAGCACTAAAATACGTCATAAATAAGCCTCTATACCATGGAATAATTTTTTGATGGCTACTTCTATTCCAAGAATTCAAATTCGAATTTGTCATCAAACCAAGTAAGTTAAATGTTGGTCCTGACCATCTATCTAGAATTGCACAGGAGAGGAACCGACAGGAGTCGAAGATGACTTACCGAATGCACATCTATTTCGAATAGAAGCAGTCCCAATAGAATTGGAGGAAATAACACAGTTCTTAGAAAATGGGCAAGCACCAGAAGGCATGAATATGAAGAAGAAATAGATCTTGGCCATGAAAGTTGCACCTGATAGCCTCATAAATGGATTCCTATATAAAATGGGTTTAGACGACATCCTCAGAAGGTGTGTATTGGAACATGAAAGAAATAATATTATGCATGAAGCACATTATGGACCCACTGGAGGACATTTCCAAGCAGACACAATTGCAAAGAAAATCCAACAATCAGGGTTGTGGTGGCCGACACTTTACAAAGACTGCAAAAATTTTGTAAGCCAATGTGACAGATGTCAATGACTGGGTTGACCCCTGCCTAGTACAGAAATTACCTTGATATCAGTAAACCCAAGTTTGACATTTGAAATTTGATCTATCGACTTCATAGGACCATTTACCATACCAGCAAAAAGAACAGGTGCACTGTACATAATAACTGCAATTGAGTACATAACCAAATGGGTAGAAGTAGAACCGATCGACACATGTTCCAGTAAGGTAGCTATTAAGTTTATCTATGAGAATATCATGACCAAATTTAGATGTCCTCTAACCCTAATTAGTGACCAGGGAACACACTTCATTAATAAAACTATTAAAACATTAACAGATTAGTTCCAAAATGACCACCGTCAGAGTACAACTTACCACCCTCAGTCGAATGGAGAAATTGAAGCATTTAGCAAAACATTAACAAAAGGATTAACAAAAATATGTAACACTGACAAGGATGACTGGGATGAAAAGATACCTGCAGTACTATGGGCATACAGAACAACATACAAGCGTTCAACCGACCAAACACCGTTTTGACTAGTTTATGGACAAGAAGCAGTAGTTCCACTACACTTTCGACAACAGACACCTATTATCGCAGAGATTTTACATGTCGATGTTGAAAAAGGAAGAAAGGAACGACTCCTGCAACTAAGTAAAATAGAAGAACACCGATTAATCACAATACAACATCAGGAAATCCAGAAACAACAACAAAAGGCATGGCAAGATCAAAACATAAAAAAAAACTTGTTGGTGGAAGACCTTGCCTTACTATACAATAGTCGAGTAAAAGGAAAACCCAAAAATATACATATAGAATGGATGGGACCCTATGTTGTCGAAGAGATACATGCCAATGGATTATTCTGACTAAGAACGTTACAAGGCATAGTATTTCGGAAACTTGTTAATGGTGCCCAACTAAAACGATACAGAAACTAAACAAGTTTGAAAAAAAAAACCCGACCATAAAGGTTAAATAAAAACTATAAAAATCTGAAAATCCAAGCGTTGGAGAAGAGAAAAAGCATAGAGGAAGCACTTAGAAGCACAATTTAAAATCAAATAGTGCTCAAAACAGCCAAATTACAAAATCAAGAGCGACAAGCACATCAGTGGGTGCAGTAAGCAATTCCAAGTTTAGAAAAATTAGACATCATCTGCCCACAGATGAAACAACTTTTTGAAACAGCAGAGGAAAAGGACTAGTTTATGAGTCCCAACATGGAAAGAATAGCAGAACTTTCCATTCAAGAAAAAATGTCGATATTATCAAGTCTAACTACATTAACCATCGACATCCAAAAAGTACTACAAAGTTGGACGAAATTCCAACATCAGCTAGCAGTAACAACTGAAGCAATTGTCAAAGTCTGTGTACAGAAGATACCAATCATCAGAATTCACAACCCATGAAGATCAAACATAGAAATAACTACTTAGAATAGACAAAGAAATTTTGGTACCTCCCTATTCTTGGGGACGAAGAAATGTTTTATTCGTGGGGGATATGTAGGAGGAGCAAGTCGGTAAAGCCGACTAGAACTTCAGCCGAATAAGTCGATCAATCGACTAATTAGAGATTAGGTCAGCCACATAAGTTCATGTCGGTTGACCGAACCAACAAGTATTTATTTGTAATTGTTTTGTAATCATATATACTAGGCTGTTGAGACAGATGAGAACGAGGTTCAGTTCTTTGTATTGTATGGACGCTTTCGTTATAATATAATCTAATATTCTGCCTACTTGTTCTTGTCTCTTGTTACTGCTATGTATGTATTCTTTTAATGTGTATTATTGGTAACCCTATGTGATCTATGAGATTACAACAATCACCCTTTTCCCATTGATTACAACCTTTTTAATGAAGAGACCTAGTCTCTGATAACCTTGGCAAGTCAATTTTTGGGGATGGATACAAATAAATACATCACAATGTTAGAGACAAGACCGCAGATCAATAACAAATATACAGTTAAATCATTAAAAAAGATGCAAAACACATTAAACAAATTACAGAGAGATGCAGATATAACATGGTTCACCTAAACAATGGGCTACATCCACACAGAAATTGGCAGTCCTTTTATTACCGTCTAGAAAGATGAAGGGATACAACTTGCAGCAATACCACTACACTTCCTCTTGATGCTGTCACAGTCTCTCTCACACAATCACAGAGGTTGTTTACAATGCTACAATACAATACAATACCATACATATCCGTATTACAATGCTTTTCTTTTATAGGGGAAATACCATGGGAAAATACTACGGTTAACCCAATACCATGGGTCCGTAAAAATGTTGGCCAACAAATATTCCAAATTTTGGAAACGAGTGTATAGTAAACCTGGGGTACAAACATAGCTGAATAATGTCTATGGTTCTGGAAGATCAGGTTCCACAACCAACAATATCCCACTTGGAGTCTGGTCATAGCAACTCCACCTCTGCTGCACTTGTTGGACTATGCTCTGGCCCTTAGACTTGGAAAATTGCTTATTTTCACCTTCATGCTTCAAGGCCAACAAAAACAAAGTAGGAACTCAGTTTCTCTCTAGTTACTCCCTTTGTCAACATGTCTACAGGATTCTAGCTAGTATGTATCTTTTCCAGCTTTAATAGTTCATCTAGAATATATATTATGAAGTGGTACTTGAGCTCTATATGTTTAGTCTTTGAATGAATGATTGAGTTCTTTGCAAGATGAATGGCACTTTGGCTGTCACTGTACAACCTGCTATTATCCTTCTTCTTACCCAATTCCTCCATGAACATCTGCAACCAAATCATCTCCTTACTAGCCTCTATAGCAGCAACATAAGCTGCTTTCATTGTTGAAAGTGAAACAACCTGTTGCAGTTTTGAAATCCAACTTACTGTTGTTCCACCCATAGTAAACACATACCCTGTGGTTCTCTTCCTTCTATATTTATCATCAGCCATATCTACATTAACATATCCCTATCGAATAGTGTCTAAACCTCCAAAACATAATGCATGAGAAGTGATACCTCTCAAATACATGAGAATTCACTGTACTGCTTTCCAATGCTCTTTACCTGGATTATTCATATACCTGCTCACAACTCCCACTGCATGTGCAATATCCGGTCTTGTGCACACCATGGCATACATCAAACTTCTAACGATGAATAGGGAATCCTGGACATGTAATCTATCTCTTTTTGTGTCTCTGGACACATCTCCTTACTTAGTATAAAATGGATGGCTAAAGGTGTACTAACTGGTTTTACACTCTGCATTCTAAACCTCTGTGAGACCTTTTCTATGTACTCACCTTGAGACAATGTCAATTTCCAATTTTTCCTATCTCTTATTATTCTCATACCAAGGATTTGCTTTGCAACACCCAAATCCTTCATCACAAATGATTTAGCTAGTTTTATTTTGAACACATTTATATCCTGCATGTTAGACCTTGCAACAAGCATGTCATCCACATACAATAAAAAGATAATATATCTCCCATAATGTAACCTCTTGAAATAAGCACAGTGGTCAGAATGACATCTATCATAACCTTGTTCTGTCATAAACTTATCAAATTTTAAATACCACTGCCTTGGAGCTTGCTTCAGGCCATACAAGATCTTCTTCAACCTGCAAACCAAATTCTCCTTCCCTTTAACCTCATACCCCTGTGGTTGCTGCATATAAATCTCTTCCTCCAAATCCCCATGGAGAAAGGTTTTTTTAACATCTAATTGTTCAAGATGCAATTATTATACTGCCACTGGACTTAAAATAGTTCTAATTGAATTCATTTTAACAACAGGAGAAAATAGTTCATCAAAGTATATACCTTTATTTTGTGCAAACCCCTTTACAACAAGTCTATCCTTCTACCTCTTCTTGCTTCCATTTTCTTCCTTCAACCTATAAACCCATTTATTCTACAATGCCTTTTTTTGTGCTGGCAACTTAACCAAATACCAAGTCTGGTTTCTTACCAATGAGTCCATCTCCTCATCCATGCCTTGCTCCCACTTCTTTCTAGTTTCTACCTGTATTGCTTCTTCATAACATTCTGCTTCAGCAGAATCAGTCATCAATAAATAATACAGTGAAGAAGAGACTCATTCAGGGGGTCTACTTAACCTGGTAGTTTTTCTTACAATTGCAGCATTTTCAGGTAACTCCTACTGTTCTTGACTTTCTAGTGCCTTTGGAACTTCATTTTCTTTGATTTCATCAAGCACTTTGTACTCTTTGTTTTGCTTTTCCAATTTCTTTCCACACAACTGATATTTGTACATAACCTTTTCATTGAATACCACATCTCTAATCCTAATGATTTTGTGATTTTCAAAATCCCATAAGCGATAACCAAAATCATCAACCCTATATCCAATAAAGGTACATTTCTTGGATTTAGCTCCAAGATTTGTTCTATCATCTTTATAAATATGGGCAACTGCTTCACAACCAAAAGTTCTCAGAAATGAGTATTTTACCTATTTACCTGTCCATGCCTCCTTTGGAATCCCATCATCCAAAGTGCTTGAAGGCCCTCTGTTTATTAAATAAACATCAATGTTTACAGCATCAACCCAAAACTGTAAGGGAAACCCTGCATGCAATCTCATACACCTTGCACGCTCCATGATCATTCTGTTCATCCTTTCTAACACACCATTTTATTGTGGTGTTCCAGGGCCTGTCTTCTCTCTGCGAATCCCATTGTGTGAACAATATCTATCAAACTCCTTGCTGCAGTACTCACCTCCATTATCAGATCTGAGACATTTCAACATTTTTCGTGTCTCATTCTCAGCCAAAGCTTTCCACTTCGTAAAAGTATCAAACACATTATATTTCTGTCTAATGTAATAAATCCAAGTTTTTCTAGTTGCATCATCAACAAAAGTAACATAATAACGAGAGCCACCAAGAGATTGTACTTGAGCTAGTCCCCATACATCTATATGGACAAGCTCTAAATTTTCACTCTTCTTTTGTTTCCCAACCCTGAGAAATCTAACTCTTTTTTTTTCTCCATAAACATAGTTCTCACAAAATTCCAAACTTAATTGCTTCAGATATGGAAGCAGTTTCCTTGAGTGAAGAATATGCATCCCCTTCTCAATCATGTCGCCAAGGCTATGATGCCACAATACCGCACCTGTTTCTATGGAAGCTACAGAGATAGAATAATAAATATTATGAAGACATAAATATAACGTACCTACCCTATCTCCTTTTTCTATTACCAGTGATCCTTTAGTGATATTCCACCACGTTTCTCCAAACATAGACAAACAATCTCTATCTCCTAACTGCCCTGTTGAGATCAGATTACTTTTCATAGAAGGAATTTTCCTTACATCCTTTAGAAACCATTCACTTCCATGATTTAAATTAATCTGTACCTTACCCTTTCCAACAATTTTACATGGCTCATCATCCCCCAATAAAACATGTCGAAAATCACCTTGAACATAATCATGAAAGAATTTCCTATGGGGTGTAGAATGACATGAATCCCCTGAATCTACTACCCAGTAATCACTAGTATTATCTAATGCAAGAATAAAAGAATATTGTAGCACATCACCTTCTACATTCTCTTCCTGAGTAGTCTCTTGCTGCCTCTTACATTTTTTCTTTGGTGCTCTGCAGTATTTCTTTAGATGTCCTTTCTTGCCACAGTTCCAACACTCTATTTTTCCAAATCTGGACTTGGATATTCCCTTTTTGTACTTGCTGCAATTTCCTAGGCTCCTTCCTCTCTCATTTTCTCTCCCTATTCTGTCCATGGTCAATGCATTACCTGATGTCTCACCTGTGCTTTCTCTTTGCATTTCCTCGCTAATAATAACACCAACAACATCATCAAACTTAAGAGTGTTTGAACTAGGGACATCGTTACTTAAGGCCATGACCAAGCTATTCTAGATTTCTAGAAATGAGCACAATATTAGAAGATCCCTAACCTCATCATCAAATTTCACTTTTACAGAACTTAACTGACTTGTAAGTGTTTTAAACTCATTTAAATGGTCAGCAACAGATCCACCTTCCAACACCTTCATATTAAATAAACACTTCATTAAAAATACCTTGTTGGAATGCGAGGGATTTTTTCATGTCCCAAATTTTACATTGGTTCACAATGGCCTAATCAAATTTTCCATATTCATTAGAGTTTGTCAAATTGATGCTAAGGGTCAAATAATTACCAAGGAGGAAAATTACTAGTTTCCTAGGTTGGGGGTGGAAGCTTTGGGATTTGGAATAAGGGGGACAATAAATGATGTTTTAACATTAGAATGGAATAAATATTTAATAAAGGAGATAAATAAATAAATATAAGGGAAAATCAAAGTGGCAATTGATCATGAAGACACATGGTGAATGTGGGATCCACACAAGCTAGATTTTCTCTGCCACAGAGCATCCTCCTCTTGTCATTTAGAATCCATAAGAAGAGAAAGGGTGTTGGGATGAGTTGTAAGGTCAATATACTTGGCATGAATCAATTCAGGTCGAATTGGAGTTTAAGAGTAACTCCCATGGAAGAGGAAGATGCATTTTGGAGTAAGTGAGACACTTGGACTAGATTCCCTAGATCTATGACAATAATGATGAATATGTTGATGTATTTGTAATTTCAGAATGTATTCACTTGTATATTTTCATGTATTGTACCCCAATGTTTATTCCGGGAAGTATCTATAATGTAATTGAGTCATGTCATGCCCCTATGTTCCTATCGGGAGGTTCTATAATGTAAACAAGTCATGTCAAGTCATTGTGGGAAACCCTCCTATTGATCAAGGGTTAAAGTCCCTGCAGTTGTGGAGCCCTAGGGTTATTAGAATCTCCTAGAGAAGTGGGACCTAGTGAGTCATTGTTAAGTTAGGAATTAGTATAAATAGAGAGTGTGCCTCTCTATTTATCACACACTCACTCACACTCAGTTGTACCGCATAGCTGAGGTAGAAGAAGTTGTTGGGGCTAGAAAGAAAGAGGCTACTGTTATCGGGAGATCATCTTACTGTTTTGGATTCTATCTCTGAGGAAGTTGCGGGGTTTTCTCCATTTATGGTTTCCCCAAGGAAAAACATTGTGTTCATTGTATCTTGTGTTTGATTGATGTACTTGTTATTATCTCAGTTAAAGATCCTAACATAATTATAGCTTGAATGATAAAATTCTAACATGGTATTAGAGCTAACCTGAGAAGAAGACACTGTGCAGCTGCGAAAACTAGGGATTCCTACTTTTTGGATCTCTCTCCACATATTTTCAGCAAAATAAGGTTGGACTGACTCTGCTCCCTAGGGTGCATCTTTCTGTCGAAGCAGAATCTAATTCTGAGCATTTTTAGTTTTTGACTCGACACTATTGCTGAAAATTAGGGATTTCCATAGAAGAGGAATTTTTGAGTGAGCCCACGCCTAGATTGATCTCCTCCTCAAAATCGAAGTTTAGAGATCAAGATCAAAGCATTTGGTTGGATAGAACTCTAGGAAATTCAAACACTAATCTGCTCCTAAACCAACACTGCAGAAATTCAGCTTCAGATCCAGTTTCAACATCTTGACCTGGTAATATCTAAATATTTTGTATTTCCATTTGAGGTTCTCAGTTAAGATGTCTCACCATACCAAGCTTGATGAAAATATTGAGGGAGATGATAACTTTCGATCTTGGAAGTATAGGATCTCCCTGGGGAAGAAAATGAGTTGGACTCCTACATCAATGAGGAGGTTTCAGTTCCAGAGGGAGATGAGGCTAAGGCCTTACACATGAAGAAGTTGGTTATGGCTAAGAGGATTATTGCTGCTTCAATTAAGGATCACCTCATACCATAGGTGTCCTCCATAAAAACACTTAAAGCTATGTTTGATGCCCTAACCAAACTGTTTGAAGGAAAGAACATAAACCGAAAAATGACTTTGAGGAACCAGTTGAAGAATGTGAAGATTCAGAATGCGGAGAGCATACAGTCTTACTTCACAAGGGTCTCACAGATCAAAGAAAAACTTGAAGCACTGGATGAAGAAGTGGATAATGTAGATATTGTAATAACTACCTTGAATGGTCTCCCTGGATCACGAGACTCCTTTATTCAAGGGATCTGTGCCAGAAAGAAGCTAGTCAAATTTAGCAAACTATGGGAAGAATGATCTCAAGAAGAAGCTCGGATAGCAGTTCGAGAAGAAAATATGGGAAGTGAAAATAAAGCTCTCATAGTACACTCCAAGAAAAGAAAAAGAATTTCTCATCACGCTAGAGGTAAGCATTTCTATAAAAGTAACAATAGAAAAGATTTGTGTAGAATCAGATGTTATACATGAGATGAAGTAGGACACTTTGCAAAATATTGTCCTAGAAATAAAATTAAGAATAAGGGAAACAAGAGAAGACATCATGCTCATGCTATAGAGGATGATGAACCTTCCTCAAAGAGAATCAGACAAGAAAGTGATGATTCTTCAAGTGATGAAGAATATGTCTTTATTTTCTCTCTCACGGGAAACATCACACATGGAAGCAATTATTGGCTTATAGACAGTGGGGCTTCCAAACAAATGACAGGATTCAAAGAGTCTTTTGTAAGACTATCAGAACATGAATCACCCCACAAGGTGAAACTTGGAGATGACTACCCATATACAAAAAAAGGTAGTGGGGAATCCTCTTATAAGATAGAATCTTGAAAGTCTATGAAGATGAAGGATGTATTGTTTGTACCAAGACTTAAGGAGAACCTCCTCTCCATACCTACATTAGATGCAAAAGGCATGAGGGTTGCATTTGTAGAATTTCAAGTTCTCATGTGGCCAAAGGGAAAGACTTTTGATGATGCAGTAGTGATTGGGGAACAAGAGGGAGGCCTATACAAATTGAAGGGCCATTCAGAACAAGCTTTGATCCATGACATAGTAGAGCCAAATGAAATTTGGCATAGAAGGTTTGCACATGTGCACTACAAAGCACTACCACTTGCAAGAAAAGATGTTGAAGGTCTTCTAGAAATTCAGGAAAAACATGATGGTGTCTGCAAAGGATGTGCAAAAGGAAAGAACACCAAGAAGACATTTCCAAGTAGAGAGAGCAAGAAAAAAGGAATCTTGGAAATCATTCACTCCGATGTATGCGGTCAAATGTCATCAAGTTCACTAAGAGGGTCTGTATAGTATGTTTCTTTTATTGATGATTTTTCTAGGAAGACATGGATTTACTTCGTGAAGAAAAAAGATGAAGTATTCAGCAAGTTCAAGAAATTCAAAGCCTTGATTGAGAACCACACTGAAAAGAATATCAAGAATTTTCGATCAGATAATGGTGGAGTATTCACATCAAATGAATTCAAAGATTTATGCAAATATTCAGGGATTAAGAGGGAGTTAACTACTCCATATAATCCACAATAGAATGGGGTTGCAGAAAGGAAGAATAGAACGATCATGGAAGCTGCAAGGGCTATGATTCATGATCAAGATCTTCCCATGCATCTATGGGAAGAAGCTACCAGAACAATAGTGTATGTACAGAACCATACTCCACATAGAGTACTCAAGAACAAGACACCTGAAGAAGTCTTTTCCGGCAATAAACCAGAACTCAGCCATCTCAGAATATTCCTCTGTCTAGTGTACATCCACATTATGAAAGAAAAGAGGACAAAGTTAGATCCTTCAGGAAAGAAGGGTATATTTGTGGGATACTATGAAAGCTCAAAAGCTTACAGAATATACTTCCCAGGATTCAATAAGATAGACATTAGTAGGGATGTAACATTTAACGAAGACTCAACTTACAACAAATCCAGAAAGAGACTTGCTGAAGAACCTAAAGAAACAGAAGTACCCAGAATTCATGACACAATCATGAACAAATAAATTCAAGAAGAAGATCAAGAATTTGAAGAACCTTAAGAACCTGTAGATCCACCTCAAGAGAAGAATCCTCACAAGAGGAAACCTGCTTGGGTACAAGAAGCTATCCAAGGTGAAGAAAGATATGGGGCTCAAGAAGAGAATCACAGAGAAAGAAAGAGGACCAGGTCCTGCTCAAGGTATGTAGCATTATTATGTGATTTCATCGATAAAGAACCTTCCAACTATTAAGAAGCAACAAAAATTAAATAATGAAAGGATGCTATGATCGAAGAGTATCGATCGATCATGAAGAATGATTTTTGGAATGTTGTCCCAAGACCAAAAAGGAAGTCCATTGTAACTTCCAAATGGATCTACAAGATCAAGCATGCTGCAGATGGTAGCATAGAGAAATATAAAGCAAGATTTGTGGCTCATGGCTTCTCCCAGAAAGAAAGAATAGATTACGAATAAAATTTTGCACCTGTAGCCAGATACACTTCCATCAGATCAGTACTTGTTCTAGCTGTAGTGATGAAATGGAAGATACACCAGATGGATGTCAAGACTTCCTTCTTAAATGGTGTAGTAGAAGAGGAAGTGTATGTGGAGCAACCACTTGGTTTTGAGACACATGATAGGGAGTCTCATGTGTGTAGATTGAAGAAAGCCTTGTACGGTTTGAAACAGGCACCTAGGACATGGTACGACAGAATTGATAGCTTTCTATCCAGTTTGGGCTTTACCAAGAGTAAAGAAGATTCCAACCTTTACTATAAGGTTGAAGATGGTAACCTAGTGATACTCCTACTGTATGTAGATGATTTGTTTGTAACAGGTATGGATGGGTTGATTGCTGATACGAAGAGGAAGCTTGCTTTCGAGTTTGAAATGAAAAACTTGGGTATCATGCACTATTTTCTAGGCATGGAGGTGTTGCAGAATGCAGATGGAATTTCCCTAGGGAAAAGGAAATATATGGTAGAGATCCTGAAGAGATTCAGGATGATGGACTGCAAGGCCATGACCACACTAATGGCATCAAACCTAAAGCTATTGAGTGATGCTTCATCAGTAGCGGTTGATGCTATGATGTATCGTCAGATGATTGGGTCCTTGATGTACTTGACAAACACGAGACCAGATATTTGATTTGCTGTGAACACCTTGAGCCAATTCCTGACAGATCCGAGACATGTTCACTTGATTGCTGCAAAGCATATTCTGAGGTACCTGAGGGGTACAGTTGATTATGGGCTCAAGTATGAGGTGAATCAAAAGATTAACCTGGAAGGTTATGTTGATTCATATTGGGCAGGCAGTGCCATCGATAGGAAGAGCACTTCAGGGTGTTTCTTTAGTATGGGATCAGGTGTGATACATTAGAGGAAATTTCAACTCAAAATGGGCCTTTTAACTTTAACTCAAATTCCATGTCATCATGTGTTAGCCAATGAAATTGATTTAAATTTGAAATACCATATAGGTCTTAAACACCTTTTTAATATAAATTTGGGGATAGGTATCATAAAAAAAACTACATTTTTTGTTTGTATTTTCAACATATCTCCTCATGTTTTTACTCAAATTTCTATCGGGAGAGCTCATTGGATGTGGAATTAAATTCCACATCCAGCGAGTACCCACTCAACATAATTTTTACAGACCCCACTACCCCAAAAACAAGAAATACCTGAAAAAATGTGATGATGATGTCATCATCATGTTTTTTCAGGTATTTCTTGTTTTTGGAGTTGAAAATGCAAACAAAAGGGTAGTTTTTTCTTTTCTTCCAACAAAATTAATAAATATTATTTTATTAATTTTTTTTAGGAGGCCTATTTTGAGTTGAAATTTCCTCTAATGTCTTGTTTTAGTAGGAAGCAATCTTGTGTGACACTGAGTACAGCTAAATCAGAGTATGTTGCAGCTTGTTCAGCTAGTTGTGAGGTAGTATGGCTGAGGAAGCTACTGTCTAATTTATTTGATCTCCAGTTAGATGCTGCATGTATATATTGCGACAACTGGAGTTGTGTGAAGTTGTCAGAGAAACTGTTGTTCCATGACAATTCAAAGCATATCGAGATTAAGTATCACTATATCAAGGATATGGTGCAGAGAGGAGCAATGAAGCTTTAGTATGTTGCAACGGACGAACATATAGTTGATGTGTTAACGAAGCCATTGGCTAGAGTGAAGTTTGAGCACTTCAGGGAGAAGATTGGTGTTCTCCAGATCTAGGTTCCTTCTAAGGGGAAGTGATGAGTCCATGATCCATTTTGACATGGTGAGAGGATTTGTTCTTTCCATGGTCAGATGTAAGGGCTGAGCCATTCTGTCATGGTGAGAGGATTGGTTCCTTCCATGTCAGATATGAGTGCTTATCCATTTTGATGTGACTATAGGATTGGTTTCGACATGATTAGATATAAGGGATATTTCCATTCTCTGAATCAAGGTACCTGGTCAGTTACTAGAAATCCTTAGCCTAGGGCCGAGGGCCATTCTGATGTGACTGTAGGATTGGTTCCTACATGACTAGATGTAAGTGCAGTGCCTTTCCATAGATGATAGTAGTTGTGTCATATCATGCTGGTGGATTTGAGTGTCGAGCCTTTCCACAGATGATGGTAGTCCTATCATGTTGGTGGATGTGAGTGCTGAGCCTTTTCACAGATGGTAGTAGGTGTGTCCTACCATGCTGGTGATTGTAAGTTCTTTTCCTTTCCACAGATGGTAGTAGGTGTGTCCTACCATGCTGGTGGATGTGAGTGCCGTGCCTTTTCAAATATGATAGTAGTTGTGTCCTATCATGTTGGTGATTGTAAGTGCTGTGACTTTCCACAGATGGTAGTAGGTGTGTCCTACCATGCTGGTGGATGCGGGTGCCATGCCTTTTCATAGATGATAGTAGTTATGTACTATCATGCTGGTGAATGTAAGTGCTGTGCCTTTCTGACATGGTGTTGGATGTGTTCCTCTCATGGTTAGATTTTAGTGCTGGCCCTTCTGACTTAGGGTCAGATATAAGCACTAAAGAAGACCTACATGGAGGCTAGGACTACAACTAGCATGAAAAGGGGCTATCTCTGTAGAACTTCCTGTGACGAGAAGAATCGGGAGATAACACCTATGATGTTGAACCAGCGATGATCTAGATCGAGTGATGATCCAGATCCAACAGTGATGATCTATATCGACTAATGATCCAAATCCAGTGATGATGATCTATATTGAGTGATGATCTAGATCCAGTGATGATGATCCAGATTGAGTGATGATCTAGATACAAGATGAAGATGGCTTGAAGATGAATATGACTTGAAGATGAAGATGCCAAGATGATCCAGTTGATACAGAGAAGAAGACCAATGCTACCAAATTGTGTCGAGAGAATACCTTCCTAGTTAAGAGGGAGTGTTGATGTATTTGTAACTTCAGAATGTATTCACTTGTATATTTTCATGTATTGTACCCCGATGTTTATTCTGGGAAGTATCTATAGTATAATTGAGTCATTTCATGCCCTGATGTTCCTATTGGGAGGTTCTATAATGTAAACAAGTCATGTCAAGTCATTGTGGGTAACCCTCTTATTGATCAAGGGTTAAAGTTGCCATAATTATGGGGCCCTAGGGTTATTAGAATCTCCTAGAGAATTTGTCCCTAGTGAGTCATTGTTAAGTTGGGAATTAGTATAAATAGAGAGTGAGCCTCTCTATTTATCACACACTCACTCACACTCAGTTGTAGCACATAGCTGAGGAAGAAGAAGTTGCTGGGGCTAGAAAGAAAGAGGCTACTGCTGTCGGGAGATCATCTTACTGTTTTGGGGTTTTACTTTGGTGCTGATTCTATCTCTGAGGAAGTTGCCATGTTTTATCCATTTATGGTTTCCCCTAGGAAAAAAATTGTGTTCATTGTCTCTTATGTTTGATTGCTATACTTGTTATTCACTCAGTTAAATATCCTAACATAATGCTAGATTGAATGATAAAATTCTAACAGAAGATGCTATGAAACCTACAACACAAATCAGATCTGAAGCCTGACATATGACATATCTGATATTTCAAGTCAAAATAGATCATCCAAGAGGTTTCTGATGTGATTTGGGGAAGCTCAATGGGTTCTTACTCAAATTGGGGGAAGATGGAAGGCTAGGAAAGGGAGGACAGATGGCAAATCTTGAGCCCACACCAAAATTCGAATTGGATTGATTTTGTGGATGGATTGGTAACCTTATAAGGCTAAGTATGCTTATAAAACATAGTATTCAACCAAGATAATATCTTTTGTTCATTTGAGAAATTGTCATTTGTGGATTGTGAGAGCTAGTGGATGACTAGTTTTCTTTCCTTGGCCAATTTCGAGGGTGAAATATTCCCATCCAAGTTGGTGTTTGGAGAGGACACTCAAGTATTTCATGGAGCTTTAATGGAGTTTTATTTTTAGTTTTAATATACATGGAATCTCATGGTTCCTTCTATTGCAGCACTTTCCTCTCAGCCATTTCTAGTTTTTATTGCATATTCTTGCTCATAGAGGGATTGCTCTTTGGGTGAGCTATTGATATCTTTGGGGAAGATTATAATTCCCATTATATTATTTTATGATTTATATGTTCTGTATTTCACTTTCATAATACTCTTAGGTTGAAATACCCAAAATAATTCATGTAAAAATGTTGAACAATGAAGAAATAGTGCCATTTCCCCACTATATCATTGTGAACCATTGTAATGATGATGATTTAAAATTGTGAGAGAATTTAATTGTCCATTTATGATTGTAGTCAGTTCAATATGATATTTTATTCATTCTCATAAATTTTCAAGTTGAAATTACGAAGAGTTGTATTTCAAAATGACTTTTAATGAGCAAACAATGACCATTTCCACTCTATTTTGATATATGGCATGGCAATGATTATTATTTCAAATGGAGGAATGTATATCTGATAAATTTATTATGAATTTAATTTAATTAATTTTTATTTCAATTTTCATGTTCAATACTTAAGCATTGGAACCCATTCTACTCATTTTGATTGCATTGGGAGAAGATTTGGTGCATTTTCCCTAAGGGTCAAAATTGTGATTTGGGAGCTGTTTTGGAAAGAGTCATAAAAACCTATATAAACTGAACCATGATGCATATGAGAATTTAAAAATATCCCTTACACATCCCCTTCGTCTTTTCATAAATTATAGTGACTTTTGGACCATTTGAGAATCCATTTCCGGCAATTACCCAAGGGGAATTGGAGCCCCAATTTGCTAGTAAAGACTCCTACTTTGAAAAGAACATTAAAAAAGTTTTAAGAAGTAATTGGGGGGGCATAAAAAATACTTAGACATCATATTTAATTTCTATTATCATTCATGTACCTTATTAGAAAATTTGGGAGCGTTTGGGTCAATTTGGAGGTCTAGACATCAAAACTAGTTAAGGTCGAAATTGGAGAAAACGTGGACAAATTGGTCATTTAATAAAATTCCAAAAAGGGAAATTACAGTGGTTTAAGAGCATGATATTTTCACTTGATGTAGTCTTATATTTCTGAGTACAAGAATTCAGGGACCACCATTAGACATTGAAACCCAAAAGTGTTTTTGTTGAAGAGGAAACTATGACTAGGGATGAAAAGGGAACCTCATATGATGGTGAGGACCATATAAAATTCATGGAACCTATATTTGAAGACATGACCAAGAATATTATGAAAGGATTCTAATTTTTGGCTATCCAAGTTTGGATAAAATATATTTATTTTAATAAAACCAAGGGGAAAAATGTATCAACTTGCTTAAAGGAGCAAAAGGAGGAGACCCATGAACCACCTAGTTCTGAAATAGGTGAAGTAGAAGAAGTAGTGCATGAAGAGGATCAAAATTCATTCCAAGTGAATCTGAAAAATACGAAGAGAAATCACACGAGTATGAAGAAGTTTTGATTTAAAATACTGAATATCATTTCGAGACACATTCTACCTTGGAAATGAAACAAAGAGAATCTACTGATGGATGCTTGAACTATGAATGAGTACTTACTGATGGGTTTTCACAACTCTATGTTGGTGACATAGAGATAATATTTCAAAATTTTTCTGCAATCCAAATTTATAGTAAAAATGAAAATGAAGACCTTGTAGTAGTTGAAGAAGAAACACGATCAACTTCCTCATCACCACTTGAGCTTCATGAATTTGGTCCAATAAAGAAGGAAGAAGATGAGGAGGTTCATTTGCAAGAGCCTCATTTTCTTGAAGGGTGTTTAAATATTAATGAAAAGATAATCTAATATTCCCTTAGAATACTTCGTGACACTCAATCATTAGTGTCAAATTCTTGTTGGAGAGCTACTTCATTGGAGGAAACATCCTTCCTTGAATACATGGAGAAGATTCAAAGAGCAATGTACCACATCAAAGGTAATTTCATGTCTTTTATTTTTGATAGAAACCATTTGTTTGAGATTAATGAATTGTTACATGATGCATACTTGAAGAATAATGAGGATAATCATAATCTCACAATTTAAAATGAGCAACTTCTTGAAAAGTTGCAAGATACGTGTTTTTCCTCTTATGTTTCAGATTGTCAAATGGTAGATTGTTTGGAGGATTCTCATGACATGGTGGATCACGAGAAAATTAGAAACTTGAATGTTCTTGATGTGTTTGAAGATGAACTTGAAGATATACAAACACTTTATGTGGTGGAATAAGAACCTAAATGGTCTCTTGATGAAGGTTATGCAATTTTTAAAGAAGAGCATGATTCCTCTACATTGGAACCAATCTGTGACAAATGTTTCACACTTTTTAAGGAGCTACATGATAATACCCATATGGATCCTTCCCATGATTAAAATTCTATACTTGTTTATCTTTTGGGTGGGTTAGTTCATTCTCCTACATCCTACAATTCCATGTTTTGCAGCATTAGTCTAAATGAAGTATGGGTGAAAGGGTTCTTTTTGATGGTGCCACATGAGGAGTATGGAACTCCTAGATTTTACTTTTTATGATGACATGGTTGGAGCACATTATTATTCACATTTTAAGTAGAATTATTTTTTACTTTATGATGATGCACATCTACATGGATGCACCTATGATATGCATTTGAGTCACTTGAAGACTCATGGTTTCTCTTGCTCAACACTTGGTTCATTTGATGTTGGAGGAAGTTCATCCAACACCGAGGTGAATAGATTTATGAATGGAGAAATTTTTTGTTGCTAGACACATAATTTGTTATATATTTATGATTCTCTCATTCATGGATGTATGGGTGAGACTTCTATGAGTCAATTGAGGCCAGGCTTGTTTTTTTGCTCATTATTTGGTTCAGATTTCAGTGGAGGTGCTTCATTCACTCCTTGGACGAAAGAACACATGGCTGATTATATTGATGCACATTATATATCTTTGGAGAAGAATTATGGGACATGGTATCCTCACCTATGTCATTGGAGCATATTTGATTGGTCACTTCAAGCTTGTATGTACTTGGAAAATGGTGGTCTACTTACTTGGAGGTATAAGCACTTTCAGGATTTTTGATAAGGAACCTCTTTGATGTGCATATTTATTATGTTTTTATGTACTTTGATGATATACATTATGTAGTCATGATGTTTGGAATAATTCATACAAGAAAATGGGATCCTGGAATTCTCTTTCCTCATGGTATGGGTTGGAGAGTAGTCTTAATTGTTGGAGTGCAATACAAGCAATGGGACCCTGGGATATTTTTTTAGTCCCATTGATTTCAATTTTTTTGGGAAACAAGCAGTATGGCAGATGGATTACCCACTTAATAAAGTGATTTTAATCAGAGTAGTGCAGAAGCAAGCATGGTGGTTCCTCTCTAAAATCTCCATGGAATCTCAAAGACTCAAAGTTGGGCAACTCAGTGGAAACTTCAAAGAATCATACAGAAAGCAGGTTCTTCAACACCCATGTTTGAAATTGCTTGAGGACAAGGAATATTGGGAAGGGAGGATTTTTCATGTCCAAAATTTTGCATTGGGTCACAATGGCCCAATCAAATTTTCCATATTCATTAGAGTTTGTCAAATTGATGCTAAGGGTCAAATAGTTTCAAGGAGGAAAATTACTAGCTTCCTAGGTTGGGGGTGGAAGCTTTGGGATTTGGAATAATGGGGACAATAAATGATGTTTGAAAATTATAATGGAAGAAATATTTAATAAAGGAGATAAACAAATAAATACAAGGGAAAATCAAAGTGGCAATTGATCATTAAGACACATGGAGAATGTGGGACCCACACAAGCTATAATTTCTATGCCACATGACATCTTCCTCTTGTCATTTCGAATCCATAAGAAGAATAAGGGTATTCATATGAGTTTTAATGTAAATATACTTGTAATGAATCAATTAAGGTAGAATTGGAGTGGAAGAGAAACTCCCATGGAAGAGGAAGAGGAATTTTGGAGCTAGTGAGACACTTGGACTAGATTCCCTAGCTCTATGACAACAATGATGAAGATGCTATGACACCTATGACAAAAATCAGATATGAAGGATGAAATATGACATATATAACATTTCAGGTCAAAATATAGAATCCAAGAGGTCTCTCATGTGATTTGGGGAAGCTCAATGGGTTCCTACTCAAATTGGGGGAAAATGGAAAGTTGGGAAAGGGAGGACAGATGGCAAAACCTGAGCCCACACCCAAATTCGAATTGTCCTTAGTTTGTGGATGGATTGGTAACCTTAGAAGGATAAGTTTGTTTATAAAATACATGAATAAACCAAGAAAATATATTTTTTTCATTTGATAAATTGTCGTTTGTGGATTGTGAGTGCTAGTGGATGACTAGTTTTCTTGCCTTGGCCAATTTCGAGGGTGAAAGATTCCCATCCAAGTTAGTGTTTGAAGAGGCCACTCAGGTATTTCATAGAGATTTAATGGATTTTTATTTGTAGGTGTAAGCTATAGGGAATATCATGGTTCCTTCTATTGCAATACTTTCTCTCAACCTTTTCCAGTTTTTATTGCATATTCTTGCTCATGGAGGGATTGTGCTTTGGGTGAGATATTGATATCTTTGGGGAAGATTATAATGTCCATTGTCTTATGTTCTGATGTGTATTCACTGTATTTCATGTTCATAAGACTCCTAGTTCTAAATACCCAAAATAATTCATGTAAAAATGTTGAACAATGAAGAAATAGTGCCATTTCCCCACTACCTTGTTATGAACCATTGTAATGCTGATGATTTTGAATTGAGAGAGCCTTTAATTGTAAATTTCTGATTGTAATAATTCTGATTGTAAATATCTAATTGTAATCAGTTAAATATGATATGTTATTCATTCTCATAAATTTCCAATTCAAAATTCCCAAGAGTTGTATGTCAAAATGACTTTTAATGAGCAAACAATGACCATTTCCACTCTATTTTGATATATGCCATGGTAATGATTATTATTTAGAATGGAGGAATTTATATATTATAAATGGGATATAATTAATGTGTATTTCAAGTCTCATGTTCAATACTTATGCATTGGATTCCATTCTACTTATTTTTATTGCATTGGGAGAAGATTTGGTGCATTTCCCCCATGGGTCGAAATTATGATTTGGGAGTTGTTTTGGAAAGAGTAATAACAGACTATATAAACTGAACCATGTTGTATATGAGACATTAAAAAATTCCTTTACAAATCCCCTACCTCCATTCGTAAATTTGAGTGACTTTGGGAGTCCAGCAATTACCCAGGGGGAATTGGAGCCCCAATTTGCTAGTAAAGACTCCTACTTTGAACAGAATATTAAAAAAGTTTGCAGAAGTACTTTGTGGGTCATAAAACATACCTTAAAATAATATTTAATTTATATTATAATTCATGTACCTTATTAGAAAATTTGGGAGTATTTGGGTCAATTTGGAGGTCTAGACATCAAAACTAGTTAAGGTCAAAATTGGGGGAAAAATGGAAAAATTGGTCATTTAATAAAATTCCAAAAAGGGAAATTACAGTTTTTCGTAGAGATTAACCAATGCGCTCATCACACCCTCTATTTTTTCTTTCTTTATAAATATTGAAATCCACCAAGGACGCCAGGCACAACCGTATTCTTCCCAGTGCATTTCTATCAAGAAACTCCCATTCTTCATCCTTCATAGTCACCGACTGTTTTTATTTTATTCCCAATGGTAGGTACATATCCTTCTGGTATAGACAGTCCTCCATTTTCAACTTCCATAATTTATATTTTTGGCCATTAAATTTCTTTACCGTAAACTTTCCCTCTTCTTCCATTGCTCCCTCTCAAACCAAGAACCCTTCTTTCCTGTGAGTTTACCAGCCAAATAGACCTTTTAGATATGATACCAATTGTTAGAAACATGATCACAGAGCAATAACATATATACACTTAAATAATTAAACAATATGCAAAACACATTAAACACATTACAGAGAGACACAGATATAACATGGTTCACCCAAACGATGGGCTACGCCCACACAAAAATTGCCAATCCTTTTATTACCATCTAGAAAGATGAAGGGATACAACCTGCAGCAATACCGTTGCACTTCCTCTTCACACTCTCATAGTCTCTCTCACACTATCAGATATATTTTCTACAATGCTACAATACAAAACAATACCATACACATCCGCATTACAATGCTTTTATTTTAGAGGGGAAATACCATGGGAAAATACTACGGTTAACCCAATACCATGGGTCTGTAAAAATGTTGGCCAACAAACATCTTAAAGTTTGTGAATGAGTGTACAATAAACCCGGGGTACAAACACAGCTGAATAATATCTATGGATCTAGAATATCAGGCTCCACAACCAACATAAAAACCCTTGTTGAGTCTAATGTGTTGATGTATTTGTAACTTCGGAATGTATTCATCTATGTAACTTATGTGTTGTAACCTGATGTTTATTCCGGGATGTATCTATTATGTAATTGAGTCATGTTTTCATGCCCCGATGTTCCGATCAGGAGGATCTGTTATGTAAACAAGTCATGTCAAGTCATAGTGGGTAACCCTCCAATTGTCTAAGGGTTAAATTCCCCGCAGTTCCGAGGCACTAGGGTTATTAGACTCTCCTAGTAGAGGTCGGCCCTAATAGGTTTTAGTCATGCCAAGATTAGTATAAATAGAGAACATGAGTCTCTATTTATCACACAACTCATCCACACTCAAGTGTAGTGCATAGTTGAGGAAGGAGAAGACACTGGGGCTAGACAAGAAGAAGATTACTACTATCAAGATATCACTTACTGTTTTGGGATTTTCTATTTTGGTGTTGATTCTATCTGTGAGGAAGTTGCAGGGTTTTCTTCTTTATGGTTTCCTTGAGGAAAAACACTGTGTTCATTGTCTCTTGTGTTTGATTACTGTGCTTGTTATTCTCTCAGTTAAAGATCCTAATAATGCTAGATTAATGCTGAAAAACTAACATGGTATCAGAGCTAACCTGAGAAGAAGACACTGTGTAGCTGCGGGAACTAGGGATTCCTAGTTTGTGGATCTTCCTCCACATATTTTCAGCAAAAGTAAGGTGGAATAACTCTCCTCCCTAGGGCGCATCTTTCTGTCAAAGCATAATCCAATTATGAGGTTTTTCCGTTTTGGACCTGTCACTGCTGTCAGAAATTAGGGCTTTTCACAGAAGAGGAATTTTTCAGTGAGCCCAGGCCTGGATTGATATCCTCCCCAAAATCGAAGTTAGGGACAAATTTCAAGGCATTTGGGTGAAGAGAACTCCGAAAATGCAAAACCCTAATTTGCTCCTAATCCAGTACTGCAGGATTTCAGCTCAAGTTTCAGATCCGACATCTTGAACCTGGTAAGATTTAAAATATTTTATATTTCCATTTGAGGTTCTTAGTTAATATGTCTCATCATACCAAGCTTGACAAAAATCTTGAGGGAGTTGATAACTTCTGAGCCTAGAAGTATAGGATCTCGCTGGTCCTAGAAGAAAATGAGTTAGACTCCTACATCCATGAGGAGGTTCTATTTCCAGAGGGAGATGAGGCAAAGGCCTTACATAAGAAGAAGATGGTTATGGAAAAGAGGATCATTGTTGATTCTGTCAAGGATCACCTTATCCCATAGGTGTCCTCTCTCAAGACACCTAAAGCTATGTTTGATTCCCTAACCAAATTGTTTGAAGGAAAGAACATAAACTGAAAGATGACTCTGAGAAATCAACTGAAGAATGTGAAGATCTAGAATGCAGAGACTATCCAGTCTTACTTCATAAGGGTTTCTCAGATCAAGGAAAAATTAGAAGCTGTAGATGAAGAAGTGGAGAATGCAGAAATTGTGATGACCACCTTGAATGTTCTCCCTAGGACATGTGACTCTTTCATTCAAGGGATCTGTGCTAGAAAGAAGTTAGTCAAGTTCAGCAGACTGTGGGAAGAATGTTCTCAAGAAGAAGCTCAGATAGCAGATCGAGAAGAGAATATGGGAAGTGAATATGAAGCTCTCATAGTACAATGCAAGAAATCCAGATCCAGCCATCACAGAAGTAAGTACTCTCATCACAAGAACAACCCTAGAAATCCTAGAGATAGGTCTAAATACATTTGCTATACATGTGATGAAAAAGGACACTTTGCTAGAGATTGTCCTAAGAACAAAATTACCTCTCACAAGAATAAGGGAAGCAAGAAAAGACATCATGCTCATGCTGCAGAGGATGATGAACCATCCAAGAAGAGATCCAGATATGAAAGTGAAGATTATTCAAGCGAGGATGAATATGTTCTGATTTCTGCTCTCACAGGTAACATTACTCATGGAAGTAATGATTAGCTTATTGATAGTGGGGACTCCAAACATATGACTGGATTCAAGGAATCCTTTGTGAAGCTCTCAGAACACAAATCACCTCACAAGATGAATCTAGGAGATGACTACCAATATCCAATAAAAGGTAGTGGAGAATCTTCCTATAAACTAGACTCTGGTAAGTCTCTAACAATGAAGGAAGTAATGTTTGCGCTAGGACTCAAGAATAACCTTCTCTACATATCAGCATTAGATGCAAAATGAATGAGGGTTGCGTTCATAGATGGTCAAGTCATCATGTGTCCAAAAGGAAAGACTATTGATGATTCATTAGTGATTGGAGAACAAGAAGGAGGCTTTTACAAATTGAAGGGCCATCTAGAACAAGCCTTGGTCCATGACATAGTAGATCCAAGTGAACTTTGGCATAGAAGGCTTGCACATGTGCATTACAAAGCACTACCTCTTGCAAGCAAAGTTGTTGAAGGTCTTCCAGAAATGCAAGCAAAACATGATGGGGTCTGCAAAGGATGTGCGAAAGGGAAGAACACAAAGAAGACATTTCCAAGTAGCGAAAGCAAGGCAAAAGGAATCTTGGAAATCATCCACTCCGATGTATGTGGTCCTATGTCATCAAGCTCACTAAGTGGGTATGCATATTATGTTTCTGTTATTGATTATTTTTCGAGGAAGACATGGGTTTACTTCATGAAGAACAAAGATGAAGTATTCAGCAAATTCAAGGAATTCAAAGCCTTGATCGAGAACCATACTGAAAAGAAGATCAAGACTTTACGATCAGATAATGGAAGAGAATTCACTTCAAATGAATTCCAAGAGCTATGTAAAAAATCAGGGATTAAGAGGGAGTTGTCCACTTCTTACAATCCTCAACAGAATGGGATTGTGGAACAGAAGAATAGAACTATCATGGAAGCTGCAAGAGCTATGCTTCATGATCAAGATCTTCCTATGCATCTTTGGGTGGAAGCTGCTAGAAAAGCGGTGTATGTATAGAACCATACTCCACATAGAGTACTTGAGAACAAGACTCTTGAAGAAGTCTTCTTCGACAAGAAACTAGAAATCAACCATCTCAGAATATTCAGCTATCCTGTGTACATAGACATTCCAAAAGAAAAGAGAACAAAATTAGATCCGTCAGGAAAGAAGGGCATATTTGTGGGATACTCCGAAAGCTCGAAGGCTTACAGAATCTATTTCCTAGGATACAAGAAGATTGACATTAGCAGGGATGTGACATTTGATGAAGACACAGCTTACAACAAATCTAGAAAGAGACCTGCTGAAGAACCTGAAGAAGCAAAAACATCCATAATTCATGACACAACCATGAATGAAGAAATTCAAGAAGAAGATCGAGAATTTGAAGAACCACAAAGACTTGTAGATCTACCTCTGGAGAAGAATCCTCATAAGAGGAAACCTGATTGGGTACGAGAACTTATCCAAGGTGCGGAAAGATATGGGGCTCCAGAAGAGAATCACAGAGAAAGAAAGAGGACCAGATCCTATTCTGGGTATGTAGCTTTACTATGTGATTTCATTGATAAAGAACCTTCCAATTATGAAGAAGCGGCAGAACGGAAAGAATGGAAGGATGCTATGATCGAAGAATATCAGCCAATCATGAAGAATGATGTTTGGGATGTTGTCCCAAGACCAAAATAGAAGTCAGTTGTAACTTCCAAATGGATCTACAAGGTCAAACATGCTGCAGAAGGTAGCATTGAAAAATATAAGGCAAGATTTGTGGCTCGGGGTTTCTCTTAGAAAGAAGGAATTGATTATGAAGAAACCTTTGCACCTGTGGCTAGATACACTTCCATCAGATCATTACTTGCTCTAGCTACAGTGATGAAATGGAAGATACACCAGATGGATGTCAAGACTGCTTTCTTGAAAGGTGTAGTAGAAGAGGAAGTGTATGTAGAACAACCACTCGGTTTTGAGATACATGATAGGGAGTCTCATGTATGCAGATTGAGGAAATCCCTGTACGGTTTGAAACAGGCACCCAGGACCTAGTACGGAAGAATTGATAGCTTTCTATCCAGTTTGGGCTTTACCAAGAGTAAAGCAGATTCTAACCTTTACTACAAGGTTGAGGATGGCAACCCAGTGATGCTTCTACTATATGTAGATGATGTATTTGTAACAGGTACAGATGGGTTGATTACTGATACGAAGAGAAAGCTTGCTGCTAAGTTCGAGATGAAGGACTTGGGTATGATGCATTACTTTCTAGGAATGGAAGTGTGTCAAAGTACGGATGGAATCTTCCTTGGACAAGGGAAGTATGCAGTAGAGATCCTGAAGAGGTTTGGGATGATGGACTACAAATCCATGGCCACACCTATGGCATAGAACCTTAAGCTATTGAGTGATTCTTCATCAGAGATGGTTGATGCCATGATGTATCGTCAGATGATTGGGTCATTGATGTACCTGACGAACACAAGACCAGACATTTGCTTTGTTGTGAACACCTTGAGCCAATTCTTAATAGATTTGAGAAATGTTCACTTGATTGCTGCAAAGCATATTCTGAGGTACCTAAGGGGTACAGTTGATTATGGGCTCAAGTACGATGCGAATTAGAAGATTAACCTAGAGGGTTATTTTGATTCATATTGGGTAGGCAATGCCATTGACAGGAAGAGCACTTCAGGATGTTGCTTCAGTATCGGATCAGGTGTGATCTCTTGGTTTAGCAGGAAGAAATCCTGTGTGGCACTGAGTACAGCTGAAGCAGAGTATGTCGCAGCTTGTTCAGCTAGTTGTGAGGCAGTATGGCTATGAAAGCTACTATTTGATATATTTGATTTCCAGTTGGATGCTACTTGTATACATTGTGACAACCAGAGTTGCGTGAAGTTGTTAGAGAATCCAGTGTTCCATGACAAGTCGAAGCATATCGAGATCAAGTATCACTATATCAGGGATATGGTGCAGAGAGGAGCAGTGAAGCTCTAGTATGTTGCAGAGGAACATATAGCTAATGTATTAATGAAGCCATTGGCTAGGATAAAGTTCAAATACTTCAGGGAGAAGCTTGGTGTTCTCCAGAACAAGGTTTCCTCCAAGAGAAAGTGATGAGACCCATAGCCATTCTGACATGGTGAGAGGATTGGTTCCTTCCATGGTCAGATGTAAGGGCTGAGCCATTCTGTCATGGTGAGAGGATTGGTTCCTTCCATGTCAGATATGAGTGCTGGCCATTCTGTCGAGTAGGATAGATGTAAGGGCAACTGCCATTCTGGGAATGGAGGCACCTGATCAGTTACCAGGAAAACTCAGTCTAGGACTGAGAAGCCATTATGATGTGATAGAGGGATGTGTTCCCACTTGATCAGATGTAAGGGCTGAGCCATTCTGTCATGGTGAGAGGATTGGTTCCTTCCATGTCAGATATGAGTGCTGGCCATTCTGTCGAGTAGGAAAGAGGTAAGGGCAACTGCCATTCTTGAAATGGAGGCACCTGGTCAGTTACCAGGTAGCTCAGTCTGGGACTGGGGGCCATTCTGATGTGATGGTAGGATTAGTTCCTCCATGATCAGATGTGAGTGCATGCACTTTCTAATGTGATGCTTCATGCATGGTTATATTGTAAGTGCAGAGCCCTTTCTGATGCGGTGCTTCATGCATGGTCAGATTGTAAGTGCTGAGCCCTTTCTGATGCAGTGCTTTAGGCATGGTCATATTGTAAGTGCTGAGCCCTTTATGATGCGGTTCTTCATGCATTGTCGGATTGTAAGTGCTGAGCCCTTTCGATGTGGTGCTTTCAATCATGGTCGATTGTAAGTGCTGTGCCTTTCTGGCAGGATGAGGTCGGATGTAAGTGCATAGCCTTTTCGATGTGGTGTGCTTACACATGGTCAGATATAAGTGTTGATCCTTTCTGACAAGATGAGGTCAGATGTGAGTGCTGGGCCTTTCTAACAAGATGAGGTCAGATGTGAGTGCTGGACGTGCCTTTCTGACAAGATGAGGTTATATGTAAGAGTTGGGCGGGCCATTCTGACTTAAGTGTTAGATATAAGTGCTGATGAAGACCTACATGAAGGGTAGGCCTACAGGATTGACTCTGTAGAAATTCTTGTGATGAGAAGAATCGAGATAGAACCATTATGAGATAGCAGATGATGATCCATACTTGATGATGATCCAGATCAAGTGATCCAGATGAGATGATCCAGACTTGATGGCGATCCAGATCAAGTGACGATCTAGTTGTGATGATGATCCATACTTGATGATCTATATCAAGTGATTTAGATGAGATGGTCGATACTTTATGATGATCCAGATCGAGTGATGATCCAGCAGTGATGAGCCAGTAGTCATGATGATGCAGATCCCGTGATAAAGAAGAAGAGGATGACTTGAAGACTCGAAGACAAAGAAGACTTGAAGAAGAAGATGACTTGAATACTCAAAGATGAAGAATACTTGAATACTAAGAAGACTTGAAGATAACAAGATGATCCATTTGATGCAGAGAAGAAGACCAATGTTGAAAATTGTGTCGAAAGAATACCTTCCTAGTTAAGAGGGAGTGTTGATGTATTTGTAACTTCGAAATGTATTCATCTATGTATCTTATGTCTTGTAACCCGATGTTTATTCTGGGATGTATATATTATATAATTGAGTCATGTTTTCATGCCCCGATGTTCCAATCAGGAGGATCTATTATGTAAATAAGTCATTTCAAGTCATAGTGGGTAACTCTCCGATTGTCTAAGGGTTAAAGTCCCTGTAGTTCCGAGGCACTAGGGTTATTAGACTCTCCTAGTAGAGGTCGGCCCTAGTAGGGTTTTATTCATGCTGGGATTAGTATAAATAGAGAACATGAGTCTCTATTTATCACACAACTCATCCACACTCAAGTGTAGCGCATAGTTGAGGAAGGAGAAGACACCGGGGCTAGACAAGAAGAAGATTACTGCTATCGAGATATCACTTACTATTTTGGGATTTTCTATTTTGGTGCTGATTCTATCTTTGAGGAATTTGTGGGGTTTTATCCTTTATGGTTTCCCCGAGGAAAAACATTGTATTCATTGTCTCTTGTGTTTGATTTTTGTGCTTGTTATTCTCTCAGTTAAAGATCCTAATAATGCTAGATTAATGCTGAAAAACTAACATAATGTTCACCCTTAGTACTGGTCAAGTAGATTCTGAGCATATGATGCAGTCCATGCAATCATCTCATCTTAAATTTGATGAGTTTTTGGCTGATAACATCCGTTCTTAGCTAATAAACTTGCATAGGAAAATAAATTTCAGGTTTCATTCTTTTTTGCTCAGAAGCCCCAATTTTGTATATGACACTTATCCATTATGACATAACCTTTTTTGGACTTAATGAAAAGTATTTATAATAATAAATTAATTATTATATTTACATGTGTATAATGTGTTTGTGAAATGCTTCTGTTCTGTGAAATAAATTCCAATCTAGTACATAGTTAGCATATGAATCAACAACTTAATTAAAATTTCTTGAAATGTGAATGTATGTTATGCTCTCAAATTTCCCTTCTAGCAATCTTACACGCAAGTATCTTTGTAACAATGTAGGATCCCTAACATGATACAAGCCATTAAGTTGTGAGACCACTAACTATGAATAAAGACGTACCTCAAGAGAATGAAAACCATGTGAAATGGCATCCTGCAATAACTCAATCACAAAAATATATTCATCAACATTGTTCAACGAAGGCTGTAAACATATGCCTCCTAAAGACAACACTTGACCTGTAGGAGTATAGATTACCCAAGTAGATGAAGTTGAGTTTTGAGTGTGGTGGCTAGCACCATCAACGAATCCTATGTAAATGGTAGACTCCATCGACATCTACCATAACAAATGGAAGAAAATCAACAAACATGATCACCATAAGAAGATCTAACTATGCAATGCAAAAAATGTACAATAATATACAAAGAGTTAGCCTTGGTTGAAAATCATGCATAGTACCTTTTAAGATACATCCCATTTCTAGGATCCTCCAAGGTCATCCCTTCATAATCCACCAGCTCATAGGAACCTTTCTCTAATACATGCTTAACCACATAAGGACCATGCCGCATCAGGTTGAACTTTCCTACCCCTAAGGGTTCCTTAGCTTGATCCCACAAAAGGACCAAGTCACCTTCACTAAAACTCCTAGGATAGACATAATTATCATATTGGACCTTAAAGTGACGCTTGTTAACCTCAAGAGCCACTAAAACATCTCGATGCTTCTCATCAATATTCTCCAAGTGGACCAGAATCTCTTCCAATGCGAAAGTCTCTGGTAAAATATCCATAGCTAGATTCAAAGAGGGGATTTTGCATTCAACTGGTAATACTGACTCCACCCCATGTAGAAGCTGATAGGGAGAAAAATCGGTGGCAGTCTTGTTCGCATTTCTATAGGCCTACAAAGCAGGATACAACATGATATGCCAATTATTCTTTCTTTGTGCGATGTTTCCTTGGAGAATGGCATTAAGCGACTTGTTCAATACTTAAACCTGTCCATTTTCTTGAGGATAGTAAGAAGAGGAATTATCTTGCTTATACCCTAACTTTGAAGCCAACTCTTCCATCATTTTGTTCTAAAAGTGCCTTCCATGGTTAGTGACAAGCTCCCTTGGAATGCCGAACCGGGTGATAATCTGGCTAAATAGGAAATGCACGGCTCTTTCACCATCGGATTTGATTATGGGAATAACCTCTACCCATTTTGTGAAATAATCAATAGCCACAATAATATGATGGTGCCCCCTAGCCAAAGCAAGGTTACAATCCATAAAGTCGATCCCCCACTTAGTGAAGGGACCAACGGTGATAATAGGATGCAAAGGGGTCAAATGCGGGTGCATATTCCATCCAAACACCTGGAAAGGGTGGAACATATTGACCACATTAACACAATATTTAAATATGGACAAAAAAAAATAACTCTCTCTCAAAATTTTTTGAGCTGTGGAAATCCTTGATAAATGACTACCATACACCCCTTCGTGGAAATAATTAAGCACGACCTCAGCCTCCTCATGAGTTAAGAAACAACATAAAATGGAATCGACCCCATAGTGATATAAAGTATCATCAACTATGAGGCAGTTCTTCTCTACATGACTTAGTTGTCGACACTCATCTCGCGAGAGATGAGTAGGAACCTTCAATGTTTGCAAATAAACAATAATATCCCCATACCAAGGGTCTATGGTTGAGATGAGAAAGATATGCTCATCAAAAAGAGAATCCTCAAGAACCTCTTCTTCATCCAAATTTGGAAATTCCAATGTAAGCTCAACAAAAACTAATGATTTCTTTGACTTTGCATAAACAAACTCGAGATCAAACTCCTGCAATATCACAATCCATCCCCAATCATTCTTTTGGTGAGAACGAATTGAAATGGATTAATGTAAGCTATGACCAAATTTTGGCGAAGGAGGGTGTAATGCATCAAACACTGAACCACATGGATGGTGGCTAAGGATTTCTTATCAACATGGGTATAACAAAGTTCCACATCAATAATGTTTCGGCTAATATGGTATACAACATGCTCATGGAGCTCCTCATCCTCTTGAACCAATGCCATACCAACCGTCTCTTGAGATGTGGCCACATAAATAAAAAGGTCATGGCTATAGTCTGGTGGACTTAGCATGGGGGAGGATTCCAAGGATTTATTAAGAGCATCGAAAGACTCTTGGGCTCGCTCATCCCAGTAAAAAGGGTTGTCTTTCTTCAATAAACACATGAAGCCTTTAGTAAAATTGGAAAAATTGACTACGAACCTTTGCAATAAGTTCACCATACCTTGTAAACATTGAATATGTTGAATATTACACGGTATAGATAATTGAAGTATTTCCTCAACCTTTAAAGGATTGACTCTAATACCCTCCTTGGACATGATGAATCCTAGTAAACGACCAACCTTCACACAAAAGATGCACTTGTGAGGAATTAAATGAATTTGATAATGACAACATATTTCGAAAACTAATCGCAAATGATAAGGATGATGCACTCTCAAATAAGAGTGAGCAGCTAGATCATCCAAATACACTTCAATAATATTTTTGAGATCATGAAAGGAAAAGGTCATGGCCCATTTAAACATAGCTCCGACATTTTTAAGGCCGAAGGGAATTTTCTGATATGCAAAAGTTTCCCAAGGACAAATAAATGCAGTCTTATGTTGGTCCTCAAGTTTAATCTGTATCTGATTATATCCAAAAAATCCATCCATAAATGAAAAAACCTCATTTTCTGCACACTCATCCAAAATTTGATCAATAAATGGTGTAGGGAAATTATATTTAGGACATGATCAATTTAAATCACGGAAATTAGTGCATATACAGATCGATCCCTACTTATTATCTACCAGAATGAGATTTGAAACCCACTCTGTTAAGGGAACGGGATAGATAAAACCATCTTTGAGTAGTTTCTCTATCTCTGCTTTAATAGTGGGTGCTTTCCTAGGATTCACGACACGCAAACATTGTCGAACCGATTTTACATCCAGATAGGTTTTTATTTCATGCTCAACAATGAGAGGGTCTATTCCTGACATTTCCTTGTATGACCAAGCAAAAACATCATGAAATTCCTTGAAAATATCTGTCTATTCCTTAATATTATCGAGGGAACAATTCACCCCAATGTAAACGTTCTCAATCTTACAAGGATCATGAGAAATATTGATAGGTATTGTCGGTGATAGGTTAGCCATGTTCCCTTCAACAATCTGACTAGGAGAGCTTTATGGGACCATGGGGCTACCAAATTTCTTGCTTAGAATATCCCTAAAGTCATGACACTCTAAATAATCAAGCTTAGGGAGGAAATACAATCTATGGTGTAGTTCTCCCCAAGGTTTTTCAATCCCAGAAATAGCCTCAAGAATAGCTTCATCAGATGGAAAAACATCATCAAGGCAGTCTTGAGAGTGAGATGACTCTACTGCCCAAGCAGGCAGCACATAAGGATCCTCCTCCTCCGTCCACAAAGAGGAAGGAATAGGCTCTACAACTTGATCAATATTAGCTTGATACGTCACCAATGTTGCAGGAAATGACACGTCTATCTCGACAGGTATAGAATTATCACTCGAAGAACTCGGTGAAGGAAGAATCCAAGGATCCTCCATATGAGAGGTGCGAAAGGAGACCGAATTCAATGAGGTCAAATCCCTACCAAGAATATACCCAACCATAAGAACAAGTGCAATAAAACTAAAGGTTCCCATGAGAGAAGGATACATACCCACATCCACATTCTCAGTTGCCAGCTAAGAATGATCAATAATCGAGATAGAAGCTCCTGATGATGTTTTTACACTTGCATTCTAGAAATATTTTTGATCAATAGTAATGATATTCCCATCCAACGAAAAAAAATCACTCAGAATAGGGAAGAGTCTACAACTTGCATATTGTACATCCAGTTCCTATCCAACAAATGATTGTAGGCAAGGGGCACATCAACCACCTCAACCTCGATCACAATAGTCCACCCTGCTATTGGAATTCTAGGGAAGGAAGTATTCCATGCCGCCAAAATGATCTTCCATCAAAATCAGTCAACATGTTCGTAGATTTAGACTATGGGGGAGAGCCTAAACCCTTCCAACAAGCCAAAGACATCACGGAAGTGGCAATTCCTTCATCAATAACAGTGCATTTTATGGTGTGGTTTAG